>JAVJAQ010003223.1:2431794-2817195 GCA_032362365.1 Zygogramma bicolorata | reverse complement strand
AGTCATTCATGAATAACCGATTTAATGGGAAATAGTTTCGTGAAAAGTATATAATTAGTTGAGTTGATTAGAGATTCGTCTCAGTTAGTTCTACTTGGGTGTTCATTTTCAACATCACTTATCGTAGAACCACTTTTTTCGCAATAATGTTTTTGTTTTCTAGAGGACATAAGCGTCTCGTGTGGGAGGGACGTCTCTATGGCCTCTTAATGTTCGGTATGACGCGAAATATTAATATTTAAAATCAATGTAAAAAAAAAGAAATAAAACCAATTCAGAGCTTTCCCAAACATACCTTTTGTCAAATATTTTCAATAATTTCAATATATGGGAACTTTGATCATATTGTTTCTCATACTTAATGTCCCTGTACTAGGAGAAATCCGAATTTATGAATAATTATCTAATTTAATAACAGAAATCGTAAAATGCAGACAAATATCTGCTCCGTGCAGCTAGAACACGCTCTCATTCCAAACTAAATGAACTACTCAAAGTGTAAACGAACTATCTTAAATTGTCTTTACGCGGAAATTAGTCTTTTGGGGTTATATTGTGATGAAATTGGCAAATAAAAGTTAAGGAAGATGAAATTTGCATCAAACACATGGATTTGAATGCTTCTCTGGGATTGAATCGGCAGGAAAATGATTCATATATTGGTACCTTGGATATTGCAGCTATGGACCATTTCTCAGGAACTTTGAACTTGTTGTCTCAGGTACGTATTTTCGGCTTCTGCTTTTTGCAGTAATAACTCTCAACTTCATTTCGATATTTCGGTATATATAAAATTTTTAATTTTCTTCAAAAATTTTCGCACCTTTGCGTCTCTTCTCGTTCTTGTTGATTCCCTGTTGCCATCACAACACTTTTTGGTTCACAATTTTTTTTTTCCACAAGCCACTCTTTATGAACTAATTTCACCTGATATTAATAACAATTGAGCTTTATATATTAAAATTTTATTTGAAAAAGGTTCCTCAAGTTATTTGATTTGATTTGATTGACATTTTCAATCCAGATTTTCATCAGATTCCTTTTAAATTACATGTCTTGTCTCAGTCTTTCTCAAGCTGTCATTGTGCTTGTTTTGTTTTGTAGTCTGTTAGTGAATTTCAATGTACAATGTGTTTCTTAAATGTCTTGAGTTTGATCTAGGTGTTTTGAAATGTTTTTATCAGTCCTTAGTATGATTAGTATGTGATGTTTCTTTGTATTTTAGGCTGTCCAGTGTAGAGTTGTACCTGCCTTGTCTTTTGCCCTGTTCAGAAATCCAACAAAACTGATAAATTTCCATGGAAAATCATTGGATGTTCATTTTTATGGTGGTTACTTTTGGTTAGCCGAAGTGAGGTCGACAAATAGTTAGTAACGTAGAATACTCAACATATTTACTCTATCCATAGTTCAAACTCACAATTTTACATTTCTCCTTTTCTTTTGATGAAGTTCATATCATAACAATATATATATATATATATAATTTTTTCCAAAGATACAAACGCAGTTGAAATCGTCCTCTAGTATAGCAGTATCTTTGAAACTTGTGGCCATATAATTTTAAACCTTATAAATACTTCTCTTCAAACTTCAAAACTGCCAATTTCTTTAAAAGTTAGTACTGTAATTCCTATACCAAAGGTGAGTAATACAATCAAGGCAAGCGAATTTCGACCGATAAATACATTACCACCAATAGAAAAGATTCTTGAATTAGCTGTTTACAAGCAGATTTCAGAACACGTTGAAAAAAATGAAATTCTAATAAATAATCAATCTGGTTTTCGAAAGAAATATTCATGCGAATCTGCATTACAACTAGCCCTGTCTAAGTTCAAAAGAGAAATTGATAACAATAAATATGTGGTAGTGGTTTTTCTTGATCTAAAAAGGGCTTTTGAAACGATTGATCGTAATATGCTTTTGATGAACTTAAGAGGATATGGCATGGATGGTAATGTTTATCAATGGTTAGCGGACTATTTATCTCATATAGAAAGCAAAAAGTTAGAGTCCGTGATGACATCTCACAAGAATATGGTATAAATAGGGGCGTTCCACAGGGTAGCGTTTTAGGACCACTGCTTTTCATTTTATACCTGAATGACATAAACCTGTTTGTTAATGTAGACTTCGTAAATTTATTTGCAGATGATACACTTTTGGCATGCTATGATTCTAACTTAGATGAAGCTATTAAAAAAATGAATTCTGCACTAAAGGAGGTGAATGATTATCTTATCACAAATAAATTGAAACTAAATACAACCAAAACAAAAAGTATGATAATAACAACCAAATATAAGTTCAACTCTCTTGATTTGAACGAAATAAATTTGCAAATAAATAACGAAAAAATTGAAATTGTAACATCTATTAAATACCTTGGATTTCAGTTAGATAATGTATTGCACTTTGGTAATCATTTCGATTATATATGTAAAAAAATATCCAAGAAACTTTATTTTTTCGCAAGAATTTCCAAAAATCTATCAACTCAGACCAGAATTACTGTATATAATGCAATTATTCAGCCGCATTTTGACTATTGTGCATCTATTATTTATCTTTTCAACTTGAATCAAACATCTAAACTACAAAAACTTCAAAATCGCCGAATGCGTATAGTACTGAAAACGAATAGATACACAGAGATACGAGTATTGTTACAATCAATGCAGTGGCTATCACTTTCTATGCGGTTGTATTACATGACAATGATTTTTATTTATAAAATACTCAATAACTTTGCACCTTTATACTTCTGTGAATTTATCAATCTGAATTTAGATATTCATAATTATGCCACAAGAAACAATTCTAATTTGCATGTATGTAGAACGAATAAGAGAAGTTCTATGAATTCTTTGTATTTTAAAGGCTTTGATGCATACAATAAATTACCATCCATAGTTAAATCTAGTCCATCGTTGAGAATTTTTAAAAAACAGTTAATGGAACATATTCAAACCATAAGATAGCATATAGGTTTTTCATAACATTTTTTAAAAAATTATTTTAGCATATGTTTGTATTTTATAGTCATTTATTTATATGTTAATGTACTTACTATTATTGTTCATATTATATTAGGGTTACCTATTTTCAATAAAGATTATCTTATCTTATTCTTTTAAATCCAGCAAAAACTCCGCTAAACTTCTTACTTTCAATTGGATAAGCTTCTTCCCTTACTTTCGCTTCGATCGACTCGGAAATATTCAGTGAACTCTCGAAATCGAGTTATCGAAAAGTTATGGGAATTCTATTCCGTCCTAGAATCACAACTGTGTCTATTTGAACTGCGCGTATTTGCACAAGATGACATCGTTTCATAAGTTCGTTAGAGTAACTAAAGTTTGAGAGAAAATTTTGTCTCACACAGAGGGTAATATAAATACATCCAGGAAACGAGTCATTCCCAATTCCTTCAATTCATTGTTTCCAGCTCTATAGAACCGACTTTCTCAAGCAATCCCAAGGAAAAGGTGTTGGCTTGTACGGCCGGTGTCTAAATTTAGCGAATTTCAGGTTTATAAGCCGTGGTCTGCAGGTCTGAACCTGACTTTTCGTCTGCAACTGCGGTAGACATGGTCAAAGCAAAGAACGAAGTGTCCTTCTCTGCCGCTTTGCGTTCACTGATTGATTTCTATCTGAATGTTCGTACATTTCATTGATTATACTTCTTTATATTATAAAGGTCAGAACTCACATGAATATTAGAGGGCTATCGGTTATAATTGAGTTCTCAATATATTTGGAGAAATTGACATTCATATACACTTGAGAGTTGATCTCTTCAGATTTATTGTGAATGAGCCATTTTATTCAGTTGATGAATTTTTAGCAACTCACCTTTTGATATGTTTGTTCAAATTGTTGGATTTTATAACATTTTTCACACTCCTGTATACTGGGTAGACCCTTTGTTTCCTTTTCGACTAGTTCGATAAGCTTGTGAATTTCAATTGTAAAAGTTTCGAGTGATGATTAAATTCTATTTTATTATATTGTTATGATTTATACTTGGGTTCGTTTAATGATAGTATATTATGCAACGATCATGTAATGATCTTCACCCGATAAATAGTGAATAACTGCAAATATCATATTTATCTTGCACACAATAATACTAATCAAACGAATTCCTTTGAAAAATTCTACAAAGTTGTAATAAATGGTATTACTTAGAGAAATAAAACGATGAGGAATAAAGAGAAGACCAAAAATTGAGAAAAAAGATTACTCGAGGCCGGAATTGAACCCATGTCTGTTCCAACAAATCTAACTAGCTAATATAATGTCATCGCCTCAGATTGCTCGCCTACGGAGGGCTCAGAAGATTTGTTTGAATGAATGAAGAAATAAATCATGCATTTGTCAAATGAAAAATTTAATCATTCTAACATATTGCTGGTATCAGACATTTCGTTATGATTATCAAAATTTGGCTATATTCTTAAAAAATTCAATACCTATACCGATTTTAACTTGACAAATGTCAAATGCAGAGCATGCACATCATGCTTGATTAAAAAATAATGAGTTTCTATTGATTGAAAATCTGTATCGTAATGAAAAATCTGTATCGTAATGGATTTCATTATAAAACGGGTTCTTCACGCGGTTTACGGGTTCCTGAAAAAATGACGTCGGTGTTCGATAGAAACGCTCTCACCAGTGCAAAAGATCTTTCTAAAAATAGAAAATATCATAAAGTCTACGGTCTCAAATGAGCTAATAAAAACTTCCAGCTCTGGCAAAAAATTTCTAGAATATATGAAATATTGAACACAAAGTAATTGAAAAAATTATATCTTTTCTTGACAGGTTTCTATTATCCGTACCTGAAAAAGCAAAACTCACTTTGAGCCGGTGGCCTTAGTCGATTCTGATTCTATGTTTGTAATACTAGCGCTGAAAGCAATCACAAAAAGTACCAGGCAGATAGAATTGAAAATATTGAACACATTTATCAGAAAATCCGGTGAGCGTCTTCAACTTTGCTATCCCCTTTCGAAACTCTAGTGTCTTGGTCATTGCAGGCAATCTTAATAGTTTGATGGTCATATCAACTATCTTGTCCATTCTTAATTCCAATAATCACACATATTATGAATGTCTGTCTGGAGAAAAATATTTATCCAGATTCTTGGAAAAGAGCAAATGTCATTCCTCTACCGAAAGTAAGAAGCCCGGAAACTTTTAACGATCTTCGATGTATCAGTGTGCTACACACATTATCAAAAATATTAGAAAAAATTATGGAGTCACAAATAAGGATCCTCTTGGAAAAAAATAAGATATTGCCTCTCAAACAATCTGGGTTCAGAAGTGGCTACAGTTGTGCAACAGCACTTTCTGATATTGTAGATGATATCCTGAAAGCTCAGGATAGCAGTAAAATATGTGTTTTAGTTTTACTAGACTACTCTAAAGCATTTGGTATGATAAATCACCAAATTTTACTGTCTATGTTCCACTACTATGGATTCAGTGAGTCCGTCTGTAATATGATATCATCTTATCTATCCAATAGATTTCAAAGCGTTCAAATAGATGACCAAATATCTCCCCTAACAGAAGTCTTGTCTGGCGTTCCACAAGGTAGCATACTAGGTTCACTTCTATACACCCTGTATACATCAAATTTCAGTAATGTATTGCAACATGTTGGCTATCACTTTTACGCCGACGACACTCAAGTTTACTTCACATTTGAACGTTCTGATATAGCTGTGGCAAATAATCTCATAAACTCTGATCTAGACGCATTATTTACAATATCAACCAAACATTTACTTAAAGTTAACCCCAATAAATCTTGTGCATTGATTTTTCGTCCAGACAGTGTTAGAAATGATATTCTACCCATTTTAGACATGCGAATTGGCCACTCTACCATTCCCTTTAAATCCAGCTATAAGAATTTAGGTTTGATAATGGACACTAAGTTAAATTTTACAGAACATGTCACACAGAAGCTCAGAAACGCATATGGTTCACTGAAACTGATTTACTCACAAAGACTTTTTTTGAATCATGATACAAAAAAAATGCTTTGTGATGCATTAGTACTGTCACATTTTAACCACTGTGATGTAGTTTATCGGCCATGTCTAAAACTTAATGACTCTAGTAGAATTCAAAAATTACAAAACCCATGTATTAGATTAATTTATGGCTTTAAAAAAAGGAAAATTTCACTCAAATGCAAACTCAAAGAACTTGGTTGGCTCAACATAGTATAATAGACGTCATCTAAACATGGCTTGTATGTTTTATAAAGTCTTGAAATTCAAAACTCCTCCGTACCTTCATTGTAAGCTTTCTTAAAGAACAAACATTCATAATCTGAATATTCGTCGTCTTACAATCCTCACAATTCCTACGCACAAAAAAGAAATATACAAACGATCTTTCAGCTACAACGCGGCCACCGTTATCAACAACTTGTATACTCTAGATTGTTCTCTTTTGACATTAACGATCAACTCTTTCAAAATGAAATTTAAATCTATATTATTGAAAAACCAACCAAATTAGCACTTTACCTCTCTATTTACTGATTTCAATTTAACTAATGTACCTATCTTTATGTGTTGCTCAACTATTTTCTTCTCATTGTATTTTTGGATTAGTCAATACAATACCAGCGAAATTATCTGCTCCATTCCTTGACCCCCTCCCTTCTTTTCTTCTCTCCTCTATCTTTCTCTGTTATTGCATATTTATATTTTTCATTTATTTTTCTATAGTTTCTTTTCTTTCGATTCTCCTCTTTCATTAATCTTGCTTGCCGCCTTGAACATTTAAATTTAGTGTATAAATTATTGGCGCTGGTGGAAGAACAGAAGTGAAAGTTCTTGCCCTTTGTTCATCATCAAATTCACTACTAGGTATCTTGATGTAACGTACTCATTCTGGTGAATAATAAAAGTATTATTATCATCTGTCGTTTAAACAAATCTAGTCGGGTCCGTACTCCCCACTGCTCCGACCCAGTGGGCGAACGCGCTAGTAAAATTAACCAATGACCACTCCCCGCACCGTGGGGTAAGTGGTCACTGGCTCCGAGAATCGTGAGTCCTGAGCAGATGCAACGAACCGAGAATAACGGCCTTCTGCATGCGGCCGGCCAAGACCTCTGCCGCATTACGGCATGCCGGTATGATCTTGAGCTCCGAGAGTAGCGTTGGTCTGGAACCACCGAGAACACCTATACTCAGAACTAACTTGACAGAATAGTCTGGGTGGAGCCTGCGGAGTTCGTAAAGTAAATCCTGGTACTTTGTCCGTTTTTCCTCCTCTTTTCGGACGATATTCGTTTCGGCAGGGGCCGAAAACTCAATAACGAATATCGTCTTACTTCGGTGGTCGAAGAGGACTATATCAGGCTTATTTGCTTGTATTTGCCTGAGGGTGGGGAATGAAAAGTTCCAGAAAATTCGACACCTTTCATTCTCCACTACGGACTCAATATCCCCTGGAGCGTAAGGCAGCACTGGTGTCCTGTCTATTTCATACGAGTGCCGAAGAAAATAGTACAGCACTCGTAAGGCCGCGTTATGGCGATGGATATAGGCCGAGACCGCATAAACTGCACAAGATGACAGTAAATGCATCAAAGTCTCGGGCGCCTGTCGGCAGGCCCTGCATCTAGTATCAGGGACCTCTATACCCATCACGCGGCTCCGGTAGACTAGGGTGTTGAAGACACCGTCTTGGCACGCCATGATAAACCCTTCAGTCTCCGACTTCAGCTCACCTGACCTGAGGAAGGCAAATGTCAGCTTAACAGACAAGCCATGGTCCTCGATGTTCTTAAAGAAGACTCCATGCATGGGCTTGTCTGTATGCAGCTGCAGCATTTTGACATTCTCTGCAGCCTTGACGTGAGCTTTTCTCCGTACGGGCTCCAACTCGGTGACAGAGAGTTGATTTACCCGCTCGGTGTCGAAGACTATACCAAGTTCATCAGCAGCGCGCCTTGCTGCCTTAAATGAAAAGGCTCCGACTCCTGCATGTTCGTGATGTCGGACCATGCAGTGTAGGGGATCCGAACTCCTGATGACTCTACAGGCTCCATCCAGCACCATTCTGTTGTGGAGACACTCCAAACTCAAAAGTCCTCGGCCCCCTTGTTGTCGAAGGAGATATAACCGTGGAACGGACGATTTGGGATGCATGCTTCTGTTCATATGCATCATTTTGCGAGTCTTCACGTCAAGTTGCCGCAACTCTTCCTGAGTCCACTTGACTACTCCGAAGGAGTAGAGTAGAATCGGAATGGCAAGCATATTGGTGGCAGAAACTTTGTTTTTGCCTGACAGCTCTGAGGACCAGATCTGCCGTATTATTATTATATTCTGAATTATCATTCTTACCTTTTTTGCCAACGCCCCCAACCATGAAAGTTTCTTTCATGCCAATTTTCCTCTTCGACATCAATAAACCCTAATGGTACAATTCGACATTCCATAAAATTCACGTAACTCCTCTCCATTTGTGTTTATCAAATTTATTATCGTCATCAAAGTCATTCCTGCAATAGAATTCGTTCGGAAACGAACGTGGGAACATCTTTCTCGAAGAGAATAAAGCAATAAGCAATTTTCTGTCCCAGCATATCTCATATCACTCCGACGAGAAATAGGAGCTCACGCAAGCTCACTCAAGGGACACATGGAACTCCCGCTCTTCTTACACTGCCGTAATTCGTTTTGGATTTATGTCACATTTCTCTTGGAAATTACCAGTGACAAATGTTTTTAGCTCGACAGCGGCTCATATTGACGGTATACAAAGGGTCTCGTTCCCAATTTGTCTACGGGATCTCATTCAGATTAATGTGCAACAATTGAGCAATATTCAATTTGGTTCCTGGTGAATCGAAGGATGCGCAATTGATTTTGATTGCACACTTGTTTGGGATTTGATGGTTGGCATCACTGAAATTTTCATCACAAATTTTATTTTTTTCGGTTTCAAGATATTTGT
Organism: Zygogramma bicolorata; assembly: GCA_032362365.1. NCBI lineage: Eukaryota > Metazoa > Arthropoda > Insecta > Coleoptera > Chrysomelidae > Zygogramma > Zygogramma bicolorata. Next base: position 2,808,192 of record JAVJAQ010003223.1, on the reverse strand, counting down.
GTGTTTATTATTATAACAGTGCAATACATACACAATTCAAACTGATGAAGGAAACATTCAACGTTATCATTACATTATTATTATAATTCATGCATCCAAGTCTGTGATCGGCCCAGAACCCTTCTGCAGGGTAGCGAAAGCAAGGAAAAAGACATCCATTAATTCATGGATGCAAAACGAATCGAAAGATTGGTGGAATAAGCTCCCTGGAATGAGGCAGGCGCAAGAGTTCATAAAGGAACCAGCGCCCAGATTCACGGAAGACCTGCTAAACCACAACCGTAAGGCTGTAAGGGTAGTGGTGGGTCTACTGACGGGGCATAGCCGTCTCAGGAAACATATGAGCCACATTGGTCTGACAGATGAAACCCATTGCAGGTTCAGTCAAGAAGAGGAAGAAACCGCACTGCATGTGCTCTGTGAATGCGAAGCGATAGCAAGGCTGAGACACGCAAGATGCGGGTTGGAGAAACTAGAAGCTATAAGCTATATGAAGCGGTCAGTTTCAAGGCTATAGAGTCTCATCGAAGAGATCAAGCTAGACAACGAGCTCTAACAACCAAGAAGCATCACAATAGATCTGAGAAGGTCGCAGTGAATCAGGCCATGGGGCAACCCCCCGATAATCTAATCTAATCTGATCTAGCCCTACCGTTTCGAGGTAGTTGACAATCTCGCTAATAGGTATATCTCTTATATTGACTGAGTAGGGTCACTGATCGAATATAGATTTTCTTTTTGATGAGTTTGCAGGGCAGTTACATATGACATGATATGTTCTCTACATGTTCACTGCCTCTGCAGATAATCTGCGTCCATTATCCTTCGCAGAGGTGTTGTCGTAGCTGCAATGTCATGTTACATCATCCGTAGTCAACCGGATTCTTTTTCTGGACTTTGACAGGTATTTCCCAGCTGTTTCGGGATCAGAGGCCCTGTTCTTAATCAATCGCAATTCTGAAAATACGCTGTTGCTAAACAGCGACAGATCTGATTGATCTCTGCCTATCAACAACGTATACGTTGAACGAACGTGTGGTTCAGTTCAAGAATTGATCCCCGGGATCTCTCGGAAGAGAATACAGATGGTCAGTGGCGTGTGTAAAGGGGGGGGCAGAGAGGCCTGGGCTCCCCCCAAAGCAGCTCGTGTCGCTCGAAAATCTCCGTCCATCTACTCTGAATTGATGCTTAATGAAATCTACTGATAATTTACTATTATAAAGATTTTCCCACACATATGTATATGTATGTATGTATATGTATGTATGAATATATAATCTGATGAGAAACCCGTTGGTTGGGACCGTTAGTCACATTTCGGCGGTTACATGACCAGTGGAAAAGCACATTATTGGTCGTATTTTCATCTCAACATGTTAGTTTGTAATCGGTAGGTAATCGGTGATAATGTCACGTGGCTGCCGATGAACCACGAATCGTATAGAAGCACTCTGTTTTGGGACGAGTTCGTTTCCCACAATGAAGATTTCATGCAGATATTTGGGACTCTACCAGTATCAATGGCAACAGCGGAAAGGAGCTTTTCAACTATTAAGCGTCTGAAAACAGATTTGAGGTCAACCATGGCAGAAGAGCGTTTGAATGGTTTAACTTTACTCAACATTCATATAGAAGTTAATATTAATATCGAAAATGCTGCAAGTAAACCTAGACGAATTAACCTCAAAGACTGCTCAAGGTCAGATGATCGAGTGAAAAACATTAAATAGACTAGCCATTCTGGTGTTTTGCTTCATTTTTCGTTCTTTTTATTTTGGTGAGGTGAATCACGAACACAATTTTTGGCAATACTTCTCATTTATACTTCGCCACCCCAGAACATAATTCTAAACAGGCCACTGCAGAGAGTGGTTTCATCCCAACGTCTTTTGAAATTGCGATTTGGTTGTGTTTTTCATGAGCATGGCAGTTACCGATGTCGCCATACCAATAAAAGGTTCAGATCCCAAGAAGTTCAGACCAGCAACATCTCTAGCTAGAGAATCTACGATGAAATTACTTCATGTTGTGTCAATTTGTCCAACAATGTCACTTCGAGAGCATGGTTACAATCTAATGCTAACCTTGATATGAGCCGTGGTCTTCTCGAGGCTGGGAGTGATTGACTGCAATGACTGCTATCAATGAGGATGAGCACAGTTTTACAAGCTATACCTTTCCTGGTTATTCAATTTGCTGCCTTCATAATTCCTGTCAGCTCGGTTTGTAGTGCAGAGGATTTGATATTCACGTTCAGAGATCGTTTGTAAACTCCACAACCTGACCTTCACTTGTTTTTCATTCATCTGTGTAGATGCCATAAACACCTTCCACATTCAGGTCCGGTTCAGCTTTGCGTTTTTTTTTTTTTTTTATTTTAAATCTTTATCCTGCTTTAGGAAGCTATTGTATAGTGAAACACGTGTCACGGTTTTGCAAACCCATTATCAGTGGGAATCTTACAGGAAACTGTGATATTTTTGTTGATATGGATTTTCATCAAGTATCGACCAGTTCAATTCAATTTTCAAACCATAGGTTTGTTTTCATTCGTTTCACGGAGCATAGTTGCCAGTTAAACAAATGTTGGAAGAGCTGAGTTTCTGATCGATTTTTTGCCCAATTGTATGGCCTCTTAACAATCCCATCATGATTGCTTTCACGAACAGACGGTGTGTGCCTCGATGACTCAAAACATATATGTCTGTACAAAACTTATCGAATAGAAATCATTTTGCGATGAGTAATGTATACGATTAATCTCGTTCATCATCTCGTACTTCGAACAATCGGCAACGGTGGAGTATTTTGCGTACTCATTCATAGAATTCATAGTTGCTAGGCGCCTAGTGCACTTTAACAATTTGTAGCGTGATTTCGGGCATATTTTACGGAAATATCCTACAGGTTATAAAAGTATACTCTGAAGTAAATGATTGTGTATTTGTATTGTGAAGGACGTATTCAGGTAAGTTCATAGGGTTATGTCGAATGAAATGTCAATAAGTATAATGTGTGAAACTAACTCGAGTTGGTCTACCGTAATCAACTGAATGTATGAGAATATACAGTTTTGCTCGATTTGGTGCTCGAATTCGACATATTCGTGATGTTATCAGTGGCGTAAATAACGCCTTGGCAACCTTGGCGGCGCCAAGGGGCGCAGTACAGGAGGGGGCGCAACAAAAGGCATTCAATAACAAAAAAAAATAATATCTGAAATGAATCAACCTGATGAATGTCATATAGATAGAGATAGAGGTACACAATTGACAATTGAAAAAAAATCAGGAAGAATGTGTTACTCATTAAAGAAATTCAAGTTGTCTTAGTTCTAAGACACGCTTTACAGTTCGCAATACTTATTGCGGCAACTCATTGCCGGCAATTACTATTGCAGGTCTGCTTTACATTTTGAAATATAAATCCGTTCTGTCACAAACGATCTGTCTTCAATCAGGCCCACCAATTTTCCAGGTAAACCCAAAATAGATAATATTTCGAAATTGTACCTACTTCGCTATTCGAATAATATAGGCAAAATGGACTCGATTTCCTGTCAAAGAAGAAAAAAAGATGATAAGTTGAATCCTAGCTAACCCAAACTAGAGGCAACATGTGACGACTTCATTTTTTTTCTGAAACTATTGGTTATATGACTATATGACTATGACTATGAGTATGTAGTAACATTTAATTGAGTTGGAAATATAATAAGTAACCAAAATATCACTTGCGGCAATGAATTATAGGTCCGAAACCATTTTCTGCAACTGCAATAATCATTGCCACAGCTGATCGAAGAGTTCCTACTGCGCATGTGTGCAAGTAATATTGCTGCAATACTTCCAAGACTTGCGAACTGTAAAGCGGCCCTAACTGATTATATTATAAGTTGCGTTCGATTCGACGCCCGAATGCCCGAAACAATCCGGGCGCGTTCCAATAACCTGAATCACCTCGTTGCATTTATTTTCAAAGTCGAGTTCTGTTCCATTGTTTTCAATAGCATTGAGAGCTGGTAGTGATTACTTTTTTTGAATCAATTTCAACTAATTTTCGCCACGTGCAGTCAGTCGCAGCGTGTTTGTGGAGGTTAGAGTTAAAATTTTCGAGAAATGACGAAATGACATATGACAAGAATTTGTTAATGTGAATATTCATGAAGTATGACTGATACAACAACTATTTGGCAATACGTCACTCCTTTGAGTTCAGTAAATTGGCTAAATGTTTACATAAGCAGCAGCCAAATAGTTGTTGTATCTGTCACACTTCATAAGTATTGTATTCACATTTACAAATTCTTGTCATATGTCATTTGTCGTAAATTTCAATCCAAAAATATGGATTGAAATTTACGACAAATGTTATATTTGTAGCCTCCCTGTAGATGACAGTATTCACTGTCGAAATATTTTGGAAATACAATGTAAAAAGAGTACACTTTTTGCTGGCTGCTTCACCCAATATCTTCTCCCCTCTTCTCTATTTGTGGATTCGATTTTCGATAACACTCTGAGAGTGCTTGCCATTATTTCTGCAAACGCAGTTGTTAGTTGACGTGGCGAACTGTCACCACTGACGGAAAACTATGACAGCATTTCCTTATAGTGTTACACCCTAGGTGGTTCCACTTATGTGTCGCTTGCCGTAAAGGCACGATTCATTTCAAATCCTCTGGATATCTATCACAGTTTGTCTTCGATACGAGGACCATGCCAACCCACAGCTGATGAAGGCCAAAGCCAGAAATAGCTAGCTATCTTGTGGTGGGCATTTCGAATTGAATGCAAATTGTGATAGACCAGAGAATTTGATAATCTATTTATCAGTTTCCTGATTCATCTTGCTTCATAGCAAATAACACTTTCTCTTTATATATATATATATATATATATATATATATATATATATATATACTTATATGTACATATATGAGGTAAAGTGGTAAAATTCCGTTCATCGTAATCGGGCTCCGTCTCGAAAACGAAAAAATTTTGGTGGAATTTACGTATTTTGGCCTCCTGAACAGAAAAGTCAAATGAAATTTTTGGGGCTCTCAACTCGTTTCGAAGATACTGCCCCTCAAAGACAGGAAATCGAGGTTTTACGCCAATGTTTGTTTCTCAGCCAATTCCGCTTGAAATTCCTCCTTTTTGTTCAGGAGGCCAAGATACGTAAGTTCCACCAAAAATATTTCATATTCGAGGCGTAGCCCGATTTACGGAATTTTACCATATATATATATATATATATATATATATATATATATATATATATATATATATATATATATATATATATATATATATATATATATATATATATATATATATATATATGCAAGATTAATTTTCTGGGTTTTTATCCGTTAGGTATCTTCTGATTTGTTCGACGTTTCGAATTCCATTTTGAATTCATTCTCAAGAACTGTGAGACGAATATCTGTCCATACCGTCCTGGTCAATCACTCCCCTTACGAAGTAACCAAGCAAGAGTAAGCAAAGACTTCAATTGTCTGTTCTCCATGGAAACTGGTATTTATAATGATCCTCTCCAGTTATTATCCGACTAGGTCCGATATTATTGATGATTATATCGCCAGCCGCTCTCTAAGGTTGTATCCTGCCCATCCAGGTATTATGTAGAAATTGATGTCTTCACGGATCTTCGATATGCAAGATTAATTTTCTGGGTTTTTATCCGTTAGGTATCTTCTGATTTGTTCGACGTTTCGAATTCCATTTTGAATTCATTCTCAAGAACTGTGAGACGAATATCTTACTTCGTAAGGGGAGTGATTGACCAGGACGGTATGGACAGATATTCGTCTCACAGTTCTTGAGAATGAATTCAAAATGGAATTCGAAACGTCGAACAAATCAGAAGATACCTAACGGATAAAAATCAGAAAATTAATCTTGCATATCGAAGATCCGTGAAGACATCAATTTCTACATATATATATATATATATACATCACGCTAACATTATTGCGTCCTTTCATAAAACGACACTACTGCGTCCCCTTGAATTCTTGTATTTAGGGAGAGTTTTATAGCGAATACTTTTTCTCCTCATTAAATGCATTCCGTATCTATTTTCAGATTTTCATTACCATCAAAATTAAAAACAATGATATTCACGCCCTTACTGCGTCCCCTCAAAAGTGGGCCTTTACTGCGTCCATCGAATATACGTTTTTATGTTGAGTACTATCTTGCGTCCTGAAAATATATTATTGTACACAATCAGAATGATGCTGCGTCCTGCAGTGTTGCCAGATTCATTTCTGCTCACAACCTATATGCGAAATGCTTTCATTATATGTGTTGTTGAAAACTGACTTCACAAAAGACGACTAATTTGGGAAAAAAAAATTCTCGATCAGAATCACGCGAAAAAATATATTTCTATCAAATTGATTTCATATTTCTTAATTTTCTATCAAGGCTGTAGATATTTCGAACTTACACATAATTGTTATAACAATAGTATATTGTTCCATGATCAAGCAATGATAATACATTCTTCACGAGAATGAAGTCTGCAGTTTGAGCAGTAGGCGAGTGCTGTATATCATACGAGTGAGCAATTACCATTCAATGCGAGTTATTGAGTTATTCATTATACTTCTTCCACGGTTACAACAGATGAAAGCGAAATGATTCAACAGATAACATGAACTTCAAATTTGATATTATTCGGAATTTTCATTTAGGTACGATTGCATAAGCAAGTATAGAGCTTTTATTGCTCAGAATTTGATATTCCATGAAAGACCTGATTAAATGTGTAGTGACAACTATATTTCTAAAACAATGAATTCTTCGTTTCATCCGGTAAAGAAATTAATTTGAAGATATACCACAACTGTAACAAAATGAAATTATTGGGTTATCAGGTGTGGAAATGGAATTGAAGACATACAATAAACATCATTGTTTTATCAAAAACAGTTTAGATAGAGCAGTTTCGTGTTCCACCCTTAACAGTAGATTATACCACGAGTCAATAATGACAACTATTATTCTAGAGGAATGTTTATGAACCGAGCCGCGTTAGCGGCGAGGATGTAAAATATTCCGAGAGGATAATAGCCATTATTGCGAGTGTTATACTCTACTTTATTTACGATTGATTTATACAATTTCTGGAGGTGTACAGGTAAATGATTCTTCAGTTTCTTCATTTCTACACAAATACACAAACACTACCAATGCGTTTGACACTGACACTTTGTTGATTGGTTATATCGTTTCTATGGTGATATTAATTTCAAGAACTTTTGTGATTGGACTAGAAGAGGAAATACAGACTATAAATCCCTGCCATAAATCCCTAAGAGAATCATGTATGGCATTATACTGGGGAAACCATACGTATATTACTTATATTATGTAATAGTCGTAAACAATAGTAATTTACGCAACAAGTCCGGAAAATACTGTTTTTTTGGACGAGTGGACAAAATTCTAGGACGAAGGACGAGCGTAGCGAGTCCTGGAAGTCTGCGAGTCCAAAAAAACTATTTTCGGACGTGTTGCGTACACTATTTTTTCGGCAACCGTGTAGAATAACAAATCATTTAGACACATTTCTTTATTATATTTTCTCTTTCTAAAACAAAATTTCGAACATTTTAATTTCTAATTCTTATTTATATTAATATTTATATTAAAATTCGAGCAATTGGTAATATTGAAGGGATTCAATTTGTTTGAAATGTTTGGTATATTTAAATCCCTTATGTTGAAGTTAGAACAAGAAGGTACAGGTTCAGTTTGACACTGATTGTTTTCATCTGATGATTTTTGAATGGTTTTGGCAATTTTAATTTTGTTTGTAAGTGAATTGTCTATGTATCCTTCAGCGACATTGGTAGACTTCCAGCCACCGTGTCTCTTCAAATTTGTGATGTTTCCACCATTATCAGCAAATAACGTCGCTGAAGTTCGACGAATGCTATGGCCTGTGTAATTTTTAGGATTGGGTAAATTTAAAAATTCTGCGATTCTTAATCCGAGATTACCAAAACTGTGGATACCAACAGGCTGAATCGAACATTTTCCTTTTTTGTAATTCACGAATAATCTGTTATGTGGAGTATGGGATGGTCGTAAAGATAAATATTGCCTATACAACAGCAGGTTTTCTTGCCCAATTACAACAAAAGTTCTCTCAATATGTGTTTTGGAATCTGGTATTTTCACAAGCAACATGTCTTCTTTGTCATTTATTAGATCAAGTGACATTTTTGTTAGTTCTTCCCGTCTACACGCACCGGCTAACCCAATAATTGTTGCTACCTGAAAATTAAGCAAATTGAGTTGATACTTTTATATCCTATAATCGTAATATTTTGTTAAAATACCTTTAGCATTAGATATGTTTCATTATCTGCTTCCCTAATGAATTTGTTGATCTGCTCGCTGCTGAAGACTTCTGATTTCTTTGCTTTATAACCAATATTCTTCCTTTTAAGAAACGCGATAACTTTTGGGAAAGTTGCTATGTTTACATTTTTCTTCACTAAAATGGTACTTTTCAACATAGAGTACATGCTCCACAGGGTAGAGGATTTGACAGTTTCAGATTTTTGCGCCAAATAAGCCAAAATTACATCCTCTGTAATGGTTTTGCATTTCTTCAAATCCATCCATTTCGTGAACAAATCATAAACGTTTTCGTACCTGGACTTTGATTTTTCAGGCAATAATTGTGCTGTAGCAGCAGCTGCTGCATTGGAAATTTCGCAAGGCACATTTTCAAACTCACTATCGCTGCTGTTTTCCATAGTTTTTTTCGATAATTGCGACCAAAAACCATGCAAACTTTGAAAAATCGAAATGTCAACTAATAACTTGTCAAATAGCTGTCAGTCGTTATTTCGTTACTATGGTAATGATAAACTGCATTCATCAAAACCATACCTACCAAGATTTTCATATTTACAATGACAATGATTCTTCCCGGCCTAGTCCGGGAAGTGCGTACTTTCCGGACTAGGCCGGAAAAATGCAACTTTCTCAAAGAAAAAGCGTCCGGGAAGTAGTTACTTGTCGTAGCGAAAAAATTCCTTATTCGATAGTTTAGTGTATTTGAAATAAGTGGTACAAAAATATGTTATTTTCCCAATGAGAATTCTACCCATCACGTATCAAACGGATCTTGATAAAAATTTAGCACAATTTATTGTTGAATTGATTTCAGGCGACATAAAAGAGTATACAATTCAATTGTTGATATAAAAAAATATCTGAATATATTTTATTTTTCAATGTCCAAGGTTTTTTTTGTTAACCAGAATGAAAGTCATCAATCAGAACAATGTTGTTGAAACTTTCCCTAGAGATCAATTAGCCTAACACCAAACTGATATAAATTTGTGTCTCATTAAGATGATAACATTGTTAGCGAAATACGCGTCATATCACTTTGGTATTGATGGAGTGATTGATCTCTAGAAAATGTTTAAATTTTCACACCAGAAGTTTCAATCACATCGTTTGATGTTCCTGCGGAAAATTGTTCATTAAAATTCAATGAATGTTACCATTCAGAATAATGAAATGAGAACAACCAGATATTTCTGATACCTTTATTTAAATTCGAAGAAAACGACAAAATACTGAGGTAATGATATCCATGAATTGTAGGAAACCAAAAGGAACTAAAGATGAATTGATAAAGCAAAAAAAAACCATTGATCATATAGAGAAAACATTCTTGAATTATTCACAATAATTTTTCGTATATTTATTCTGTATAAATACTTTGATTTTCATCCAATCTTTATTTTCGAACACTTTGGGAAACTAAGTTCTCATTTCTTCACATTCTTGTCGTTTTGGTGGATTTTTATTCTTTATATGAAAACGAAAATATTCTGTAGCAATTTTTTTTTTGTTCTTCGGTCCATTTCACCTAAATTCTTTTTTTATTTTTGTACAAGTAATATACGTACTTAGTGGCTAATTTTAACGGCTTCGTCCTCGCTTAAATTAAGGATATCTCCTATTTCAGTTAAGTGATTAATATTTTGTATTAACACATCGAAAGCAGTTTTCTTTTTTATTTTGTAAAATGCGCTTGTGGCATCACATCCTGTCAGACAATGAGCTGCTAGGAGATTTTTACAAATGGAGAGTCCAAGTTTTTCCACTATATTATGTATGGCATTTTAACGTTTATTTTTACTATGTCCTAATTGAATAAATGATTGGCAAATCAATAACTCTTGAGCGGTGCTATAATAATGTAGAAATGAAAGAAGAGCATCTGTATCTACCAATTTTACAAGAATAGAATCGCCTTGCGCTCCACCTCGGCTAAAAGGTGACGGATAATTCGCGGATCTGCTTCTTCTTGATTGATATTTAGTGAATATATTTGGATCATCATTTTTAGCTATAAGAAACACGTATTTTGGGTTCTCAAATCCTTCCGCTATAATCAGGAACTCATTATCTCCCAATGAACTTGGCCCATTCTGTACAAAATAATTCGTTTAAAAATTAGCAGCGATCTTTTGTTTGAGGAAGATTTGAAAACATTTTTTGAGACAGATCTGAAAACATTTTTTTGGGACAGATCTGAAACTCAGTTACATTTGAATCACTTCGTTTAGACCTTTCCGCATTCTTAGGCGAATTATTATTGTAGGTATCCACTTCTATTGTAGATTAGACGCATGCTTTTTATGTTGAATGAGCTGATGTTATTTCTAGTTGTTCAAGAAGAAATTTCTTGCTGTGGATTTTGCGTTCCAAAATTTTTAGGCCAACAGTATTTTTTTTTCTCTGCGGTACCAACTTCAGTTTGTAGACCCCGTTTTGTAAGGTTTTGCACAACCAATTTGTCCTGAGTTTCAACAGATTCTCCACATATAATGCTCTCTATTTTATACCTAGTGAAAGTTTTTGAAATAATTTTCCAAAAATGCATATGATAATGTAATTAATGATTAGACTAGCACAATTAAATACAGATAGGTAAAACCTCATGTTGCTTTTGCTCACTGTCGTTGAGCAAAGTGCATGCGGGAGACACGCGTGATTTCAATATCGGCGCGGTTATTACGTGTCCTGTCGATCTCAACCTATTACATTTTTTTTTTAACTTCTGTGATTTTTTTGCTTCAATTCACTAGCAGAAAGTATGTGAAAATTCCTGGAGATAAAAAAAGTTTTTCGATTGCTCAAGAAATCAATTCACAAAAAATAAATACGAGTATTTCTTATTTTTTTCTGAGAAGAAGAAGTGAGTTTCCAAAAATGCGGCCGCATTGACACCAGCGCCAAGATTTCTACTTTCGAATAAAAAAAAACTTTGATATCTCTAATAGTTTTGGAGTTATCACGAGTTATATCTAAAAAAATACGTTTTTTGGATTTTCCATTTTTTCACACATTTTTTGCTATAGAAAGAGTCAGCCCCAGCTGGCGGTGTCGTAAATATCGATTTGTAATAGCCAATAACATTCCCAATAACAATACACTACTCGTTTTGTTCAACCTCAATTTGTTTTTTTTTCGGGATAGAAGCGTCTTTCGAGCGCGTTTTTACTCCACTATAAGAGGGAAGCAATATCAGTGGATGATCGACTAGCTGTAACGAGGATTTGAAGTTTTCGGCAATTATATCACCTCAAGCATTGAGCAATATAATACCAGAAACATGCTAGTGAACTTTTGAAGTTCTCAATGAAGAATACATAACGAAGTACGCAAGAATGGTGAATATTGAAAAATATCCTGAAGCGGTGGTGTGAAAGGGCAATAAATTTTCCTTCGAAGTGCGCAGGTCGGTCCGAAATATCCAAACTAGATGAAATATCGCGGATCTCTCCACTCGTGCCTTGTTGCCAAATTTATGGACGCCCTAAAGTACATTAGGTGCAACGGGTATTTTGTAAAAGTATACGCTTTCACGATTGACAGCGCCCCCCAAACAGAATTTTGTTGAACTAAAGATATATTTCGACTTTCATTGGACACATGATGGTGCATCCACTTATTATTTTTTCAAAACCAGATAACATTTTTGAGTGACGTCAGAAATGGATGTATCTGATATCTGCCGATAGGTCTCGGTATGTAGGACCTTCCAAAAAATCGACATGGACCTCCCACATAGTTGTACGGATTTATAATGGTAAAACTTTACTGCGTCCGAAATACGGACGCACTTTTGTAGGGGACGCAGCAATGAATGGTACAAACCCAATGTATGGACGTAATAAAGTATGCTGAATATATATATATATATATATATAAAATATTATTTTTAGGGTGGAGGGGCGTATAGCCTATGTTTGCCAATGGTTAATATCCCAAATAAATCTTAAATCGAATGTTTCCTTGATCTTTCATTTGTTAGGTATCACCATTACATCTAGAAGATATTATAGTGACCCTCTTTATAACATTTCGGAGATGTCAATGTCACAGAAATGTTTGCTGGGACAAATTCACTATTGTTATTAGGCGTTTTCTGGCGCTCATGTATTCAAAACGTATTCAGCTGTCTCCTTTTCTGTCACTTACGGCCAGCCAATTAGTGAGAGAGATAAAGAGAAGAATACTTTTTGAATACAAGAGCGCCAGAAAACGCCCATTGTTCAGTGACTATTTGACATTTGACTACCGAATTGCAATTATTACACTACTCAAGCATAGTATAATAGTCATCTAGCAATTAATAGCTGAACTATCAATCAAAAAATGGCCTGGAAGTCCTAAAGCGCCTATCAACTTTGTCATATTCCAAGACAATTTAACTCATGTAAAAAATATCCCATAAGCCGCCGTGATTTTGTCACTATGACAGCGAAAAAACTTTGCCCTAAGCAACGTTGGTATATAGGAGGAAGGTTACGAAATGTCATCATATCGATCCCTCCATATTGCGGAGGCGTCAATGGGGTTGAGGTGAAATTCCACTATATACTAATATGCAAGTGGATTTCAGTTTCTGGTATCTGATTGGTAGATATAACAACAAATGGCAAAAAAATACTTCCCTAATAAGATCTATGAATATTCGAGTATATTGAAAATCTAACTTTATGGTGTGCAATTGAATGTCAGTTGAGAAAAAGTATTTGTGTTTGGTTTGACAGATAATTCAACTCGATCTGATCTTGAAAACGAAATTGAAAACAAAAGCAAATGAAAAATTGATGACTGTGTATGGTTGATGAAAATCCGAGAAGGATGCCTGTTTTAAAAAAGTGGGACTGTTCCTCATGCAGCAGGAAAGTTTGCCAGAGTATGATAATTACTCCTATATGAAATGGGAAGTATTTGGGTTTATCAGTCGTTCAAGGATCTTTTTCCGAAGCCAAGAAAATGTTTGAACTTTGTACTTTGAACGTTATCTACGTCTCCTAATGTATAGTGTTAAATTTATATAGGAACCCAATTGAACTTATGAACAAAATGTCTCTTCAAAGATATCGCTTTGTAATCATGCAACCAATTGTGATATAGTCCATTCATACAAAATGAGTACCATGATCATTCGTAAATGAAATCATGTAGTGTATTTGAAAATAGCATTACTAAGGGCCTGTTGCACCGCTTCAAATAAGCAGAGGTTCAACTAAGCTTGGCTTAATCGTTAAGGTACAAGGAAGCTGATTGGCAAATCCATAGCAACAAAGCCTGGCTTAGATAAAGCACAACTTAAGAAAAGCGGTGCAATTGGCCCTAGAAAAACTGATGTAATCATTTAAATGTAACTTCGGATTATGCAGCAGTTTTGAGTAATAAGAGATGGGAATTATCCAAATTCATTAGGACTAGTGCTTAAATATTCCTATTGAAAAGTGAAGGCTGAACTTCTCATTACTCAAAACTGCTGCATAATTCATTAGTTGTCAGTTTCTGATGTTATTCAATATATGAAAGAAAAAACAAGTATTGTCAATTGAATTGTAGCAGTGGAAAGGTATAGAGAAATTCCTCTCGCAATAACCAAGATAAAGGTTCATTCACTTTATGACTTTTTTAGATATATTTCTCATTTAAATTTTTTCACATATTTCAATTCATTTTGTATTATCATTCAATTGAAGCTATTTAGCCTATTATAACAAGTTCGATATGATTGAATATAGTTTACATTATGAAAGTTAGAACCAGCAGTGTTATTTTCTAGTCATATATCTTCTCAAAAAAAACATTCAATTCAATTTGAAGTTAGTGTAGCGGTTGGTGCTTGTGTCATGGTCAAAAAGATCTTATATTAATTCTCCAATGAAAGTTTTTCTTTAGAAAATTGTTCTGGCATATTGAATCAGAATTCTGTCATGTTTTATAATCGACATAACTATATATGAAACAAATATATATATATATATATATATATATATATATATATATATATATACATGGGGAACCTATGGGATAACACCTTATTTTGTGGGGATTCAAACTCAGAAAAATAACTCCATACAGTTCAAGCGTTTATTGGTTCTTAAAAGATCTAACAAAATATAACAGAACAAGTCAGTAAAATCTGATAAAAAAATCTATAAATATATTAATAAATGTATAGGTCAGTATTAAAAATAGTCAGAAAACGTTCAGAATTGACTTCTCCAAGCAATATAGTTGAGTACAAAACAAATAGGAACATCCAAAATATCTTAAGAACAAACATCACAGAACTTATCAGGTCTAATTTGAATTTAAACTTGCATCATATGCAAATTATAAACAAAAAACTGACTACCACTAAAATACAAAAATCATCATGCTTTTTATTGTTAACAAACCCCATTACCACAATACAAGTCAATATGATGTATTTCCAAAACTGTACAAAAGTGTTAATCTAAAGAATTGATACATTTTGTTTGTCAGCGTTGTCCATACAATTCCAATGTATTTCTGTTATTTTGAATAAAGAACAAACTTCTACTGCATCTCTTTTATGAATCATATCTTTCAATAGGTGTTTTGTTACTGAAATTCCATTTGGAAGCCGAATACCTGAAAAATTAAGCAAAATCTTAATCAATTCATAAGGTGCAACGTACAAAACACAGACCTGTACGCAACAGCCAGTTTCTTATCAGTTTAAGTAAATGAGGAGCATCAGGGAAACAGAATTTTTTTCTCCGAGGCAGGGTGTCGAAAAAATACATTATTTATGTCAATACCCAAATCTCTCAGGGTTTTTTGATTTGATGATCCACAGTCTCCAACTTTTGCTAGAACATCAAATGATGCACCGTGTAAAGCAATATTGATTTCCATCAGTAAATCTTTATTCATATTACTGTCGAAGCCTTTATATACCGGTTGCTTTCAATTTTTGTCAATTTTTGACACTTGCATTGTCAAAAGAGTGGGTAGATCTGATCTATGAAAATGAAATATATGAATTATGTTTTTAACAATTGTACTTTTTCGTTGAATTGAATAAACTAAACTGAATTCATTAAATTGTCGTACCGAATTACACTCGAGCTTTTTTTTTGTCGAAGAAAACTTGACATTTATAACTCGAGTTCAGTTTCCTTCCGGCAAATTAACTCAAAAAACTGACAGAAAAAGTTACTCGTCCTACGGACTCGTAATTTTTTCAGAGGCAGTTTTTTTCGTCGAGTTGCAAGGCAACAAAATTCTCATCGAAATGAAAATCCATCAATTTATCATTCATTATTTTAAAATTTGAAATGTCATTCGTTATTATATATAATATATAATTCTCAGGGTTCAGAAGTTCCCACTGAATTTGTTCCATCTCAAAACGATGTATTGAGATTTATCAAATCTTCTGAGCATTTCAGTTCATCTAATGATGGCATGAATAAATATTTCACATATAGGTATTTATACCAAATTCAAAATCAATCATCCAATATATGAGAACAATATGACAAAAAAAAAACATGGATCTGCAATGGAATTCCAATGACGAATTCATTGTCCTTATCGGGACTCCCACTCCCACTTTATCCGGTGAAGTTTCGTGTAGTATTAAATTCGAATTACACTGTGTGATTGTCATGGTGCGCACCAAACTGGTGAGCAGTGTTGTCGGATTGAATCGACTAGACGAATTTTTCGGACTTAGCTGAAATCATGCTGAAAATCCTGACATTTCAATTAACTGTATTGGGTTATCATCAAGACGTTTGACGGAAGAGCTTTAAGCATATAGGGCAACAATATAGCTAATGGCTGGAGATTCTGGAAGCAGAAATTTGAATAGTTCATGACAACAGGAAAAATTTCTTTTGAGGTTAAAATCGTCATACTCTTGAATATCTTGGGAGATGAGGGATATCAGATATTGAATGCGTTTGAATTTTCCAAGGACGGGTAAGATAAGTTATGGCTCAATTCGATGAATACAGTAGCCCGCGTTGAAAAATCTGGTTAATGAGTACTTCAAATTCTTCAAACGCTATCAGTTACCGAATGAAAATATAGTGTATAACAACAGCACTGGCGTTGTCGTGTGACTTCACAATCAACAACAACAGCAAGGAGGTAATACTTTGTAAAAAACATCTATCATGTAGCACTCGTGGCTCACAGCATCCCGAGGTTAAATGCCTTGCTCATAAAAGATAGTGTTCGAGACGTTATCGGAATGGGCATTACAAAAAATGCTGTCTTCAATATTGTAATATCAACGCAATAAATAATGTCGCTGATAATGAAGCCTATATTGCCTAATGGATAGTGTGGCCTATAAATAATGAAAATTTTGTGAACACTTGTGATAACAATGGAAAAAAAAACAGGTCAACTCTATAGATTGGTGTGAAAATATCAAAATGAACTCTATAAGAATTGTCTTGAAAATAGATACTGACACTCAGGTTAATATACTGGACTATAGTGATTTTTCACATCTTGCACACGGAATATTTTCTGAAATGACTATTTTCCATAACCAACGTCCAGGAAAACATTAATCACAGCATAATGAGTTTTATTCCAATATACTCTGCAGAACAAGCAGCAGACATGCAAGAAGTGAAATTACAAATAACTCTTGGTCGTGGGTTGCAATGACATCGTATCTGCTTGTTTCATGTTGCGGTCTCATCAAATGCTGGTTTCCTGAATCATAATTAATAATAATAAACGTAGGGTTGGACGAATTCCTTAGGGATGAAAAGCTGCCACATTCATATTCTTATTGCACGACTTGGAGAGGAAGTCAAAAATCACTTCCTAAAAACTTCCTTCCCACCACAAAAATGATAATTATCGCGAAATTAGTGTTTTCAAATCGTAACTCGTATCGAGGCGATGTTATTCCAGATACAGGCATTCTTCATCGATTGATTGAACATAGATTATCCCTGTTCAAATTATAGGGTCATAATAGCTGAAGCCCATAGAAAAAAGGGTAAAATCCAGCTATGTGAGCATCCAAATCTCAGCTGATATGGGAGTCTGTTCATTAACGTAAATCTCAACAAAACTGGAGATAGTGGATAGTGAATATCCTGAAACTATGTGAAGAAACATATTTTCAATTAAATTATGACTATAATCTACAAGAATTTGGCTATGGGTTCATCTCTTTCTGCAAATCTTAGTAATTGTAAGATGCATAATTCTGAGGATTTTTACGAAGGAAGTTATCCAATTGTATCCAAATGGACCAGTAGTATGGTGGAGATATCGTGTCAGGTTCATTAACCTTCATTATACAAATATGTACCCTTCTCATCCTGAAAGTTATTATCCACCACTCTTGAACACTACTAAAAAATGTTAAGTTATTTGAGGAAATTCTCCAATTGAATGGTAAGCATATAGATAATTTTTTGAGAGTCATAACATTTTTGAGTCCTTTCCTGTTATTTTTGCATTTGCATATGGAAATAAACTGGAATGATCTGCCAATGAGTCATCGAAGATAGTCAGAGTTCGTACAATCACTCAATTTGGTTTCTTTCAAGGGAAAGTTGAAAACTTTCCTCTAACAGCACTTCTACTCGGTGGCAGAGTTCAAGAACATATGCAATGTTCTTCAGTGCCCTCCTGAACAAGCCATTTCAACCTATTTTTCTCGACTCTGTTTTCTTCAGAGTATTTGGTGAGCACCATTCATAATTTCATTTCAGTGAACTCATAAACATCAATCTCTATTTTAGATGTATTTTCAATGTGTGGCCAGCAAACTGACTTTCTATAACTATAATTTTGTGTATAACATAGTCAAATAAATGTTCTATTCGATTCTAATATATTCGAAAAAGGCGGATCAATGACGCCACAGCTGGTTAATATCCACAGCAATGTGAGTTGAAAATCAAAATATCAAGTTCAATTAGAAATATTTCAATGAATGTTCAGTGCTCTCGAACGCTACTAGGCAACATAAAAGTTTGGACCCCTAAAAAAGCAGAGCAGAACAAATCAGTACGTTATCATTGGTGCACGGTGAAAGACGTGAACTGTTCAGATCATCCAGAAAATGGCCGTTATTAGAATCTATGCATCCAATAATTTGTAAGTCGTTTAGATAGTTCGTTCTTTCAATCATTCACGGTAAAAAAAGCTTTCGAACTGATGCAGTACCCTTTTTCTCTTCACTGAAATGTTCTACTTTCATTAAGTATTTACCTATTACTGTTTGGAGAAATATTACATCTTAGGAGTTGAAAATGATGATGTCATGGGTGTTGCGGTCCTGAAGTGTGTTGAATATTCATGTTCATAAGTAGTATAAAAAGTAGTTGGTGAAGCTACCATGACATGTTAAAGTCAATGTTATTGTCATAACATTTTTCCCCAACAATTTAATAGTCTAATTATCACAAAAAGCTTCTTGAAGTCAGATACTGCTCACGTAGCCATTAGAGGCAAAAGGAATCCGAGAAAAGGAAGGTTGATTGCCTGACTCATAACCCAAAAGTCGTGGGTTCGATACCCAATAAGCCTAAGATTTTAAACTTTTTGTGAATTCTTTTATCAAGATCAGAATCAAAATATACATCAGTTTGAGGAAACTTGTTTGGCCGAGAGGTGGTGAAGGTTGATTCATCTCACAATTACTTAACATTCAATTGATTCAAATTCCTTCACATATTATAAAATATTCATTAATATCAAACTAAGAAAAGCTCATCTCTGGTTTTTCGGGCTTGAGGGCCGTGTAGTGGAATTTTTACTTCCGGAGCTTTCGGCTACATCTGCGGCAGCCATCTTCAGCGGCGTGGTCTTAGTTGGACTCCTCTATGTGAGTTTACTACTACTGATTGCAAATCTGGAATTGACTCGTTATTATTTCTCGGTCCGCCAGCGTTCTGTTGGTCGTCCGATTTCCTGGTTCTGTCTGGCTTCGTCTTGGCTGTTCTTAGAACTGGATACCAAATTTTGGTCAAATTTAGTCCCTTTTCCTTTCTGTTGGAGTTATCCTTGTGCTTATGTATCTCAATCGCTTCCCGGTATAAGCGAGTGGAGTAATGAGTCGTCGTTGACAGAATTGAAGTTTTGTCGAATTGTATATTGTGGTCGTTCAGAAGGGCGTGCTCAGCTACAGCTGATTTGTCAGTTTGTCCCAACCGACAATTTCTACTATGCTCACTGATTCGAGTCTTAAAACTGCGTTTGGTGGTCCCTATATATACTTTTCCACACGAGCATGGAATTCTGTATACCCCAGCATTGGATAACGGATCTCTTGGATCTTTAGCTGACCTCAGTTGTTCCTCTATTTTCTTCGTTGGTCTGTATATTGTCTTTATATTGTGCTTTTTCAATATGTTTCCAATGCGATCCGTGGTACCTCTTAGATAGGGCAAAAAAGCGGTTCCTGAGAGTGGAGTCACAGTCCTCGTTTGTGGGTGTGAATTTGTGGTTGGCTTGGGTCGTATTGCTCTGTCTATTTCTCTGTTTTGGTAACCATCAGCTCGCAAAGCGTGTCTAAGGTGGTTGAGCTCTTCATCCAGTGATTCAGGTTCGCAGATCCGTTTCGCCCTATCTACTAGAGTTTTGATGATTCCTTGTTTCTGTCGCAGATGGTGGTTTGAATCCTTATGTAGATATCTGTCTGTGTGCGTTGCTTTCCGATAAACTTTGTGACCTAGCTTCCCGTTCATTTATTAACCAATACATCCAGGAAAGCGATGTGCCCGTTTTGTTCCATTTCCATGGTGAATCGGATTTTTGGGTTGACATTGTTCAGGTGACTAAGGAATTTCATTAATTCCTCCTCACCGTGATTCCAGATCACGAAAGTGTCATCCACATACCTTAACCAGCATATGGGTCGTTTCGTGGCAGTTCCCAGTGTAAGAAAAGCTGATAATATTATGAAGTGAATGAATTATTTCTACTTGTCACCAATCGTCTTTCTTGAACTGATATTTATTTTCATTCTGGTTGAATGTAGACACTCGATGACAATGAAGCAAGCTGAAAATCGCGTCTATCATAACAATTAGATGATAAACAAATACATTTTTCTAGGTTCGTACAAAAAACAAGAATTTGTCAAAATTCAGAAAGAATTGCAACAGTTTTGAATGAAAAAAAAACTTCTTTAGAGGTATAATTCAATGTTATTTATAAAATCAATCGCAAGGACTGTAACAAATGCTACATTGGACAAACCGGAAGGTATTTGGATGGGCGAATCTCATAACATGAGAGAGGTACGAAAACTCATCATCATCAACACCACTGCTCTTGGTGAAAATGTCAGAAAAAATTATCATAATCATGATTTCACTAACCCAGTAGTTCTTGATTTTCAACCATATCTTTCTAAAAGACTCCCAAGTGAAATGATCCAAATTTTTAAACATGATTAAATACTGCCTTCTTCAATTTGATCAGTTGAATGTCTGAATAAAATAGATGATTCTATCATCATTGTCAATTGTTCTTCTCATGAATCAGAGAAACATTCATATCGCTCCGTATCTTTTCATATTTTTCAATTTTTTTTTAAATTCTTATCCTTTTTAATCTCAGATTTTCACCTCAGTGTTCATTTTGTCTTGTTAGAGAATATGTACCACTGTGCCCGTCGATCTCGTTGATTTGTTTGTTTCGTGTATCTATTATGTCTGCCCATGCTATATTTCAAGGATTTCAACACAGAAAAAACAACTTTTGGTGAGTACTTTTCAAACAATTCTACACAAACTTTGAGCACAATAAACTAGTTTATCACATGAGAAACCATTTTTACAGAGCCCTGATGATGAATTTAATCAAATTCGAAACGTTGGCAAGAAAACAGGTTTTTTTTTCGACCCACACTGATCCCAATCTCAACTAAACTCGACAAAAAAAAATTGTTGAAAAACCCTTGTGCCTTACACCATTCCCATCAGCTGCATTGTTTAACAATTTCAATCATTTTCAGACAACAGTGATGATTTCTATTTTCCTTGGATTCGTAAAGGGTTTCTTCTGATTACATCTGAATTATTCGCGTATATTATAGAAAATCAACTGAAAACTGTCAACTAAACTTAGCACATTCTACTCAGTTCTACAGATTTGTGTAGTAATTTCAATAAAATTCTGTTATCTCTCCCGATGAACCATAACTATTCGTATTTCACTCTAATTTATGATTTATCATTGAACATAAGTTACTTCAACCTGTGGTAAAAGTCCATTATGTCTCAAAGTGTAGTGCGGTAGATTTACCATGCAGAAAAACTCAAAGCCGTCTTCAAAACTCAATAACACCCTCAGATGTTAAAATGAAAAACCATACAACAGTACATGTTTCGAACCTCTATAGGTTCATCATCAGCTGATTTTAATCAACAATTCTTCATTGAAAGAAGAACAATATAACAATATTTTAAAATAACTAACATGGAAAGGAAAATTTTTAACAGAGAAAAGGAAATCATCACATATTACCTAGGAATAATTGGTCAAAATGGCATATTGTTAATATGATTGAAAATAAAATTTGAAAGTTCCCTATCTTTCCCCTGTATGGAAAAAAATTTATTCAAGGTCAAAGGTCAAAAAAATGAGTTTTTCGCGATTTTCAGCGAAACGATAAGTTTCATCATAAAAATATCTTAGACAAAGATTGTAGATCATAAAATAATCTACAAAAAATGTATCAATACTTTTTTCCTACGAGCCATCGTTTTTGAGATATAACGTATTTAAAAAGTTGTTCAAGTTGTTATCGTCAGAATATGCGTATAAACAAACATCTCTTATCTAGAGTTGTTATATATGTTGAAATATTTTTCTATCGGTGATTGTAATTTATACTCGAATGTAAAATATACATAGGTTATAACTATAAGAATATCAGGTTGAATGAAACCCAGTCCCTTACTTCATACGCCAGTGTAACTTCGAGACAACATCTGTCTCTTGTTCTATTGTGTGCGTGGCTAGGGTCTTATACCTGCTATAATAAATGATATACTGTTAGTCTTGAGCGACACTCTGTAGTGAAATCACGTGTTTATACTAACCTATATCGTGTTGTTTTGACTTTCATAACAAAAATGTCTGAATATTGTTTTATTTGTGCTGAACTTTCGAGTGAAAGTAAAATTGTTAGTGTTGAACGTGGAGTCATTAATATGTCATTAATAGTTTCAACTTGAACAGGATCACAACTGACCGGTGGAACAGGCCTACGAGAGAAACCACGTTAAAAAAACGCGCTAAGTACACTACCTCATAGGTGGCGTGGAAACCTGTTGATATTATGACGATTTCAACTTGTACAACTTTTTGAATCGTTATATCTCAAAAACGGTGGCTCGTAGGAAAAAAAGTATAGAGAATTTTTTTGTGGATTATTTTATGATCTACAATTTTTGTCTGAGATATTTTCATGATAAAACTTACCGTTTCGCTGAAAATCGTGAAAACTCATCTTTTTGACCTTTGACCTTGAATATTTTTTTCCATACAGGGAAAAGATGACGAACTTTCAAATTTCATTTTCAATCATATTTCTAACAACCTTACTGATTTTCAGCATGATGGGAATTTATGTAGCTTCGAGTGTTTAAATTGACCGGAGTATTATACGTTCTTGACAGTTGATTCTCCCCTCTAGGTTTGAAATATGTACTGATTGATGGTTTCACCGTTTCAACATCTGAGGAATATTAAATTGTGGAAACGACTTTGTTTTTCTGCATCGTAAATATAAGTTACTTCACTTGTGTCGCCACATTTTTTTTTATCAATTATTAGGGCCATACTTATCATCTGTAACAGAAGAAAATAATGGATCAGTATAAAATTTGATGGATATGTGATGGGAACGAAGGACCTTAGAATTACTATACTGAGAGCAACGTTTCTTCTCACACTTATTTTGAGATACATAGTCCTAATACTCATATTTTTGTTTTCATTGAATTCTATCATCTCCCCTATTAAAAAAATGTATGTGTTCCTTCATCTAGATATTCACTTTGTTGGGACAAATGAAAGACTTCCATCTTTGACATCAAAAAGGTACAACAGACACCATCACTTTACCAATCTACAAAGATTGGATATACCTACATCGTGATCTAAACCATTACCAACCATCGATTATACCCTTGCAAATAAACAACAACACAAATGGATATTTACTACATACACAAGTGTAAGTACATAAGGAACACCTTGCGAATTTCAAGTTCCGATGGATTCTCTGTTTGAGTGTTTTGTAAATGGCAATGCTTGAGATTCTCTCCCAGCTAGCTGAACTGAAAGGGAATTCGCAAACAGATATCTAAACCATTCTTACAAAGTTGATGTGCGATCATTCAGGTTTAGAGATTGGGGCATCATCCTATTTTCTCAATAATATTACTTTTTCTGAAGAACGTGCTCTAAAATGGATTGGTAGATACATATATAATTCAACAATGAGGTTATGAAGAACATTCCTGAGAAAAACGCAGTAATAATGAAATATTTGGTTTCAAATAGTACTAGCATACTGAAATCTCTGAAAATGCTTAGATGTTCACATCTTTCCATTTTCAAAAATTATCTGGAGCTGATGAATGTTCTGGAGTTCTGTTCCCTTCTTTTCTGAAACATTTCCGACAGTACTTTGATGATTCTTCATAGAGAAACGTCAGCGTAGAGCAATACATATATTCTGATATATGGGATACCAAAGTTGATGAAAATATAGAGGTTTGGATTTGAAAAATATAGTGAAGATGGAGAATTGATGAATATAATATTGCTTCAATAATTGGTTCATACTGTGCTGAAACCATAGTGCCACGCAACATTTTCAGTTGTGATCACGCTGTACAAAATTATAACCCTTCATTTTGTAACATTTATTCCAATTCATTGTTGTTGAAAATAAGTGCTACAATCACAAATGGTTTAGACAACTACCAGTATTGAATCCTGTATTGTCAGTTGCCTACCTTTTCATATGCTTATTTGAATCTATCGTGCGAACAAATTTAAGATTTGTTGGAGTTTTTTGCATTTTTAGTACTTTGTTTTTTCCCTGCTTTTTACTGCCTCATGGGGAATATCGAGGCTTTTCGTTATAATAATCACGAGAGTACTGCTGATTTATTGGTTGTATTCGGGTTCACAACAAAAACAGTTCAGGAACGGTTCGAAATAGTTGGACTGTTGAGGCGTGAAGAGTTCGTCGCGAATATATCTACATTAATTGGGTGGGTGACTATTTTTGACTGTCCTAGAACAGTACTTATTGCGAACCCGAATACGGCTATTGTATCTGCAATAAGTGAACTCTGAATTGATTTTGTCTGATTTGAGTATAATATTGTTAAATATTTTACAATCTTGGCATTCGGTCATTTCTTTTTAGGTAAGATGATTTGAAAAATATGTAATTTGTTACATGATCAACGAAATATTTCTTTTTAGATACAAAAGGCATTTTTTATTGTGGTCACTGTGGATTTCGCACAATCAGTCAATAAACTTGTTTTCTGGGACATCTCACGGATTTCTTTATTTACGAACTCAGCTCAACCCACGAGAGTTTCAGCTCAATACCAAACAATAAAAATATGAAAATGTATAGAAAAATTCATCTGACTCATTTTTATATCATTTTATATGTATAGGTTACAGAGCCAACAAAAATGTATTTTGCGAATATCTTGGAAACTGTTTCAAATGATTAACTTTTATCTAATTCAACTAGCCTTGAATATTTCCAAGATAGTAATAGTTAGTGGTCAGCTCAAAACAGTCTTCTGAAAACGATATGAAAGCGGTAAAGAATCAATTACCAACACAGAATTCAGTTTTACTACACTGATGACCCGACGAGTACAGAATTCCCACCCCTTTTATGTTGGCTCAGAGACCTGTCGAGCCTCTCTTGTTCAGGGATCTTTTTTCAATAGAACAGCAGAACTTTGGACCTCTGTGTCCAGAGAGATTTTTCCTGAGGCTTACAAACTCCAAAAATTCAAAGTGAATGATAATTCGTATCTCCTGTTCCTTGTTTCACGCGGTGTTCTTTGAACATTACAGGGCTTCTCTTTCGTGTGAATCCGTAAATAAAAAAAAATACGAAATCAAATCACATGACGTTGTATAGAATATCTATCAATTGACGTCATCTCTACATGAAATTAAGAAGTGACGGCGCTCTGATGAAAGTGTGACTTTCAAATTCTCAACGAAATCGCATCATTATCAACTCCATGGTTTTCAGATATTTCACAATTGAGACTATGGTTACTTCTTGAATTGTCTTTTGGTATTGTTAACATAGTGTATACGGATCGACACTCATGATGGGCATAAAAAGCATGTGTATAATTTTTGATATATTTATTGACTTCCAAACATATTATATAAACTAACCCTTATCGCAGATATTAGTAAATATGTTTGTTCTCACTGATCACCGTGTATATTTTATAGGAACATCATGGAACCAACATTGGTACAGAAACTGCTCAACGAGCTGAAATGTTTTTGTTGTGCCAAGCAGCTGAAACCACCTCTAATTCAATGTGACATTGGCCATCACTTCTGTCCAGAGTGTAGAGAAGAATTCGAAACCTGTTACAACTGCCAAACACCGGTAGGAAACAGAAGAGATTATTTATTGGAGAAAATGTGTTTCGAGAGTGTTTTAAAGTGTTCGTATTCCACCCGTGGTTGTACTAGTACCGGAATCGCCATGGATGTTGCAGAGCATGAGAAGAGCTGCCCTTTCTCTTCAGCACCTAGTTCGAGCCAGCAAGGTGTATCAGGGGGTTTTAAACCGAACGGTAATAGCCAGGCAAAGGGACGATCACTAGACGAACTTTTCCTTGATGAGTTGGAGTGCTGTATATGTCTAATACGTATGTCGTTACCTATACGTGAATGTCACAACAATCACCGAATGTGCGGTTGTTGTTTCTCTCAAGTGGAGATATGTCCCGTATGCGAAGGCCCGAAAGTTTTTTCATCCAACATCATCTTGGAACGATTTTATCGCATGCTAGAAATGACTTGTAGTTTTAGTGAGTTTGGTTGTACTTTTCGCGGAACCGGAGCAATGGTAGCCGAACACCACAGACTGTGCCCTTTAATGGAAAGGTTCTGTCCGTTGGCGGGAAACAGTGGGTGTAAATTCCGAGGTTATCTGCTAGATGTTGTGAATCATTGTCGATCCCACCATCCTGCAGTATTGAGACTTCAGGCCGAAAATATGTACGTTCATTTTTTATTCAGTGACAGTTGTATGTCTGTCAATACTACGTACGTTTATGGCGCCCTGTTCAGGCTTTCTTGCGTGAAATCTGGAAATTATGTGAGATTCTTCATCCAGTGCTTGGGATATATGGGAAACAGGTATCGCTTCAACTTTGAATTGGCTTTCGTCATGAACAATATGATCTCTCGGTATATGCTGCTAGCAGATGGTTCCGCAACGATCCATATACAACAACTTCTTCCGTATTGCAATAAGCAGTATGCCTTGAGGTATATGGTTAGGATAACGTGAGAGTTTCTGACTGTTGGAATATTATTCAGCTGCTGAATCCGCAAAATGGCATAGGACGGATATTTTTAATTTTGAGTTTAATTCGAAAATTGGCTGCATATCATTATGCATATGACAATGAATCGATAAGATTGGAGCCTTAAGTGTCAAAGTGGAAACTTTCGACAGCTATCGATTTTCCCAATACCAAATTGATGTCGCTCCCACTCGAGGGTAATTGATGAATGTTGAAAGTTTTTTATAGACACGACTAGACTGATAATGATAAATATTATACACATACACATATTTTGAAAAAAATATAGTAAAGAAAATACTGTCTTATTGAAAAATACACAAATCATTCTATGTGACTGCGGAAGATCATGGATACTTTAGGGAAAAATCTCAAAAGTATATTTGCTCATACAGCAATATATTACATATTATAATGAAATATATTATAGCTTTTTCTATTCCAAATCGCCATAAAAAAGGACACAAACTATTATTGAAGATCTGGAAGAGAACTAATGATTCCATAATTTGGTGCTTATTTCATTATTATTTTATTTACCATTTATTATATATATATATATATATATATATATATATATATATATATATATATATATATATATATATATATATATGTGGGTTGTGAGCTATGCAGATGATTCCATTCTCATTGTACCAATTAACAGGAAATTTGGAAAAATCCATTTAAAATAATAATCATATAGCATCCACATATTTCAATAACAAGTTATTTTCGAACACCTCTAAACCAGACTACATTTTCTTCACGACTAAATATTACTATTCCGGAGTATTTTCACCTCGATAGTGAAAGAGTAACTATTTCAACAAGTACATAATTGTTGTAAATGTATATAGATGGCAAACTGTATTATGAGGTACCTACATGTTGACTATCTCGCAAAAAAACTAGCAAGTATTATGCAGTCAGAGTGTTGAGAAGTCACTTGAAAATCGATACACTAAATATGGGACTGAATATGAAATATCAGTATGGGAAGGAAGTACACAACTGGAACGTATTTTCATCATGCGAAAACGTATCTTGAAAACAAAGTTCAATATGAAATACACAGACACTTGTGGTACCTCCAGACGTAACAAGATGCTTACTTTATATGCTATTTCTATATATATATATATATATATATATATATATATATATATAAAATTATTTTTAAAAATAACTTTCATCATCAAAATTATTTTTTCTAGTTTCAAATATGCTTTTCCAGATACATAATTTCCGCGGGCATGTTTCTGCTATTAACCAAACAGCGACTAAGTCCTCTTATCTTCATTCAATACGCCAAAAAACAATCATTATAATATATATATTGTAGTCAATTGGAGGGCTTCAGTAAATGAGAACTATTTTCAGATTATTCGAGCTTTCGGAAAATTCATTTCCTTTTTCAAGAATATCTACAAAGTAAATGGGTTTAAAAGTGATACTCAAGACAAGATGGTACAGAAAACCCATATATAGTAATAGATTTATTAGCTTCTTTTCCCGTCATCCGTCTAGAATGAAAACCAACCTCATTTTAGCACTAAAAGAAAGAGTAACAAAATTATCCCATCCTGACTTTGTGTTAAATGATCTGAAATACCTCAAAGATATTCTACAGGAAAATTCATATCCACCAAACTCTTGAATAAATATTTATTCAATATACCACTACGTGACTATAATTCAAGACAGCTTCCAAATTCAAATAATTCCATCTCATCTGATATCATCATTTCCCCATTTAACAACTTGTCCTTACCGAATAATCATATTGAATCCTTACATTACTATTCTATACAATATATTCCCAATTTAACACCCAAACTAATGAATATTTTTCGAGATATCAAAAATATAAAAATTTCTACAAAATGCCAAAAAACAATTTCTTCACTCTATTCAAGAATTAAAACTCCTCTCAGTTCCAAAGAAAAATCTCATGTTATTTATAGTATTCCGTGCACTTCTTGCAATTCATTTTATATAGGCGAAACAACTCGGAACCTTTCTGGAAGAATCACTTCACATAAAAGTGATTGCAGGCTAAACAAATCTTCTTGTGGACTAGCAGACCATGTTATTTCTAAAGATCACAAAATGGATTATGAAAATACAAAAATTTTAACGGTTGAACAAAACAAAATTAAGAGGTTATTTCTCGACATATACATATAAGTAAATGTCCAAACAATTTGAATAAAAAATCAGAGATTCAAAATTTAAGCAAAATTTACAATTATATTTTAACTTTCGATCAATGATTTGTATTTTGAAGACCTAATTCATGATATTCTTTACAACTCAACACACTATACATGTCCAAATATTAATTTCATATTTTAACAAGTAGTCTGACAAATGTCAATTTTTTACTGACAATTTTACAACTTCTTTCTACAATGTTCTTCTTATGTATTTTATTCTGCCAGTTTATTTTATAATCTAACTCTGGTGAGTTCTACTATCATATATTGTATTACTTTTAAACCCATTTACTTTGTAGACTTTCTTGAAAAAGGAAATAAATTTTCCGAAAGCTAGAATAATCAGACAATAGTACTCATTTACTGAAGCCCTCCAATTGACTACAATACCCAAATATAGAAGAAACCTTTATATACATATATATATATATATATATATATATATATATATATATATATATATATATATATATATAAAGCGAAGGGAAGTCTTGACTGACTAGTTAAGGAGAAATACGGAATGTTGTTGGGGATGCAGTCCAATTACTGGGCTGTTGTTTAAAGAATACTCTTTGTTATCTGGTCGAGCTTTCGAGAATGTTTATTCCCTTTATCAAGACATTAACGTGAGGTTATAGTAAGAAGTCAGACGTAAAATGAGACACAGAGGAAAAGTATCAGTTTTCTGTGTCTCATTTTACGTCTGACTTCTTACTATAACCTCACGTTAATGTCTTGATAAAGGGAATAAACATTCTCGAAAGCTCGACCAGATTACAAAGAGTATTCTTTAAACAACAGCCCAGTAATTTGACTGCATCCCCAACAACATTCCGTATTTCTCCGATATATATATATATATATATATACAGAGGTTTTTTTATTGGGCTTTGCACTCAAATGAAAATAGCAGCCGTAGACACGTGTTTCTGGGCCATTGCCCTTCTTCAGCACGGTGTAGACAAGTGCAAGGATGGACAACACTTGGAGAAACATCACAAATTATTCTTTGTTAAATACACTAGGGTCTACTCTAATTATCTCTGATTCCTAGAATAATACATTTTGACTGATGATGATTCCTAAACTTATTACCTGATGCTAATAACTTATACTGATTCCTAGAATTACACTGATAATGATTATGATATCGGACCATAGTTACTTATTACTTGAATAAGTTCAACAAAGGGGAACTATTGAGATCCAATTGATCATTTAGCAAACAATTTGAATTTTTTAATTTATTGATTTCCAAAAGAATTACTCATCAATTACATTCTACAACCATTTACCGTTGAGTATCAGAGAAGATCGGACAAGACAAACCTTTTAAAAACGTGTTTTTGATCTGTTGTGTGACATTGAGCCATATTGAAGGACCTTTTTCATTTGTTTTAAATTTAAGCTTCGTTGTAATTTCAATATCATATTTTACTCATTGCTTTATATCTGTGATATATTCTTATTTCTTCCTGTCAGTATTTTCATATACCCATTGTATTTACTTAAGCAACGTAATTTCATTTTTATTTATATTGATATTAAGAGACATTTGTGTTATTAATGTAATCTCCCCTCTGACTCAAGCTTCATCAAATGTTTAAATTGAAAGCCTTAATGAATCTATATATCTATCTATTCATTTATTGTCATTCAGTTGCGGAAGAAAATGTAAAAAAAATATATGATGTCCCGCTCACTTGACTTTAGCTTGGCGGTATAACTTAATGAAATAATTTATTTCTCAAGTGTATCTACTAGTACTCCAAAAATGAATATTTTAATCAGCCAAAGAAGACTAGGATGTTTTGATTTCAGTTGTTGATATCAATAGACATTTGAAACTACTCGGGCTCTTAAAAAGAACTTGATGAAGATATTGTAGTAGAAAGAATTACAACAACGTTTCATCATCAAAGTCATATCGTAGACTTATATATAAACGACAAGCCGTACACATCTGTTAAATTTTGATACAATCAAGTATGGAAGAATGTAGGCTTTCATGGCCAGTGTTGATACATCCCAAACTTTTTGGGCTTGAGGCCGTGTCCTGGAATTTTGAGTTAAGGAGCTTTCGGCTACATCTTCGGCAGCCATCTTCAGCGGCGTGGTCTTAGTTGAACTCCTTCCTGTGGAGAAATGGCGCTTGGGACCGCTACGAAACGACCCAAAGGCTGATTACGGTATGTGGATGAAACGTTTCGTGATCTGTAATAACGGCGAGAAGGAATTGAAGAAAGTCACTTAGCTACATAAACAACGTCAATCATAATATACAGTTCACTATAAAAACAGAACAGAACGGGCAACTCGCTTCTTAAGATGTGTTGGTTGCGAGGCGAAATGACGGTAAACTTGGTTCACGTAGCACTTGGTGTACTATGAATGTGTCTATTATAATACGTACGCATATAGAATGATTATGCATGTTACATCTGAATTGATGTCTTGAAATTGGAATTTCATCTCGGTATACCAGTCTTCTTCTGAATTAGATGAATTATATGGAGATTTGAATTCGGAGGTGACAATGGAAAATTGCATCATTCTTCATGCATACCTGTACAAGGTGTGAACTATAGTCCTCGCTTAGTCCTTGTTTAGTGTTTTTCTGTTTTTTTTGGGTTGTCTCAGACAAACTATCAAATGATATATATATATATATATATATATAACGCGATATGTTTGACGAATATAGGCCATGTCTTTCTGAAAAACATGAATAGTCCTGGCGCTACAAATGAATTGGATTTTCTGGAAATATTCGTTGAATCTCAAACTGATTTTATGAACAGCCTCACCTGTAGTTGTGTGAAATTCATGGTCAATACCTTGACTTGTCTATACTTCCCTTCAGAAAATCTCAGTAACTTGCGCTGGATTTAGTACTGATAACGCATTACCCTTTTCGAAGTTCTTTATAGTCTGGGTCCGAATCAGTAGTTGACGTAACAGTAATATACAACTCAAACTCCTATTCGATTTGTTCAAGTTCACATCCCATCATATTCATTTCTGCGTTGTTCAGATGCCCATAGGGCAATGGTTCACGAGTTGCATCACATATTCTGAACCCAATATTTGCAAATCCAACTTTGAAACTCAAATACCACAAATAACCGATTGGGAACATAAATTTGGGAAAACGATACGTAAACCTTTGACCTTCAGATGATTAATCAACAAGAATTCTCAAATTAAAATCAGAACAAACTAAAATGTGGGGGGGATACATAATCTTGTTAAACAGAATGTAGATTGGTCATCAAAATATTCAGTGGCACCCAACAAATAAATGATGAAGATTGAAGGATTAACGAAAGCACTTCATAACCCATCAGAAATGTACAGGTATACAGGGGTGCGCAAAAGTCCGGAATGAAATTAATATCTTCATAACCAGTATTTTAGGAAAAAATCGCTGAAACACGTCAATTGATTTCAAATTGTACGCATTTTTTGGCAATAAAATGAAATATTTTTTTTCAACCCCTTAGCTGTAACCCTCCTCAACTTTTTTTCTCAAATGCAAACCCATGTTGTGTATGGGCTCATTGAAGAGCTAGTCAAAAATGGAATCTGACCATACCCTTTCTTTTTTATTCACCCAAGTGGTTACCACGAAATGAGAAAAAGCTCTTGAAAGTTAGAAATACCTACTTAGTGCTATCTCTACGGGTGAATTAACGTTGCAAAAAACAAATATGTGGCATTCAGCATATGATGTGCACTGCTCAACAAATACTAAGGATCACCAGTACCTAGTTTCTAAAAGTTTAAAAATTTTAAGAACAGACCAACCTGGGCAGGGACCATAACAAATTTTATTGATTCATGTGTGAAACTGATAACGTAATCTAGCATCAACATTCTTTGGAATTTATTGTTTCACAAAAAACCTACACATAAAATTTGTTCCATCCCAAGCAATTGTTGACCAGTGTACTTCAAAAAGAGAAAGAAGTTGTTGCATCTTTGTACCAAATTTAATGCGCTGATAAGAGATATTTTGTTCGACTCAGTTCTAAAATTGTGGCATTTCTGGTCTGTTCTTAAAATTTGTGAACTTTTAGAAACAAGGTACTGGTGATCCTTGGCAATTGTTGAGCAGTGTACATCATCATAGCACGAAGTAAGTATTTCTAAATTTTAAGAGTTTTTCCTCATTTCGTGGTAACCACATGGGTAAAATAAAGAAAGGGTTATGGTCAGATTCCATTTTCACTAGCTTTTCAATGAGCCCATACACGACATAGGTTTGCATTGGAAAAAAAAGTTGGGTAGGGTTGCAGCTAAGGGGCTGAAAAAAATATTCCATTTTATTGCCAAAAAGTGCGTACAATTTGAAATCAATTGACGTGTTTCAGCGATTTTTTACTAAGTTACTGGTTAAACAGATATTAATTTCAGTCCGGACTTTTGCGCACCCCTGTATACCTTCGAAGTTCCCATTAGGCTCCATGTTCGGTCAAATTTTTATGAGTTGATTGTGATAATCATTAAACGGTAAGTAGCAGTAAGAAAATGATATTCTTCGACAGACAAAATTTCGCAGGTAGGCCTCCAATTTCTTTTCGAACATAATTTAGCAGGTATATCCGTCAACTCTTAGGTCTGCACCGGGTTTTGAGAGTTCAGTATCACTATCTTCTATTGAATTCAGTAACAGGTATTTCCATTTCTTTCAAAGAATATAAGAGGGGAGAGTAGCCGTGAGAAAATATATTTGTTCCCAATTTGCTATGGAAAATCCAGGATACTCTCTATCTCATCTTGATTTTTCACACATCACATTACCAGCATTAGCTTAACGATACCGAAGCTCTCCGCTGCAAAATTCGAACATACTGTATAGAAGGAGAGCCCACGATGCTAAATCGGAATTTACTCGAGCGTCATAGAGACCTATTGGGTTGCTAAGATGATAAAAAAACAAAATGTTATATAATGTATACCTTTTCATCGGTGGGGGGAGCGGCTAAAGACATTCAAAAATATAAAAAAAACTGTTGCATGGACATACTCGAGCGCTTCAGATATTGATATCATCTCTGTCCTACATAATTTTAAAAATATACGTATGTTAATCTGATTGTGTATTTTGAAATACACAAGTGCGTCAGATTAAGATATATATGGTTCATCTTTACGCCCTAGACGTCGCAGTCTCATAATCTGACGATTATCTGGAGGGATTCGCCTATTTTGCCAATTTGATTTTTTTTTAATTTTTTTCATTGAACTTGAGTTATTGAAAATCTCGAGAAGAAACATGCAAATAAAAAAGTGTATGTTTTTTAGTAGAATAGAATATATTTATAAGAAAATAATAATAAGCAATTAAATTTTTAAAATTTTAAAAGATATACGTTGTAAACAATATCATGCCACCAATGAGCCAACGAGTGTGTGATCAATTGTCATGGCATCATGGCAACAGAAACCAGAGTGAGGAAGGAGTGAGAGAGCACTAGATAAAGAAAGAGTCAGAGAAACACAAACATGGAGAGGGGAATATAGGCATCACGTAGCTGCACGCATTAAACTTTATCGATGAATTTTTATCATTTCGGCTTGTGGAAATCGTCAGATTATATATTTTTAGCAACTCTTGAAGTATTCCCTTCAAAATAAAAATAAAATTAGCCACGCTCGAGATTGTCGAGATGACGTTCATTTACAACTTTGTAGCCCTCCTCCTTCTTTAGGTCACTCTCGAATTGTCAGATTAGTGGAATATACACGTTTCAGGATATAACTGATTCACCCTACCTTAATCTGACGCGCTCAAGAATTTCAGATGATCAATTCGTTTTGACTAATCTGATCCTTTATCTTTGAAGGGCGACCATATATATAGGGCTCATATATGGTGAAAGTACTTAACTGGATGCAAGGTATCCCCCTGTATATTAATCTGCCGCGCTTTAGTAAATACCGAAATTTCCTCTTGGGCTCCCCTATCAGCAGAAAAAACTCAATGAACTCAATAATTGTAGAGTATATTAATACATATATATATCATCGATCTCCAGTGATGATAGCCAGCTAGTGAGACAACTCAGACCTAGACGCAAGGTCACTCAGTCTTGAAAATGGCTCCGAGATGGGAGTCGAAACGTAGACAAGTAAATCTTTCCAGACGCGGATCAACCGGAAGTTCCAGCCAGCACATTTCTGACCGCGGAAGCCTAGCCGATTATATATATATATATATATATATATATATATATATATATATATATATATATATATATATATATATATATATATATATATATATAAAATAAGTAAAACATAGGTAAAACAAGTTTGACGAAATGTCACTTTCATTGAATCACACTCACAAAAATTAGTTTGATCCATAGACTTCGACTGGGTCTGAGAGAAAAAACATCACCTAAATATGAAAGCTTCACGTTTTTGAAAAATCGTATTAAGGCAATTTTGCAAACTAACAGATTTTTGGAAAATATTTGAACATATCAATTTCGATTAATTTGTTCGATAATAGGAGTATTACTCATTTCAATTTCTGAAATAGATTTCATATAAAACACCTGCTGCTTTTAAGATAATCAAAATTAATTTTTCGCTAACCAATTATCAGCAGACTGTCATTTGGAACTCAAAACATTATCATTAGAAAACATAATTCTTGTCCACTTTTGTTGCAAGTTTCTGAAGACGCAGTTGATAGAAATGTCATCATTTACCTGGGAATCCGCTCCTTGTTTATAGCAGATTACAGTTTCGATTTACCATTAAAATAGAATTCAAGACTTATTGTTCATCTATAATCCCTATTTGTGGATTTACTTGTTGATTGTATCATTCTCGAAAAATGGTTGACCAATTGGTAGGATAAACCCCCAATAATAATATATTTGCAAATTCTAGGTAGGTTCGTACATTCTATAAGAAGCAAAATGCATAACTAAAAATGAAAAAAATTACATATCCCTGTTGATTTGAATCTACCTAAGGTTGAAGTGAAGTTCCAATAGAGCTCTACTTTTGACCAATATTGAAAAAGTGGATATTCTCATTTTTCTGATGGTCAATCGTTTCCCAGAAAAACTTTCAAAGTCACCATTATCTCCACAGACTGATCTCTATCAAACTCGTTTAGTATCGATTCGATTTGTTGCTAAATTGCAAGCTTATCGAAATCATAATCCTACGTGGTTACCTGCCCTAATCCTCACTTAGGGCCAGTTGTTGAAACTCCAGTGAACTGTGCTTCGAGTGAACTGGGTTCAGTAGCTGAGCATTGGCCAATGAAAGCGTTCGTTGCTTGACAACTGATCTCCGTTCACTTGAATCTTAGTTTAATGCAGTTTCCACAACAAGCCCATAGACATTTACTCCAGTTTACTCCAGACGGTAAAAAAATGTAAACTGTGTATTTATCCCATACAGCACGGATTCGTATGAAAATTCGGATATAGGTTCCACTTACCCTCTATTTCAAAATCTACCCTGTGCCAAGGGTTGCTTTTTTGGAGGGGGGGTAAAAACCACCCCTATTCAAAAAAAATATCAAAATTTTAGATTGATAAACTGAAATCATTTTCATATCAGTAAAATCAATCAATTGATAATTTTTAATATAATTTATGGTTCAGTAATCAGTGTCAGCCCTTAACACCCCCCCCTTCTGACAGAATATCATCAGAAAATAATAATTAACATGTTATTTGGCAGTTATTCAACTTATTCAGTATCTGTTTGCATTTAATTTGAGATTTAGCTTCTATCTACCATCTACTTCAAAGTTGAGGTTGTGTCTGGGGTTGATTTTTATTCATTAGAGGTGAAAACTACCCCTATTAAAAAAAATTCCAAAATACTAGTTTTGAGCGTGCACTCATCTGTAAATATTTTTAATTAACCTTGATGAACAATTTTGAAAACCCAACTGTATGAAAATTCAGATTGAGACTCTGCTTTAAAGTTACCTCTGTACTCGGGGTTGCTTTTAATTTGTTAAGGGTGAAAACTACCCCATTAAAAAAAGGTTAAGTCTAGATTTGGATGTGTGATCGATTGAAATTATCTTCAAATGTATTTGAAATACTTTTCAACAACTTTAATTTCATAAAACATTTAGACTTTTCAATCGTCTCATCGAATTTTCTTGGCACTCCATTTATTCATTCATATATATATATATATATATATATATATATATATATATATATATATATATATATATATTATCGAATCCACCAAAAAAGTTCATGCTGAAAGGGCTCAAAAAAGGTACTTTGCGCGAACCCTCACAATATTTAACTTTTACTCTATTTTCATCCTGCAGAAAAAAATGAAACACCAAAATTTTCAGAGGAGAATAACTTTCAATTTTGTATCCAGGAAAATATTGCATGTGATCAATACTTTTCGAGTTATTTCGAAGAAATGGTGATTTTTCGCTGTATTACGTATATGATTTTTTCTATTCAATCTCAATTTTTCCCAAAACTACTTAATTTCAATTGATGGAAAACTCAGAACCCATTGAAATAACAGGAGTGAAGTGAATTTTGGAGTAACAACGATTTTTTTCAAAGGAGGGGGAAGAGAGGATGAGTTATTCACAATTTTTTTTCAACGCAAAAATAGGATTAAACATTATTTCCTTCATTTCTCGGTCAGTTTTGATGCTGGAAACTTTCATAAATAACAAAAATGAAGGATTTTTGAAGGACTTCAAAAAAGGTCCAATGAGTTTTTCCCGAAAAATGCATTGGTTTTGGTTATTGTACGTAGAAACTTTCAATTTTGGTGTTTGAAAATACCAATCAACTTTCAACAAGCTATTATCCAGTTTGTAGTGGGTTTTGCATACATCACAAATGAACGATCGTCTTTGTTCTTTCAAAATCTATAATTTTGCTCTCCGCAGGTTTTTCGATTAGATGCATATTTTTTCAGTTATTCGCGAAAAAGAATCTGAAAACGTGCTTTTTCTGCCTGAAAACCGACAATTTCACTCGCGAATAAGTCGAAAAGTATTGCTTCTCAGAAAAAACTTCATTGAACAAAAAGTGCTTAGAATTAGTCAATCTATCGATTTCCGCACTTATTCCCAATAAAAAATTTTTCACCCCCAAGAAGGGGTGGCATCCACCCCCAGGGAGAAAGCAACCCTCGGCACAGGGTAGATTTTGAAAAAGAGGGTATGTAGATCCTGAATCCAAAATTTCATGCGAATCGGTGGTGTATGGGATAAATACACGGGAAAATGGTCATATACTGGACTAATTGGGATCCCAGTTCGACCATTTCTTTTGGGAAAATGGATTAATCTTCCCTAGTATCTACTACTATTTGATGAGATCAGAAGCATCACACAGCAAGAATAATGATTAAAAGCATGATTCTATATAAAACAATAACTTCTAGTACCATGCCGTCAATCTTTAGCGGTAGAGTTGTCTATAGGTATACGAAAAAATACCGAATTACGTACCCACAAATGGGGAGCTATTACCAAATATTCTCGGGGCCAGTTTTCGAATATCTAGTGACCTGATAATTAGATCTGACTATACCATAGATTTATAGATGAACGTGTGTTTCACAAGAGATGGTAAAAATTTTAGCTCAATAGAAAAGTTAACCAGGACATTTTCGGTTGAGTGACTATGAAGATCACGAAATTTTGTGAAAATGGCCCTCAGAAGGATTCACAAGAAGATGGAATCTAATCACGAAGTACCTAGTGCCTTATTAAAAAAATGTTGTCGTAAG
The DNA here is from genome assembly GCA_032362365.1 of Zygogramma bicolorata. Lineage (NCBI taxonomy): Eukaryota > Metazoa > Arthropoda > Insecta > Coleoptera > Chrysomelidae > Zygogramma > Zygogramma bicolorata. The sequence goes on along the minus strand of JAVJAQ010003223.1, from coordinate 2,769,252 downwards.
CCATGAGTTTTCGCGTTTCAATGGCCTCCAGTACCAGTACCATACCATGTTAGGTGTACTGCAATTAAAAGAAGCATGAGGTGTTTTCAAAATAATTAAAAAAAAAAGAAATTGTCGTTTTTAGGTTGGTTATCTTAGTGTTTCCATTTTAATAATAAAATGCATACGGATTTTTCTCTCGTATACTTTTTCATGTGGTGTCCTAATATTTTGAAAAAGCATTTTGGCAATTTTGCACTGCATATGAAATTTTTTTAGACACTTCTGTCCTGCATTCTGCCATGTATCTCACCTAATGACCTTTCAACCGTTTCAGTCTATGATGATCATCATCACGGTTCGACCAATAAAAGACGTAGTAAAATTTGGACCTGATTTCAAATTTCGTGTTTCGAAATCTTTCATACCATGATGATCGTGGTCATCGTGAATCGATATGGTCGGAAATATATCAAATGTGATACATTTTCGAAAGTAGGGCACATACGGCTACAAGAGTTTACGAAAAATAGAATCAATATTTTTCAAATATTATGCCAATACCTCATGCTCTTTTAGATTTCAGGACACCGTTTGGGAGACTGTCTAAATGCGCAGAATTTTTATAATTTTACCGAACTTCGAAGGTGTTTTCGATCCCAATAGGGCCCACTTTAAAAACAGTTTTTCGTTTATGTTATTCTCAAAATATGTTCTTTGTTGAGACGATCAGTCTATGTTATATTCTATATTTTACTTAATAGCTCGAAACTGTTTTCATGCACAATTTCGATATGGCAACCGAAAAAGGATTCAGTAGCAATTTGGCTCTCGATTTATTTTGTACTGAATTTATGCTTCAATTAACGTTGCTTTTCGAACGCTAGTGGATTATCCCCATTATTTTAGCCACTAGGTAAGCTGCTCTAGTGTATTTATTTGTTTATCTAGACCCGTACTCTAATAATACACTTATATGACCACAACCCGTTTTATAATGACCATTACGATACAGATTTTCAACCAATAGAAACCCATTATTTTTCAATCAAGCATGATGTGCATGCTTTGCATTTGACCTTTGTCAAGTCAAAATCGGTATAGGTATTGAACTTTTGAAGAATATAGCCAAACTTCGATAATCATAAGAAAATGCCTGATACCAGCGATATGGGAGAATCACCTTCGACACCTTCATCGACAGAAATACAGTTAGAATGATGAAATTTTTCATTTGACAAATGCATGATTTATCAGTTATTTTTTCATCAGATTTTGTGGGCTCTCCGTAGCCGAGCCGTCTGTGGCGCTGACATTGATTATTCTACCTGGAGGGGACATTGGTTCGATTCCGGTCTCGAGTAATCTTTTTTTCTTCGATTTTTGATCTTCTTTTCATATCTCATCGTTTTATTTCTCGAAGTAATACTATTAATTACAATTCTGTGGAATTTTTCAATGAAATTCGTTGAATTAGTATCATTGTGTGCAATACAAATATAAATATAATATTTGTAGTTCTTCACTATTTATCGGGTGTAGATAAAATAGCGTATGCAACTCTCATGTAATGGTTATTATTACACTCGCATAAACCATACTCACCTTCGGCTCGTTTCGTATCCCGGTTTATGCTCATATATTAATAACCATCATTACACGATCGTTGCATAATATACTATTGCTGTTTACTCACCTGTTTCCCACATATTGTGAGAACTACTGCCGTTAGCATAATAATGTACTTTAAGTACTTTAAGAGAAAATTATTGGTGAATAAATCGACTAATTACATAACGGAGATTCAATAGTTTTTAAAGTTTCATTTATCCAATAATCATATTGAAAATTGTCGACATTTTTTCGGTTATAATTACACGAGTGCATAAAAATTACCGATAATTTTGCAAGAAAGCGTGATATCTAAAAATTGCAAGTTTATTTTCATATTTTGGCGAGAGTGCCCGAGTCCAAAGGGCGAGGGCTCTTTCACAAAATATGAAAATAACCGAATGCAATTTGTATAAAATATCACGCTTGCACGAATCACGAATGCAAAATTATCTGGTCATTTTTATGCACGAATGTAATTCATTGGAATGTTTCACGAATAAAGAAATTCTCAAGGAAATGTTATTTTTTGTTCATTTTTACTTTCCTATATAGATTGTATGGAGTACTCACCTAAACGCGAAATGTTTTTCTATTTTTGAAGTCTATCTGGGGTGCTATTCTTGACCATTCGCAAACGCAGCATTCCCATTCATGGTCACATTCTAATATTTCAATTGTACAGAGGAAGCTATGACTGGACATTGGTATGTGCAAATACAAACATGAATTCATTTTGCGAAGGGTCAAGAATAGACCCCCTGACATTTATTTGTGTTGTTTACTGACGTCTAGCGATACGGTTTCAAATGTGTTGTTATGGCGACTTGATACAATGCAATTACCGCTGTGAGTGTTCAATAATTGCATTGCTCTTATGGGACATTTTATATATGAGGGAAATATTCAAAATTACTTAGTAATATAAATGATATGTTCGAATTATATGTTCTGAAATCCTAGTATATCACAATTGGAAATGAAAAATTGATTGAAACTCACTTTCACCGACTTATATATTTTTTTGCATGTAGCGCAACATTGACATTTATCAATTTTTGCTAAATTTTTTGCTTTTTTCTTGCATAAAAAATTATTACAGATAATCTAGATGAAATATTTCAAATGAGTCGACTGGATGTCATTACTATTCCAGTTGAAAAAATCTAGTTTTCTTTTTGAATTTACCAAAGCTTTTTAAAAATACGTACGTAAAAAGGTCAACACAATATAAAGATTAAGTGACGCAAACTCATTGACAGAATATACTTTAATTCTGAGTGGACATGAGATGCCATCGAAAATCAAGAATCATCACAGAGGTACTAAAATGCCTGGTGCCAGTCAAATGTTCGGATTACTAGAAGCGGCAGTTCTCTGCTGGTAGATTTTACTTTCCCTAATTTGAGTTATGCATTATCCACTAAATTATGTATGTTAATCCGTCTTAAGGAATGAATGCGACTTTTCCCAAATTCCAATACTTTAGAGATTCGCATCATTTTTCTGTTTGAAGAAACGTTTACTCGGAAAAAGAGTATTTTCTGTTGGTTAGCGGTCTGATCGAATTGACCAATACTTGATGTATTTCATGAAAATACGCAATTAAAAAGAGTTTATGTGATTTTCCCACACGTGTTTCATTTTACAATAGCTTCTTCATGTGTGGTATGATCCAACATGAAAACTTGCGCCTTTTTTTTTCATATCAAAGTTCTACTATGGAACAGTTTTGTATACTATACTATATTTAATTCACTTTCCAAAGAGTTTTATCGTGAGACCTGAACAAATTTCCAGAGTCCCCATACCAGCTCGAGAAACAAAAATTCAAAGAAATATTCAGATCAATGAAATTAACGACGACTTGCCAAAAATAATAGAATAGGTAACATGAACTTGATGGAATTCAATGCTACGAAAACCCAGGCATGTCTCTTCTAAAGAAAAGCCGATCTATCATCATCAAATATTCAGATGTCAGGAGTAACTATTCCTACAAAATCAAGTATTTTGAATTACGGTCAGTGATAATCTATCATGTGAAAACCATGTGAGATCGATCGCTAAAAGTGCTTCCCAGAAACTTGGATTTATATTTCGTGCGAAGAAATACTTCACTTCTCGTCAGCTTCTAATGATCTACAAGGCTCAGATACGACCTGTCATGGAATACAGTTCTCATGTGTGGAGTTCGGCACCAAAACATTCATTGAGGCTTCTCGATTCTATCCAGAGAAAGGCAATTCGTCTTGTTGGTGATTCTTCGCTCACAGACTCGCTCACTTTATCGGAACATCGTAGAAGGGTCGGAGACTTGTCTCTCTTCTATAGATACTTTCACGGTCGATGCTCTTCCGAATTGTTATCAATCGTTCCCCCCTTGGCGATATCTACACGGATGACTCGACGAGTACATAATTCCCAACCTTTTGTTGCAAATTTGGAAACCTGTCGAACCTCTCCTGCTCAGGGATTTTTTTCAATAGAACAGCTGAGCTTTGGAACTAATTGCCAAAAGAGGTTTTTCCTGAGGCTTACAAAATTCAGAATTTCGACGTAATTGTTAATTCATATTTCCTGTCCCTTGACTCACGCGGTGTTCTTTGAACAGGGCTTCTCTTTCGTGTGAATCTGCATATTAAAAAAAATAGGGAATATGCATGCTTTTGGAAAATTCGCTTTTGAACTAACGCTACCTAGTTTTCAGACATATCGGAATATAGATTTCTGCTGTGGGGACTTATGACTATCAATGTATGCTATGGACTCGAATACATCATACACTATGTTCAACACGCAGCTTTTACTCATTTGATCTCTGCATACATAACATCGAGATTCAATGCAAAATATACTGTTATCATAAATGTATATATTTCCGGTTAATTGTCAGGTTGTGCTTGGATAACACCGCTTTCAATCATCGTTCTAGGTTCACTACACATCTAAATTCACTGGATATCGCCACAAGAATACAGATTTAAAGTGTTTTACCACTAACATAATATGAAAATCGATGCCGACGCGTTTGTTTTGTGAATTTGAATTTTTCCCCCTTTTTCTTTGGTTTTATGGATTCAAATAATAACTGAATGAGAAATTATACCTTCAAATTATATTATGAGGATAATAAAGATTCGAGAAAAAAATAACGGACAAATTTCAATTTTATGCATATTGCCCATTCTCATATAATACCTATACAACATACGGGGTGTAATTATATGTCAATATTCAAGGATGCAAATCTACATGGAAAAGTAATAATGGATTGCTATGTAAACTATGGTCCAATAATGTTTCGTCAAGGTCTTGATGTTTATAGAATAACGATTTCGTGACTGGTTCGAGTATAGGTGTTGATATAGTGAGGTTGCAGTCGAAAAAAGGGGCTAATTTACAAAGAAAACTCTTTGTTATCTGTCGAGCTTTCGGTAGTGTTTATTACCTTCTTCGGGACAACTATAAAATGGTTGATTACAATATATATCTGAGTATTTTCTATATGGAGTACTTACTAACGTGAGATTGAAATGAAATTGGATCAAAACCAACAGAAAATACATGAATGAAATGATAATGACAAGTTGACTCGATCAAGGCGGAAAATGTTGATTAACGGGTGTTATATTTTTTCCGCTATAAGGTAGACACGATTAAATTTCCACAAAAGTTATTGTCTTCGCGACATGTTTTGATACACTGTATCTTTATCAAGCGAATGTTTTTTTGTTTAAAAACATTCGCTTGATAAAGATACAGTTATAGCGTAATAACTATGGATTTCCATCAAGTAAAGGCCACCTCAATCCAAAAAATTAAATTTTTTCGTTGAAAAGTAATAAATAAGTAAATATCTGACTGAGGTTATTCAAGACGGTTCTTTCATTCATAGAATGTTGTTCCTCATGAATATGAACCATTTCTAGAAATATTCTTTTCGAAAGATTCTTCTCTTTGTCCAAAATTTCAGTATTCTCATAATCCATTCGGTGATCATTACGATTCACATGTTCCGATGAGGCACACGAATTGATGTTCCTTCTACCATCGCTTCTATGTGAAATTCATAAATACCATCTCACACTCTATAGTTGAATCTTCAATTTTGAAAAAACAGAAATCTAATATCGTTTATGAAATTCCCTTTCTAGATTGTAATCAGACGTATATTGGTCAAACAGCTAGAAATCTCAATAGTCGCATAATTTCACACAGAGAGGTTTACTCTGAGCAAGAGTGTTTTGTGTTGGTTAAAGGGCATGCCGTCTGGGAACATCCAGCCTCACCACAGAAAATATAATATTAATGATAATAACTAATGGAATCAATCGATAATTTATTAAAATTAATGATAATGATTCTATTATTATACTCTAGAAGCATGTACAGTGAAACATGTGTGAAGGTTTTGTAAACTGTCTAGTTTCAACTAAGTGTTTTCATCAATGCAAAATTAATACAAATTTTAAATAAGAATAATAATAATAAAAAAGTTTTATCCAGTCATTAGCAAACACCCTTTCTTGATATGTTAATATCATTCACAGGCCATTAATTACAATAAAAAATAGTATTTATAAGAGCCACCCCTTCATATAGGGTTGATATTGAGTCATGGACATGAACTAATATCTGGTCTTACCTGAGGTCTCTTGATCCCCTCTCCGCCCTGAGAAAGGTGATTTGCACATTTACCTGTCTAATTTGAATTTTTCATCAATAAGAAATCTCTCAAACGAGGTATAATTGTGGGGTTGGAAGGTCAATTTACTGAGAAGTTGGCAGACACTGTGTTTAGAGAAGTATTGGTGATTTTGGCAATGGGTGAGTACAAATTTCATACAATGTGTGACATTGAAATAGTTTCATTTTTAAAATGATTTTTGGCCAGAAGGATCGCATGTAGACGTTGGTTTTTCATTGTGGAAAAAATGTTTGAAGAGTATAAGTAGTAATGAGTTATTATTATTGATATTAGTTATTATTAATAATAACTATAATTAATGGGAGTAATTGATATTCCACCGGGTTTACAACTCCAACAACGATTAGTTTTTGAGTTATGGTCTTGCAAATATCATTTATGTAATATATCAAACTCGAATTGAATTCGAATGAATTTAAAGTGGTATTCGACTGAAAAAAGCTTTTTTCATACACTGCTCGTCACTGGCGATAAAATTCAACTAAGATTATCGATTTTTGTATTTTCGAATACATAGAAACAAGAACTTTGGAATTGCTTTGTATGTTACTAGGGAATTAAAAAAAATAATGAAATTAAATCCACAATACTAACTGAAACTCACAATTCGAAAAAAATTAACTGGAATTCAAAGGATCAGTCAGAAATATGAAGGTGATCATTTGAAAAATCCCTATTTCAATGTTAGTTGATTAAACGAATATGAAAGTTAATGGAACATTTTATACCCAGTGTTGAATGTTGAAGGTAGCAAGAGGAAATATATACCAAGAAAATTATTGAATGCTCTTTTCATCTTGTTATCGAAGGTTTTTAAATACATATTCTGAAAGTGTCTTAGCAATAAGATGATAAGTATGTTCCTTCAAATATCTTCACTTTGATGTTTTTACGTCGGTTGCAAAGGTTGCAAAGACATAAGTCATAAAAAAATGGGTCAACTAAAAAATAGTGGGTATAAAAAATTTTTATTTAGGCCCAAGGAGAATATCATGTAATCTCGAGTTGTTCGCGCAGAAACCTGAAAATTTTAATTTGAAACTCATTGACTCTTATAGGAAACAATTTCTGAAAAAACATGTGAACACCTTTTTATGAGAATTTTCACGCTGTATATCTTTTTGTTTATCTAGACCCGTACTCTAATAATACACTTATGCCCACAACCTGTTTAATAACGAAATCCATTACGATACAGATTTTTCATTACGATACAGATTTTCAACCAATAAAAACCCATTATTTTTCAATCAAGCATGATGTGCATACTCTGCATTTGACGTTTGTCAAGTCGAAATCGGTATAGGTATTGAATTTTTGAAGAATATAGCCAAATTTCAATAATTCTTCGACACCTTCACCGGCAGAAATACAGTTAGAATGATTGAATTTTTCATTTGACAAATGCACGGTTCATTTCTTTATTTTTGCAATCAAATTTTTTGAGCTCTCCGTAGGCGAGCGGTCTAAGGCGCTAAAAATATAATAGTTAAGTTGAACTAGTTGGAAGGAATATGAGTTCGATTCCGCCCTCGAGATTTTTTTTTTGATTTTTGATCTTCCCTTCATTTCTCATCGTTTTATTTCTCGAAGTAATACCATCAATTACAATTTTGTAGAATTTTTCAAAAAAAATCGTTTAATTAGTATATTTGTGTGCAATACAAATATAAATATAATATTTGTAGTTCTTCACTATTTATCGGGTGTAGATAAAATAGCGTATGCAACTCTCGTTTAATGGTTATTAGTACACTCGCATCAACCATACGAAACTCACCTTCGGCTCGTTTCGTATCCCGGTTGATGCTCGTGTATTAATAACCATCATCACATGATCGTTGCATAATATACTATTTCATACATTATGTCGGAATTTAGAACCCCTTCCAAGTTATTGATGCAATATTGATTTTCAGAGTTTTACCGGGAATTTACACCATCTAAATAGGTGCTCGCGTGCAGAACACTTCTCTTTCTTAAAGTACCCCCCAAAGACTGCCCGTGCTATTGGATTCAGTGTCAGGATCAAACCTCTGCTTATTGAACTATATACAGAATGAAGAGTTATAATTGTTTTATTACATACAGTCAAGATGCATCTTACATACAGTGATGCTTATAAGTTTTTTTTCTCTATGTGAATGTTCGTTATTATTGTTAGGGTGGGTACTTTACGACCTGATCAACAGTCCGTTAAAATAATCGGTGCTTAGGCTGTGCTTTCACTGAAACATATGACAGAATGTGGTGTCAATTCTCAGCACCGATTATTTTAACGGACCCTTAATTGGGTCGTAAAGTACCCACCCTTTTTTTTATACAATTATTGTATCGGTACCAACTCTACAAGTACCTTGACGCGTCTGATCTATTGTACAAAAGGAATATGGCCTATTTTTCTCTCCAGATACCGTCGTGAAACCAACACTGTTACAGAAGCTCCTCAACGCCTTGAAATGCTTCGACTGCGAATGCCTCTTGAAACCTCCTTTGATGAGAACTATTTTGGGCTATCACCACTGCGACACTTGTCACAGATTCTGTGGTGTGTGTTTCGACGATCGACTCCCAGTAGTACCGGGCAGGAGGGATAAGTTTCTGGAGAAAGTCTTCTTCGATAGCGTTCTGAGGTGTACTTTTTCCAGCAGTGGATGCAAATTCACAGGAAACGCAATATCAGTTGCATTACACGAAGTATCCTGCTACCTTTCTTCGAAATCTAAAAGCTCAAAGCCAATTGTAAGTGACAATGTGCTGGTAGAGTCAGTGGATCAAACGTTTCTGACTCAGTTAGAGTCGTTGGCGCTCTTGGAACCAGGAGAGAAAAGTTCGAAAGACCCAAAACCGACGGGAAATAACAACGAGGCTGGATCAGTTGATGAAATTCTTTTAGCAGAGTTGGAGTGTCCTGTATGCCTGACACGGCTCTCCCCACCAATAGGAGAATGTGAAAACGGACACCGTGTGTGCCATCGATGTTTTAATCGTGTGGACATTTGTCCCGTTTGCAGAGGTGAGAAAAGTTGCTTTGTCCACTGCATATTGGAGCGCTTTTTCGGCATATTGGAACTACCCTGTGTGTACAGTGAAGCAGGCTGTGAGTTCCGAGGTAATATCAACAAACATGAAAAATCCTGTCCTTTCCGGCAGTTGTCCTGCCTAGCGATATGCCAATGGGAGGGTCTCGAGTCGCAGATGGTGAAACATTGTCAAACCGTGCATTCTGAAGTCACGCATTTCGAATTGAAACGGAGGTTTATTCTGGGGGATTTTCTGGCGAATGAAGATTGTGAATCACATTTCGAAATTTTTTACGTTCATGGAGTTCTGTTCAGATGCACTTGGGAAAAAAGTGAGGGATATGTGAGATTCTCCGTGAATTACTTGGGGAGTGAGGAAAAAGAAGATGATTTCGTGTATGAAATGAGGATATGCAGGCCTGAATCCGAAAAAGTGCTCGCATTTTCGAGTGATGCTTGCTTTCGTCTATCGGATGGTAACATCAGGTCTCCGATTAATCCTTGGAGCAAGCGTGTGAGGGACGTTCTGTCATATGCTGACAGCGAGAAACGTTTGCATTATGTTGTCATAATAACTGAAGATAAAATGAATAGTTAAGGAAATGCATTGATGATGTTCAATAGTTTGTAGTGTTACATTTATACAACCAGCAGATTGATATTAAATATCAATATTCTTGAAACGTGTTTTTAATAGTTTTTCAATGATGTATTGAGCAACTGAAAAACTTTCCCCATGTTCCTGTTCATAACATAATGACTGAATTCATCTCAACAATCTCTATCCACTTCAAAGTAGATAGTTTGCAGTCGACTCAATCCACCCTTCAGTTTATGTTGCAATATGTAAGTGGATCTTTGAATCCTATGCTTCAATCCGAATGTGAAAACCTATCCTAACAGCAATATATGTCTAATGCAGCAACATTGAATCCCTTGTTTTCTACGACTTACAGCTTATCCAGTCCATCTTGGCACAGATCTAATAATCTCTGTAATATATACTAAAATAAAAAACAACTAATAATATGTGTTCACTTTGTTGAAATTCATCTATAGATGGTGTTTTTTCTTTTGTCATGGTCTACACTGCCAGTGTGCAACTGTAAAATTATCTGAGTTTGTGCCAAGATGGTGGATAAGCTGTACGTTGAAAGCAAAAACTTCTCTCTTCTTTGGACCATATGTATATTTTCTTTATTATTATTATTTTGTTCTCCATTTGGAGAAAGATAACCAGTAATTCCAATCAACATTATGTGTGCGAATTACATTTTTTTTCAGAATCAATGGTGCTATGTACTAAAAGAGCACTCACATACGCAATTCTTTCGCTCAAAATTCCACGTCAGTTATGGAAAAAGATGATTTCTTCTCAATTGCGTCATATAATGTGAGCCGTAGGAAACTGTTTCTAGTATAGAAAATGTGTTGTAATTTTGGTGAGGGGATAGATTTTTATTATTGGTTGGTTTGTATCAAGATGCATAGAAGGATCTAGTTACAAAGTTAATGTTTTCGACAAAAATACTAGACCTACATCTCACGTGATTGACATTGGCAGAACTTCACATTCCTGAAATTTGTTTACAGATGGCACCAGCCAAGTAAAAAAATCGTTGTTACTCCATAATTCACTTCATTCATGTTCTTTCAATGAGTTCTGAGTTTTTCATCAATTGAAATTACGTAGTTTTGGAAAAAATTGAGATTGAAGAGAAAAAATCATATACGTAATTCAGCGAAAAATCACCATTTCTTCGAAATAACTCGAAAAGTTTTGATCACATGCAAAATTTTCTAGGATACAAAATTGAAGGTTATTCTTCTCTTAAAACTTTGGTGTTTCATTTTTTTCTGCAGGATGAAAATAGAGTAAGATATGGCCAGTTAAATATTGTTAGGGTTCCCGCAACGTACTTTTTTTGGGCCCTGTCAGCATAAACCTTCTCAAAAATATGATCTGAAACAAAAAACTATGTGGATGAGCTTATAGCTCTTAAAAAAAGCTACAAAATACTTTTTTGGTGAAACAATTTTTGTAGAAATTACAGTATGTACATTAGTATATCGAAGAATACACATAGTAACTATATTTTAAGCCTATATACACATATATATATATATATATGTATATATATATATATATATATATATATATATATATATATATAAATGGAGTGCCGAGAAAATTCGATGAGACGATTGAAAAGTCTGAATGTTGCTACTCAATAACAATTTCGATATAATTTTTTAATGAAAACTTTCATGAGGGTTGTTTTTAGGGGTCGAAATTGTTCAATAGATCAGAAATTGTCTATCAAAGTTAATTCAACGTATTTACAGATGACTGCACGCTCAAAAATAGTATTTTGTAATTTTTTTTGAATAGGGGTAGCTTTCACCTTTGATGAATAAAAATCAACTCCAGGCACAACCTCAACTTTGAAGTAGATGGTAGATATGAGCTTAATCTCATATTAAATGCAAATAAGTTGAATAACTGCCAAATAGCATGTAAATTATTATTTTCTGATGATTTTCTGTCATAAGGGGGGGGGGTTAAGGGCTGACATTAATTACTGAACCATAAATTATATTAAAAATTATCAATCGATTGATTTTACTGATATAAATATGATTTATTACATGCTCCAATCTAAAATTTTGATATTTTTTTCGAATAGGGGTGGTTTTTACTCCCCTTCCAAAAAAGCAACCCTCGGCACAGGGTAGATTTCGAAATAGAGGGTAAGTAGAACCTATATCCAAATTTCCATACGAATCGGTGCTGTATAGGATAAATACACAGTTCACACTTTTTTTACCGTCATAGACTGGAGTATTATGGAGATGTTATAGTTAGTCAATACCTGTGTAAAATTGATTTGAAGCGTTTTTGTTACGCCATCTACAGTATAATGTCGATATTTCCGTTTACTTGACAATACACAGAAAAGTTTCCTACTCTGAAGGGAAAATAGCTGCAAAGTTATGTCTGTCAGTTTGACTGAAATATTGAAAGAAAGAGAATGAAGCTTCAAAATAGAGTTGACGATAGAAATCAATGAAGGAAATGAAAGTTTAGTTATTGAAATGATATTCGAAACATAAATGATCTACGAAACTGACTGGAGAATTCCACTTCTGTTTCTGAATTGATTGTCATCTTATGGTATGATGTATAAGTAATCAAGAAAATGTGTACGAAGGTAGTAGTCCATACTCAAAGTGGAAGAACAATTTTATTGAAAGGGAAAGTGGGGAGATCAAAATTGACAAATTACATATTAGGTATCCTTAAACTACTTTCAAGAACCAAAGTGGTTCAAGAAGTTGAAATATATGTTATAATATGGGGGTGGACCCCCAGAATAATAATAACTGCATCACAACTTGGATAAATTAACAAACACCATGCAAATGTGGCGTGGGTAGACAACAAAATGAAATTATTCTGAGGGTCCACCCCCATCTTATAACATATATATCAATTTCTTGAACCACTTTGGTTCTTGAAAGTAGTTTAAGGATAGTTAATATGTAATTTGTCAATTTTGATCCCCCAACTTTCCCTTTTGTACCTAACTGAAGATGAACATATATATGTTCGAAACATGTCTTATTAACTAGGACATAGTTCCTTCAGGAATTAAATATGTTGTGGAGATGACTTCGTGTTTCCTTTTTCAATAAGAAAATGTGTGATTCAGGGTACGACGTCTGTAAGAAAAACGAAAGAAAAGACATGACTTGGAAACGAAATCACTAGTGCCATCTACCCGTGGTATCCATCCCTTCAAATGATATTTCCATAAGGTTGGCTAACTATATCTTTATAAACATTTATGCAAGAGTCAAAAGATGACGGAATTGATTCTCACACCATCTAGATACTGAATTTTCAGTGAACCCCACAGTACGATGAATCATGTCTAGAGTTTTTGACACTGATTTCACCAAGGATTCTATTGGTCTTGGTTTGTATCGATCGAAGTATGGAAAATCTACCCCCAACTCGTTGATAATACATAATTCCCCAACTCGTTGATAGTACATAATTCTACATTTTGTACAGAAATGTGGCGCAATAATTTTTGGTAAATAGAAGTATACTGTTTTCTGTCTAAACTTGTTACTGTAATTGATGAATTTTTCAGTTCTTCAGGAAACCACTCTCACATGTAATACAATTTTATCATGCTATAGCATGAGTATATTCTAAGACGGCGTATTGATGGCATTGCAAAAATAAAAAATCTCGCAATGGCGACTTTCAATCTGTCAATTGACAAATTCAATCTGGCAGTTGCAACTTTTATGAAAGATCTCGATTCGGGTTCAAATTGTTCGGTTTAAACAATTTTACGTTATCATCATACAAGAAATAACGTCAAGTTATCTTCGATGGTAATTCCAACTTTTTATGGATCATATGAGCAGTGGTTGAAAATTTTTAAGTAACTCATTTAATAATCACTTCCATAAAACTTCGATGCTTTCCGACATTGAACGTTTTCATTTAAAAAAAAATCCATTCAAGGTAATGCCCCCAAGGTCATAAGCTCATTAGGAATGTCAGAAAAAAATTACAATGAGTCTCGTACTTTACCCGAGAAACCTTATGAAAACAAAAGGCTCATTGCACATTAGTACATTTCTCAATTTTCCCCCAATAATAAATGAGTCTGTTCCACAACTCAGAAAATTATTGGATGTAGTCAAAAAGTGTATGAGTGCTTTCAAAAGTACAGGACAATAGTCGATAAATATAAATGGATTCTCTTTTGATTCACATTATAGAAAATAAACTCGATTCCAATAGGGGATTGGTAAAAGGAGTGTTCAAGCAATAGTTTTCCAGAAATGGAAAACTTCTTGGATATTTTGGAACCAGATGTGAACAGAATTGTGAAATCAGATCATTTGAAATGAATTCAATTAATTTTCAGTGAATCCAATTCAATGGCTTCAATTCACATTAAAAAAATGTGTCAACTGACAGATTGAAAATCGCAATTGCCAAATTCAGGGCCAGTTTTTCAATACAAGAATTAATAAGTTATCTATCAGATAGATGAAAGAAATGAGAGGGTGTGCTTGAGAACTGTTTGGCAGTGATAAGGATGGAAACTGTTCGTTATTTTTATCTGATAGATATCTTGCATTGAAAAACCGGTCCTCAATCTGTCAATTGACAGATCAAAAGTCGCAATCAAAGAGTACCCCAACTGACATGAGACGAAAAAGATCATTTTTCGAGATCTGAATATTCAGTACGCATGCGCAAAACAAGTAGTATTTCTGTTAATGTCAATCTACTACCAGGAATTATCTGAGCAAAATTTCTTGAAATAAAAATTGTATATGTATAATTGTATAATTGGTACATGCCAAAATAAAGTAGACAACCTGGTTTGCACGGTAGGGAATTTACTATTTTAACTGTAAACTCAGAAAAACCCACAGTACTACCAGCTCGATGATGTATTAGATCAAGATATTTCACCTACTAGGATTGATATCTAGAGAACCAACATTTGCCTGTCACAACCAGCCAGCCAGAAAAAATCTGCCCCGACCGCGGTTCGAACCAGCAATGAAATAGCCTCATCGGATATACGACAACGCCGTAGACCGCTAAACCACCGGCCGTTCTTTAATGCAGTTCAGCTTCATTCTTTAGTGTTGGTCGACAATCATCTTATAAATAATAACCGACTTTATTAATCATACGACGGCGTATTAGAGTCACTGTAAAAATTGAAAATATCTCCATTGATAGATTTTAATCTTTCAATGACAGATTGAAATCTGCTACTGACATATTTCAATCTGTCAATACGCCATTGGCAGATTATAATCTGTCATTGACAAATTTTATATTTGATATTTTGTTTACCAATTAATAATTGTAGCCATTTCAATCAAAGGCATAGCACTCCTGATGTGGTTTCAGGAAAACTGATCAAAACAATAAATTCATAACTTCAAAAGAATATTTGCGTCAGAATTCATTTACTTCGTGTTATGATTGAGAGACTTCCTATAAAAAAAACAAGATTTTGTATCAAAGTGAAAGTTTTCTGATGGAATTTCAGTGGATTTGAATAAAAATTACACCTACAAAATTCAGTAGTAAAATTTTGTCAATAATTCAGTCCATCAAAAATATATTGAGTATCATAACGAAAACGGATGTTAATCAACAATGATATTTTTCTTAGTGTAGTTCAGTTTTGTACAAATTTGAATCACTACCGTGTATCAATTAGTATATCTGTTAATGCTGTGACGTACTTCCTCTCAATATCTTGTACAACCTACATCAAAGGTTCCGCCAAAGCATTCGTCTCTTGTTAGTTGGGGTACTCTTTGGAGATTTTTTATTTCTGCAATGGCTCCAATACGCCGTCGTATATTTTGACCCCATCGTGAATACAGAAAGCATGTGACCCATATCAAAAACAAAAATATAAAATTTATACCTGGCTTATCTTTCGGCCAATGACTCTCATCAAATCAACCATTGCTTATGATATTTTTTTGTAGAATCTCATAATTAATGGAGAAATATTCTACTACTATACCCTTTATATGGTTCATCAATGAATTGATCTTCTTATCGGGAAAAGCTTCGAAACAAATTTAACAAATCTCAATTGAAAAGAGACCACCTTCATTCATACCCTTTTCGAATCAGCTATCAACTTCAAGGATTATTAAAATTATTTAATCCGTTCTTGGAAATTGGACAATAACTCTGGGTAGACTCCATATAAAACTTAATGAAATCTTCCAAAGCGATCCTCGAACGATGAATATCAATGTCTGAAACTTAAGTACCTATTATTGGAAGTGTAGCTTATTTATTGCATTTCAATGCTATTTTAATCCACTTACTGTATTTGAACGAACTTCGAAATTAATTTCCAGATCGTTCAAAACAACCACATCGAGGACTGTTTCTGTAAAATAATCCCTCCTCCATCTATATTGTCTCGCATAAATACCATTTCGTAGACTGAACTTCTACTCCAAAGAAGTTGTCGGTGGAATTGTCCGTAAACAGAACGTTGAAGTAAAAGCGTCGTCTGAAAAGGTAAAAGATAAAGTGGAAAACTGTAAAATAGGCATAAGCGTAATTCTGTGGTAGAAGGTCAGCATTCGTATTTATCTCCAAGTTATAGATTGTATTGTGTTATTTTATGCTATCTATGGACTATGGATAGTCGTTGTTCGGAGTTCTTGTTCAGGCATATATTCGAGAATACAAAAAGCGGCGAATCACTATCATTTTATGCTTACAGAGTTCCTCCCATGGCCCAAATGAAGTAAACAAAACTCCTCATATGTATATGAAAGACTCGAGTAACTGGTTGCTATCCAGCTGGGGAAATGAAAAAATATTTCTTCTTTTCCTTCCTGAAGTTTGGCTACTCGCTTAGGCCCGGTTTCACCAAAGACTTAAATCTGGATTATCTATAGATCGTGATATTAGAGAAATATAAGGTTTGTTCTAGCAACACATTTGACCGTTTGAAAATTGGTCTGAAGCAGTCAGAGGCATGCGCAAAATGAATTTCGCTCTCCAATATTCATCTTGCGCATGCCTCTCACTGCTTCAGACCAATTTCCAAACGGTCAAATGTGTTGCTAGAACAAACATATAGATTCTCTGGTACAATAATTGAGTTAGAAAAGTGTTAACTTCATAACTGAAACGATTATAGTTAATGTTCTAACATAATGCAAAAACATCATCGTGTGCAGATGGTATTTTCAGAGCAGTGCTTTTTATTGGTGATGATTTTCTTCCTCAAAAATTCCTGACTCAAGATCTACACACAGGAATAAGAAAGCAGCGGTTACGGAAGGTTAATGGAATTGAATATCCAGGGATCAGCATTGCTGCAAAACACGAGTTTGATAAAGACTATATTTCGAAAGCAAATGATTATTTTGCTCTATGAAACTTATGTGAATTCTATGTTTTCTGGAATAAACCTAAAAGATTGATGAAATGATTTCTCTCTTGAACGATAACTCGATAATTGGAATTTTTTTCCATAATTTCATATTTGTACGCGTTTAGATATACAAAAACAAATAGAAGGCGTATCCATTCCGATAATCGATGAATCTTCTGTAAAAAAATACTGTGTGGATTCTGAAATCCCCATAAACTGAATTCCTACAATAATTGAACCAAACAAATGTTTTCTGGTATTGTACGCTGTTTCAAGGCAACGAATGCTATAAAAATAAAATGAAGTGAAGAAAATCAAACCGAGTTACTCTTCCTGCGCCAGACAAAAGATTAAACTGACAGAATCGTTAAGCAGCTTGATGTACCCTGAATAAATGGCTCTGGAAATTACATCAATCACAATTAAAAGCTGATGTTTTGATCTTTATAGGTAATGTAATAACCTCATTAAAAGCAGGAAAATGACTTTACAACCTTCCTTGAACAACTGAAATGTATTCAACGTCATGTGAACTTGCCAGAGTTTTTTTGTCAACAATAGACATAGAGAAAACAGTCATTCTATTTATTGTTTCCAACATCGCTAACGTTTCTGACTTTGTATGTTTGTGTGTGGGGGTAATATCTTCGAAAATACTTATCCGATTATGAAAATTATTTCAATCACAGAAAGCTATACTATTCCGGAGGGATTAACAAGATATATTATCTCCTCTTCGCTGCCACAACAGTGAATATTATTTTCCAATTGAACAAGTCGGGTCATCATCAAACTTCGAACTTATTTTTCATAATACAATTCATAGTTAATATGTAACATCAAAACATTTTCGAAAAAAATTAAGTTTTAATTAAAACATGATGAACTGCGTAGTCATATCATACAGAAATCACGATTTTCATTTTGCTGATTAAAATCTCACGTAGCACGATTTTCATTGAAAAAAATTAATGAATACAGCTGCACATTTCACTAGCAGAATGAAATGTAATGAAAAATGCTCTACAGGGGTTCATGTTGACATTATTTCGAGGATTTTCAAGGTTCGGGCGAACTGTTATGCAAACTGCCAAGAAAAATCAGTGTAGCAGCTGAAATACCCTTATACTTTCCGCGATACTTTGTGTGAGACCGAAGGATGAGTGAATCAATATTATTTTTTCATATATAGATTCACTCGAAAGAGAAACCCTGTAATGTTCAAAGAACATTGCGTTATTCGAGGAACAGGAGATACGAATTAATATTCACTTCGGATTTTTGAAGTTTGAAAGCCTCAGGAAAAACCTCTTTCGGCAAATAGTTCAAAAATTCAGCTGTTTTATTGAAAAAGAGTTCCTGAGATAGAGAGATTCGACAGAACTCCAAGCTCACAACAAAGGGTTGGGAATTAGGTACTCGTCGTACATCCGTGTGAATATTGCCAAGGGTGGAATGATTGATAACAATTGTAATTGGTGGCGATTTCAACTGTCGGGTATCTGATGCAGGATCGGTGGCTAGCGAGGTTCTGGAAAATTGTAATCTGTTTGAAGACAGATTATCTAACGATATGACTTTGAACGCAAGAGGTCGTACTTTACTTGAATTTATGTACAATAATTCCTTCACTCTCCTTAATGGTAGGACTTCGCTGGACCGACCGGCCAAGTATACATACGTCAGCAAGCTGGGTAGAAGTACGGTGGACCTAGTATGGGTGAGCAATACACATTTGAATGAGGTTGTTAACTTTTATGTTAATGATGATGATTTTCTGTCTGACCATTTTCCCGTGACACTTTTACTTGCTCGAATTCTTGATGGCGTATCCCCTAGTAATCCGAGATTTTCCCCTCTCTTCCCAAATCTCTTAACTGGAATGAGAATGCAATTTTGGCATACAAGCTTAAGATGCGCAGTTCTAACCGGGTATTTTTTATCTCAAATATCGAGACTTCTTTCGAAAACTTCTGTAAAGCAATCTACGAAACCTCTGACGAACTTGGTCTCGTAAAAGTAAATCATAGTAGTTTGTTGAGATCTTTCAAAAGAAATAAACCTTGGTTTGACTCTGAATGTACAATTGCGAAGAAAAAACGTAACTTTGCGTTGACAGATTGTGAAAAACCTAATTCCAGTGTTGCTAAAAAAAATTATTATATTGAAACAAAAAAGGTATACTTGAACTTGATAAAATCTAAAAAGCGTTTTTATGAAGCTGATATTATCTCTAAACTTACCAACATGCGTAACCCAAAAGAATTCTGGTCCACAGTTAACCAATACCGTGGAAGGTTAGTACGAAAAAATTTGCCAACTCAGGTTTGGGAAGAGTTTTATAATAATATATATCCTGTTAGGCAACATTCCATGGTCGATTTCACCGACATTCGTCATCCATTTCTTGATTCTATCATTACTACTGATGAAATTTACTCGGTGCTCAGCAAATGTAAAAACAATAAATCTCCTGGAAGTGACAATATACCTTACGAGTTCATTAAGAATCTACCTAACAACTGGATTATATACTTGACATCATTATTTAACAACATTTTTGAATCAGCTGTCCTACCTTCTAATTGGTCCAAAATTTCACTATCCATGTTACATAAGCGGGGACCAATTGACGATCCTTCTAATTATCGTGGTATAGCTCTTGCAAATTGCTCACTAAAGATTTTCACACATATAATTCTTAATCGTCTCTCTAGTTGGGCCGTTGAGCACAATATTCTGCCGGAATGTCAAGCCGCATTCCGCACGAACCGGGGATGTATTGACAATGTTTTTGTTCTGAACTCTGTTATACATTTCCATATCAGACATAGAAAGCGCAAGTTATTTGCCATATTTGTCGACTTCAAACGAGCCTTCGACTCTGTATTGCTTTGGAGAAAATTGTTTGGTCTTGGGGTCTCGTCAGGTATGATCCGCATAATGAGGAACTTATACAATGATTCCACAGTCACAATTATAGGTGAAAATGGATATACAAAACCATTTGAGGTTACGTGCGGTGTTCTACAGGGAGAATCCTTGAGTCCTCTTTTATTTTCGTTATTTTTAGCTGATATTGATCAATTTTTCTATGCAAATGGGGCTCAAGGGGTCAATATAGATGACAGAAATGATATCCTTACCTTACTTTATGCTGATGACCTAGTTATTCTTGCTCACTCTGAGGTTGATGTAACAAAAAAACTTAAAGTTCTCGAAAAGTATTCTGCCCTTCTCGACCTCACCGTTAATACCGCTAAAACTAAAATCATGTCTTTCTCTAGAGGTGGTTTTCGACTGAATAAGCACAAATTTTACCTCAACAACGAACCTCTCTGTGTAACGAACAAATACGTTTATTTGGGTGTAACATTTACTCCTTCCTGTCTATTCAGAGAAATGGCCTCAGTTACCGTCGACAAGGCCAAGCAAGCTGTAGGCGCAATTTTGCCAATTATGTGTGAAGCCAAAATTGATACTTGGTTTCTCCGAATAAAATTATTTGAATCTCTTGCGTTAAGTACCATGTCGAATTGCTTACCTGTTTGGGGTTTAAGATATGTTGATATATTAGAGAGGGTTCAAATATTGTTCCTCAAAAGAATATTCCTTGTTCACAATAATTCACCTGATTATGTTGTTCGAATTGAAACTGGCAGAGTTAAATATGCCTACAATGTATTCAAAATGTCGTTGAACTGGCTGCAAAAAATACTAGAGATGGATGACACCCGGTTGCCGAAATTGTGTTTGAAACAACAAATAAAATTACTAGGTAATACTGATGAAAAATTCATTTGGGCCAGTCAGCTGAAATCATGTTTTGTTTTTGCCGGTGCTGAGGACATATGGAATGATGCCATCATTCATGGAAAGTTCAACAAAAGAAAAATTTTAGCCAGCTTTTATGATAAACTTTTTGAAACTGATATTTCACTGATACAAAGATGCACCTTTCTGCCACTTTACAGTAATTCTAGCTTTTCTAAAAAACCCAAAGACTACTTACTGCTACAACTACCGATACAGGCCACCCGTACTTTGGCCCAATTGCGTTGGGCCAATAACTTCAAAATTAAATTTACTCTGAATGGATCGTCTCATCTGATTGACCCCAATGAGATGTGCACAGTCTGCAATCGCCACGAAACCGAAACCATCTCTCATATATTGTTTGAGTGCCCTATCTATAGTGTCTTGAAACCCAATTATAAATCTCTCGAGTCGTGGGAATCATTACTTTCCTCCTTAGAGGCACCTTCTCCAGATGATGCCAAATTTATTTCTAGTTTTGTATGGAATATTCTGAGGCTCAGGTCTTTTATACATAATGAATAATCTTCTGTGTCCTCTATATATGTATGTATGTATGTGTGTGTATATATGTGTATATATATATATGTATATGTGTGTATATATGTGTATATTTTTTTTCCTTAAGAATACGATATTGTGTCACTTGTTAGTTCTTTTTGTGTACTTTTTTTTCCTCTTACTCGACTCTTGCTGTAAAACCATGTTTTCAGAAGCAATAAAGGTATTATTATTATTATTATATTATTGATAACAATTCAGAAGAACACCGACCATGAAACTATCTGCAGAAGTTAATATACTTCAACGAAATGAGCGGTTCTGTGAGCGAAGAATCACCAACAAAACGTATTGGCTTTCTCTGAATAGAATTAAGAAGCTTCAATGAATGTTTTGGTGCCAAGCCCCATACATGAGAACTATAGGTGTTTTTTCTATGAGAGATCATTACTGATCGTAATTCCTAGCATCGAGATATTTGACTTCGTAGGAATAGTTACTACTGACATCTGAATACTAGATGAAGATAGATCCACTTTCTTCGAGAAGAGACATGCCTGATTTTTCCCTAAGTTCTCCCAGTCACCCCATTTTATTTTTCTTCGGCAAGTAATTCCTGAGAAACAGGAATGATTCAACGATTTTTGATATAATTGTTGTTCCTTTTTTGTGCGGATCGCGATGGAAGAAGTTGATATCAAAGTTCTGAAATATTCAAAAAACTCAGTAATTATTTGTGATTACAAACGTGACTTCATCAGACAGAACTGGGCACTTTCTGGCCCACCGTTAACAGTATGATTCATAAATCAATGGAGAAACTTCTAGAACGAGTTATATTTCTGGGCGTCAATATTGTGAAATAGATATTACTCACAGGAACGAATATTCTGGAAAGAAACCATTATAGCGATCTGGCCTACATGCTATCTTCAACCAATGACGCTTCAGTACGTTTATATTTGATATCGTAGCCTTTTTCACAATTTCGCTGTTTTTCAAATGTGATAGTAACATTTACAGAGGCTAGGCTTCTTTCGAATTTTAAGAAAATCGGCTGAAGGATAATTGAGATATTCAGGAAAACACTTTTTTTACACCTTGTATTTTGAAAACGAAGGATTATCGGACCTGTGTTGATATGAACTGTTTGTCTTAGAATTACTCAAAGAATCACCCCTTTGAGTTTGGCCACGTACTTAAACTACACCCTGTATATTTGGTGTTGTAGTTATTGATGTTTGCTAAATGTTGTCAGTTTTACATCAAAGATTCAAATATTATTCATTAATATCTCTCTCTTTCATAAATTTTTGGAATGAATTTGGAAAGAATGAGTTCCCAATGGTGAACTTGACATTCATTGTTACTGAATTACATCCTTTTGGGATAGTTCACAGATCATTTCCGGTTATAATTGCACGAGTGCATAAAAATTATCGATAATTTTGCAAGAAAGCATGATATTTGGAAATTGCAAGTTTATTTTCATATTTTGGCGAATGCGAATGCAATTTGTATAAGATATCACGCTTGAATGCAAAATTATCTGGTCATTTTTATGCACGAATGTAATTCATTGAAATATTTCACGAATAAAGAAATTCTTAAGGGAATGTTATTTTTTGTTCATTTATACTTTCGTCTATAGATTGTATGGAGTACTCACGCGAAATGTTTTTCTATTTTTGAAGTCTATCTGACATTTATTTCTGTTTTTCACAAAAATTCATGGGGATGCTTGAAGACTGGCTTTAAATCAAATATTCATATTTGAATATTTTATTTCTGTTGTTTACTGACGTCTAGCGATACGGTTTCAAATGTGTTGTTATGGTGACTTGATACAATGCAATTACCGCTGTAAGTTTCCGATAATTGCATTGCTGTTATGGGACATTTTATATATGAGGGAAATATTCAAAGTAATTCAAGAAGAATGAAGAAAACACATCTCCTCTTTTTCGGAATTATAATGTGAGTACTTACCATTTCTGTTAATCCCCACTGCATTGTTCCAACCTGTTTTATTTTATTGATGAATCATTATTTTATCTTGTTTTATTCATTGATTCACTGTCACACACTGTACAAATTATATTTTTGGGTACACTTCAAATCAGGGTTGGGCTTATTTAAATCAAGTAATTAAAATCACGATTAAAGTCATGATTTAAATCGCTTGATTTTTAAAATTAAAATTATGATTCAAATCAATTTCAACAACATAATATAAAAGTTTTCTCGAAGGTCAAAAGGAGTATCTGCTTTCAGCAAAAACAACAAAAAGAAGTACATAATTCCAAATTCTTTAACTAAACGTAACACCTAAATTTTATTACTGTATATTTTCAGTCTATCCATTTTTGGTATACAATTTGAACAAAAACACTAGTTTTTCTTCTTTTTCTATGCCTGATCTGTTTCTAATACCCGAGTGTACACCTAGCGAAATGCGTGAAATTGTTGGGCAACGTTAATTCATAGGTTGAGATGGAAAACAAGCCTCGACAGGAATATTCTTGCGAAAAGCACAACAAACGCGTTCGTGTTCGTGCCTCTCTCGGCACTGTATAGCGAGTGTATAGGACAGACGGAAAACAAATCGCGACAAGAATTTTCTTGCAAGAAGCGCGACAACTGCGTTGTCACAACTTTTTGAGCCGCAAATTGTATTAAAATTTTTAGACTTATACATTAAAATAATTAACAATAATTGCAAAGAATCAAAATGTTCAAATTTAATATTCAAATTTAAAAAATCAAATAAATCAAAAAATCAAATTAATCATGATTTTTTTTAAATAATCAATGATTTTTTATTTTCTCAATGAAAATCAGATTTTGCCCCACCCTGCTTCAAATACACATTGAAAATCACCTCTCGCAGCTAAGCTAAATGTTTCATGTCTCTCATTGTTTGATTGTCCTCATTTGGAAGGATCGTTTTCTTCAAAATTTCCTCAAAAGTCACTTCCAAAAGTCCGATGAACTTTCATTCCATTTTTAATTTTTTTTAACAGTAAATTTCACTGATTTTTTCCGGTCTCGAAACATACATTCATTTCATATTTATCAACGTGACATTTGGTGGGAGAGTTTCATCATGTTTTTGACACATTTTCATTATGGAATGATTCAACATGATTTCACTAATTATTATATGTTCTCACTTCTTTTCTTCCCAATGGATATGTTCGAATGAGTATTCTGCTATGGAATGTATGTGGCATTTTTGACAATGGGATGTGCCTTATATGTAGGAAATGCATACACTGGTTATGAGATTGGATGACGTACAGTATTCAGGAAAAAATACAGAATACTGGAATTTTGGGAGATATTCCAGAGGTTTCGTTGGTGATACGTGAATAGACCTTGGTACCATATTGTTATAAGGACAGATAATTGGAGTCTAACACGTACCCATATCATATTTTGTATATATTCATAGGGCTCATGAAAGAATCCAGCAAAAAATGTGAATAGTATGTATATGGAAATATTAATGATGAATTTCATAACCATAGATAAATCATGTTATTATAGTCATCAGCAATTGATTAATTTCGATATTTGAAACAAATTGAAAATTCGTCCATTTATATCGATACCGAGCAACGATCATTTGGGAGTTCATGGGATTCCAGCGGAAAATTAAAGAACAGTTGATGTAGATATTATGGAATTTGCAATAAAATCTGATTATCTTTGTAATAGGAATAGAATGAATTCGAATGTGATTAATTAGTATTTACTGTTATATACTAGTAATAATAACCATTCATGATGTTTTACTTATTAAAGCGATTTCTCCACATGAATGGATGTTATAGTGTTCAACAATTTAATGGTATTAGTTGTTCTGCATGAATGGACACAGTTATTTGAATCAGTGGAATTGTATAATTTAATTTTCTATATATGGTTGTACGTAGTTTCCTTGAGTGCGTGTTGGTTCTACTCTTGCACCGTGATTGAAATACTCATCAAAAATGTCTGGGGATCAACAATCACAATTAAGGAACACTTGGTCCCGTCCTGAGAATGCATACATATTTTCTTTACAACCATTATCTCGATATATAATATGTAAGTGGTTCCCTAATTGATTCGATATAAAGTGAGATATAAAACTAACTAACGTTACTGAATTTTCGTCGGACTCGTTGGAACGTAGTAGAAAGGTATCTCTTCTACAGACATTTTTATGATCGGTGCTTTTATGGACTGACGTCAATCGTTCCACCCTGGCAGTATCAACACGGATGACCCGACGAGTGCAGAACGGGCACCCTCTATTGTGAGCTTGGAGACCTATCGAACCTCTCTAGCTCAGGGATATTCCTTCAATAGAACAGCTGAACTTTGGAACGGTTTGCCGATGGAGGTTCTTCCTGAGGCTCTCAAACTCCAAAAATTAAAAGTTAATATTAATTCGTCCTCTGTCTTTGATTCACGTGAATTTTCTTTGGAAATCACATGCCTTTTCTTTCCTTTGGATCTGTATATAAAAAAATATTAACATTATCAAAAGAATACTTTGAACTGACATCATAACAGACAGAAAAATAGGAAGTTTTCTCATTTTCAGGATAATCTATGTGGTAGGAGATCATAGCAGAGTTGCAGTGGAGGAGTCGTGTATAATAATAATAATAATATTTTTCCACCCCAAGAAACTTATTTAAAATATATCATTTCGATGTTGAAATATATTTTTTGTGATTGGGTTTGGACTTTTTAATATTTTCAATAGTTTCAATTGAACTCGGTGGTTTATTGTGAAGGTTTGTTTCTTCATGGAGAATTAATTTATATCCATATCTGGTATGTATGGAATGTAAAATACTGAGCCTGTCTGGTGCCGTGATAAAGTGTAGTATTAATTTGATAAAAAGTATGGCAGAGTGTTTCAAGATTATGTGGTTTTGAAAGATTCACAGTAAGCTCCGTGTAAGACAATTCATTAATACATTTGATAATTTTATTTTGTGAAAATTCTAGCGGATTCAATATCGAAGCCGTTGCCTATATAGATGTTTGATTTTGTAGAATAGAATAAACCAAACAAACATAATATATTAATATTTGAATGAAATTTCGTTCCTTATTCTAGATACTATTCCGAGTAAAGGTGAAATTTTCTTCCGTAATTTTTCAATGTGAATTGCCCATGAAAGAGTTTGATCTATGTGAAGTCCTAGAAGTTTGGAAGTTTCCTCGAATTTTATCTAGGTTTTTTTAACTTCAAATGGGTCAGAGTGGCCAGTGTTGAAATGTTCACTTGTTAAAAACATTTCGTCGATTTTTCATAATTGAGAATTAATTTGTGATATTGTAACCAAGATGATATTTGCTCCAAGTCATGTGTCATAGATAATTGCATTGATTTTGTGTCTTTTGAATTGTAAATTAGAGTTGTATCGTCAGAAAAGAGTTTGATGGATATCGAAAGATTCAGTTGTGAAACTTAATTGTTACAGATGAGAAATGAAATTGGTCCTAACCCAGAGCCCTGTGGAACTCCACAATAAATGTTTCTCAAGGAACTTACTCCATCTCCTAGACGAACATACTGCTGTCTGTTAGTGAGATAGGACTCAAAGCACCTCCGATACTAATGGTTTCAAGTTTTTTCAATAGGATTTTGTGATTGACTGTATACCCACTCACGTTGAACCTAATCTACCACGTAGTATTTACATCCATCAATGTATTGATTGTATATTGTTTACGAGCAGATTGCGAAAATTTTGTCGTAATGAAATATTTTTCAAGTTAGGACCTACTTACAATAATAGGCTCGTTACGCACTATTGAATTTAGATAAAATTCAATCATAACTTGGTGAAGTAACTGATATACAATCGTTCTGGGGTATTAATCATCAATTTGAATGTGTATTGATAAACTATGTTAGAATTTGAATTGGCCGCCAATCAATATACCAATCAGAATCGTCTGCCACTGGTTTTTACAAGATTCACTGCAACATACCAACGGCAAGCTTTGTCACTCTATGTTCATGCCTTAATTGCCATAATTGATTTCTTGCTCAAATTCAAAGTGAAAGTTGAACAAATAATGGTTAATACTCTTCTTCTCATTCATTCACAGATCTCCTGACCACATGACTTTCTGGCAGCTGCTTTCGGTTTTGAGAGTTTGAGGTCGCCCGATTAAAACGCGTTTAAGTTTGTTGAAAAATAGTGAGAACATGAAGGAAAACGGCCGACCGCGAGTGAGCAGTCGAGTGGTGGGGGACTTTGCGAATCGAGGAGAAAACTACGAGCCCTCGATACCACCACTCGACCGCTCACGCGCGGTCGACCGTTTTACCTCATGTTCTCACTTGTTTTTGACACACTTGAACGCGTTTAATCGAGAAATCAGAATATACGTTTTGTTACTGTTCACGTTTACCTCCCAAATATATTTTTTAAACTTCAATCGGGCGACCTCAAACGCGTCCAGCTCTCCGCGAAAATATTGAACAAAAAAATTCAAATGAGGATTGTGCGAAAACTATAAATCCGTCTGAATCCACACATAAAGTGCACGTCAATAGCTACTATCGTGCAAAGTTTCAGCTCTTAATATTGAAGAATGGCAGGGTCATGGTTCTAATTATCCGAACGGATCGTTTGACCCGCCATTCTCTTCGGACTTCCTTTCTCTACAGTTCATACCCTAGCACCGTTAACACTCCTTCAATAGTTTCCATTTTACAATGAAAAAACTCAAAAAACGCAATTTTTCGTTGTTTATTGGTCATAACAATTTGAAAATTGTCATTTTCGAGTAGAGGAAATGGTGGGAATAAACTAAGGACTGTCCTGCCCGGGATGGCACAGGCGGATTCCAGGTAGTATTTTTGTCCAAAAAGCAATCATTTATGGCTCTATTGCCTGGCGTAAAAGAGTAACAGGTCTTTTCACTATTTCACGAGTCGTTGTTTAACGACATTAGTAAAGTTTACGATAACGTTATTTTGAACGACATATAGTAATTTCATATTCTGTAAATACTATCGTTACCGTGTTAGTCGGTACCTAATGAATAACGACAAACCATAATTTTTGATACGGGTAGTACATGTGAGTTTGATGTTTCGCGGTTGACATCGATGAATAAAAATATGTGAGAAGAGACAGTCGTTTAGGTCGGAATTTGGTGAAATTTTCAATTATGGAAAGAGTTCAAGCTTGTGAAACTGCGAAAAAGAGAACTAGCAAGACCGCTAGGCAACAATGCGCATGATCTGTCTTTGGCTATGGAATTTTGGTATCTGCCATAGGGAAAGAAATGCAATGCTACGAAAACTGAGAGATGGTGGAACATCTAGATTTTTGCAATATCCTTTGTTCCTGTGGGACACTGCGCAATGATCGCTCACGTTGGAAATTAACTTCCAAGCCAGTTATCCAGTTTTTAATAATAATGATAATATCCTTTATTTCCATAGACTTGAGAATACAAGCATAGGATCCGTCAAATGATAGTGTATATACAAACATCACGAAAATACTGAAAATATCACACAAAAATGAAAAAAGAAACTTGAATAGATACACTCCTGAGATACGATCACATTTTATATGCTAAGTACTCAGACAGAGAGTAGAAAGACTCGCGAAGGACTAGTTCCTTCACTTTGGCTTCGAATGTTTTAATATTCTCGATTGATTTGATATAGATAGGTAACTTGTTATAAAGCTTGATTGGCATGACAACTGGACTACTCTCAACCAAGGACAATCTGTGCTGAGGTATTTGAAAATTGTTGTTACTTCTTAGGTGGTACTCGTGCTGGAGTCGCTCCCTATTATTTGTATAATGTGTTGCATTTGTTTTAACGAATTTCACACAGTTCAAAATGTAAATAGAAGGGAAGGTTAAAATAACTAATTCAGTAAATCTGAAGTCTTTCCTGAAATTTTCATTAGGGGCCTCGAATGGATTGCACATATCTCGCAACTGTCTATTGAATCTCCGACTCACTTGCCTAGGTAATGAAAAAAATCATGAGTAGGTTATTCAAAACCAGGAATTATGATACCTTCTTCGTAGTTCTTCCAAAATTTCCAGAAATATTTCCTGCTCAAGCTATTCCATTTTTGTTGGAATTCTTTTTTCTTCTGAGAAATGTCAAAAGAAATATCGCGTTGACAATTACGACATCGTAATAGGTGTCGTTGGCTCAACGATGCTTTTTCAACGATGTAGGTATCGTCCAATAACGATGATGAAACATATAATGAATACGATTGTGTGATTTTATCGTAAAATAACGACTGCTAACGATATCGTTAACTGATAGTGAATAGACCTGTTAGTTAGTTAGGATAGTTTTCCATTCAATGCATCAGTTGCAAAGTAACGAGCTCAGGATCGAAAACGCGCCACTCACTAGCAAAGTATTGAGAAATCGTCTGTCAAAATCGCTTCGCGCACCTTCCTCTATGCAAGCAATAAATCATCCTTCGATTAGCTCCCCACTAAAGCGTGCATCATGAGCACTCCAGCACCACAATAAGCATTTTTTTTCTCCTCAAAGGGCACCGGTGACTGTGTCAGTCCCAACTACGGCCCACATTTCGGATGATCGATGGAACGCAATCTGTTTGCCTTTGAAGTTCAAATCGACCACTAGAAGGGCTACAACAGCTATTAGGATAATTTGGATCGTCGCCTCGGCTTGTAGAGGGTGTCGATTAGGTCTGAGGCCTTTTGACAGATCTGGGGATGGAATGAGGGATTATGTTCGGCGAATGGGGATTTGAATGAGTGAAATCGAGTAGGAGATTATTTGGGTTATTTATAGCTCGAGGATATTTTGTTGGCACTGCTTCCAGAAAGAGAGTTCGAACATTTATTGGACGAATAGTTTGTGTATTGGAAATTCTGTATAGTTAAAACAATATCCTTTGTGCTGATTTCAATCTGGCTCGATACATCGGCAATTGCATAAAATGCAAATGTCTCTCAAAATTACAAACCCTGAAAATTATATAAGTTGTCATGACACAAAAATTAATATGACTTTTATATATATATATATATATATATATATATAAATTCACACAAAAGAAAAGCTCTGTAATGTTCAAAGAACACCGCCTGAATCGAGGGACAGGAGATATGAATTAACATTCAATTTGAATTTTTTATTTAATTTTTAAGTTTGTAAGCCTCAGGAAAAAACTGTTATGAGTTTCAAAGTTCAGCTTTATTCTATTGAAAAAAGATCCTCGAGCAAGAGAGGTTCGACAGGTCTCCAAGTTCACAACAAAGGGCTGGGAATTCTGTACTCGTCGGATCGTCCGTGTAGATACTGCCAAAGGTGAAACATATAACAAAACCCGTCGTTGCCTCTAGCATTCGTCTTTTCCTTCACCCGGTATATTAAAATTATTATCTTGTTGCGCGCTTGGGCCGAACCATCGGTAGCCTACACCGTAAAAATATTTTGTGTGGCAAAAACAACTGTAAGTTTTTATCCGGAGTACGCGAGGAATTTATTTCACTTTTATAGATTCTTATTATCGATCAGAGTACAGCTGATTTTTCATCTCGCAATTCAGTGGAAATCAATATTGTTAAATGGTTTTATATTCCTCCATAAAGTTTTACTTTGTGGAAACTGTGCCTGCAATTAACAAACATGTCGGCGTTTTTTACTTAAATGTTATTTAAAATTACAATTATTTCAGATTGTTTATCGACTACCGAAATTCAGAAGGAGTTGTGATAACACAGTTTTCCTTCAGAACCTTCACTTTCTTTGAAAAATACCCTGAGAGAAAATTGTTTCATCACAAACGATTCACGACAATTCAGAAGAGCGAAAAATCACCAACAAGACGGATGGCCTTTCTCTGAATAGAATCAAGAAGCTTCATTGAATGTTTTGGTGCCGAGCCCCATAGATGAGAACTCTATTCCATGATGGGCCGTATCTGTGCCTTGTAGATCATCAGAAGTGAAGTATTTCACTAAATAGAAAGAAATCCAAGTTTCTGGGAAGCACTCTAAGAGATCGATCGTAAGAGGTTCGATTAGTTCTGTGTAAGGTGGCAATAACTGGTGTTTTCACTCCATATAAAAGATTCTCAGCAAATCATACGACCGATCTGGCCTACTTGATCAAGAATTTATGACGTAGACCGTAGTAATAACTCAAAATATTCGCCAGGTATCGTCACTCTCGCAGTTGATATGACAGTCATGTGCATGTCCGGTATTGCAACGTGGCTATGTCGTTGCAAATTCTGGTCTATGTGCTGAAAAAAAAATGTTTAGGAATTTCAACCACAAGCGCACCCTCAAGGCGTAATTTTGAACAACTCACCCTGTCTACAGGTTTGTCTGAAACAATATCGCAACACTGAAAGCACCAGTATATAGCCATCTCAGTTCTGTGAAATGACACCAGCGTGTGAACGAAAGGGCGAACAAAATCATCACGCACAGTAGGGGTGCTTCCATATTCAAGCGTCCTCATTTCAACGTCACATCAGAACGAGTAGAATGTTTTGAAGGAGCGACAAGGAACCTAAATGATCAACGCTAGGGAATCGTAAGGGGTTCTGACCATGGGCGTCGCCAGGATGAACGTTAGAGGGGGTGCAAGTACTCAAAATTGTAATTTTCAAAGGAACCAAAAACAAATTGATCAGTTGAAAAATGTTCGAGACAATATAACAACATGAAACCAAAAATGAAAAACACGAAACCATAACTATTCATAGAAGTGGAGTAATAAATATACAATCATATTATTGGCACCTACGAAACAAAATATTCATATACCAAAATTACTTGAATAAAAAACATAATTTGAATAAATATTACAATTTTCTTTGGTCTGAACTGAATAGGTCAATATAGTTTCTGCAATTATATTTTGTGAATTTTCTTCCATCCTCTTTCCCTGGATACTCAGCATATATATTCCTGACTCTCTCTGTTCCATCTCAACAGTTCTCAGCCAAGTCTTTACTCTTCTCAAGGTACTGAGTAACCTCTCCACAGAACATGTTGTTGGAGGCATAGTGAAAATTATTAGCAGTTATATCATTTACGTCGTAGTACATTTTCGATTTAATCATAAATAACTGTATGTTACCTGGTTCCGGGGGGCGGGACACGCCCCCCTTGCCCTGCAGTGGCGACGCCCATGGTCTGACTATCTGACGATAAATGAGAGAGAAGTATCATTCAGGTTCTCCTCAAGATGCTAACCTTGTTAGCGAAACGCTCGTCGAGTGCAAATAGTATCAATTTCATGTTGAAGTAGTTGATCTCTCCAAAAAGTTTCATCTTCTACACCAAGAGTTACAATCTCATCTATCAGAAAAGCTTGGAATTTGTTCAATCATTTTTTATCGTGCTTGTAGAGGCTATTGTATAACAAAACACGTGTCGCGGTTTTGTAAACCCATTTTTAGTGAGAATCGTACAAGAATCTGTTGTGTTTTTGTAAATATAGATTTTCATCAAGTATCGGTCAGTTTCAAATACTTCGTGCAAGCAAGCTTGGTAATGAAAAAACAAAAACACAAATGATGATGACACTCCATCTGAAGCACTATTAGTAATCACTCCTCGAATTCTGGACAACAATGTATGAGAATTGAAGAAGCAAAAATGAACATGTTTCGTATGTTCAGAATGATCTACTTCTCTCTCAGAATTTGCATGCAGCTTCCAAACACCCTGTAAACAGAGATTCTTTTCTGATATTTCACGATTTTAATGACGGAGCCCAAGTTATGTTATCAGAAATGGTCCTTTTAGCGACCTCTTCGCATTATATTTTACGAACCATATCGTATATTTCTTTCTCCTTGATAGTCGCGATAAAAAATACAAATTGGTTTTGGAACTGTGATGATAAACTCTCCACATATGCTTGGGATATTGATGTTGGTTCAAATGTCGAGATTTTTATTGTACTTCCAGCAAGAAAACGATCGAAAGATGTCAAAAATAGGCATTACAATAATTGCAAAAAGGGTCTTGGGCCTGTAATAAACCAACGTGAATCTGTATCACGTTGCTCAAAACTATTAAATTTGATTCAGGGTAGTGAGTTCTCGGCTATATTTCGTTTAAAGAGCACACCAAGTTAAAGAAAAACGGTATGCGGGAACTTACGTATATTGACGTCCTAAACAAAAAACTCAGATGACATTTTCGGCGCAATGTAGACACCCTTAATGATCCGTTTTACACATTTCCTCAATTATCATGAATATCCTTGTACCGATTTGGTTGGAATTCGTGGAGTCTTAGTAGGCACCACAGCCCACAATATTGGGAAAAAAGTCACAACTTTTTCTTCTTAACAGCTCTGTTTACAAGTTTTTTATGTTGGCAATATAATTTTAGTGACTGTATGTGATAAATAACGGCGTATTATAACAGCAAATTGAAAATTTTCGAAGATTCCATATATCACTTATATGTATTCGATTCACATCACTGCTGTCTCAACAGGGGTTGTATACGACATCACAATGATTAAAATGGGACAGAACCAGTGAATCGCAAAGCAGCTTTTTTACTTCAGTGGTCAAGAACTTCCTATGAGGGTAAATTAATTTCAGGGATGCATATGCGTTTTTCAGTTTGTAGGTTATATGCTGTTTAAATCTAAGATTAGTATCTAGGATTGAACCTAAATTTTTGGCATTGGATTTAAATTCCAACTGATCGTCACCAATTCTCAATCGATAGTTAATTACTTCTTGACGAATAGTTTCACTTCCGAATATCATAACGTTCGATTTATTTGGATTTATTTTCAGCATATGATCTCTGGACACTTTGAAAAGTTCGTTCAAGTCAGTGTTGATGCGATTGATTACTAGTGCAATATCTGTTGGTTCGAAGGAGAGGTATATTTGGGAGTCATCAGCATAAAGGTGGTAATTACAGTAATTTAGTTTTTCAATAACAGTGGTTGTGTACAGGCTATAAAATAATGGACCCAAAATACTACCTTGTGGTACTCCTGAATTTATTTGCCTCCAACTAGAAGAAACATTATCAAGTTGAAATTTTTGTGATCTTTTATCGAAATAAGATGATATCATTGTTCTTGCTGAATATCACTGAATAAAATAAAATATGAAAGAACGCTATCGCCTTCGCCAAAGAATCGAGTGTATGCTCTTCCGCTAAAAGATAGTAAAGTACCATAACCATTTTCATTTAGACATATCCGCTGTAAAGGTGTCTGATTTTGAATTTTTGGAGTTTTATGAGTTTTGGTTAACACTTCTGTTGCTGATGAGGTTAAACCATAGAGATTCATAGGAAAAATGCTAGCAGAATCCACGGTTTTTTGTATTTTCCGAAAGTAACAGGAATTTCAGAGGACCACGCACAAACCTTGGTGAAAATAAGTTACAGTGAATTCTGCTGATTTTTGGGTATGATGAACTTTCCAATGTCCTGATCGAAAGTCTTCACGGCACAACACAAAATAATGGACACTTTATTAGAGGAAAATTCTCAAAGTCGGCAAAATGGGAAAGTTGATAGTGAAACGGAAGATATATAGTCCTTGTTATTTTGCAAATTCGTGCACCGTTTGCCAATATTTACCACCATACAGGGTAAAGCCATAATCCAAGAAATGAAAAACTGATTTTTATAACTTTATGAAAACAATAGATTGTAAGAAAGTTAGTAAATGGATATGGATATTATTATAATAATATAAAAGATGATTCAATTGATATACCGTGTGACGCATACTCATGGTACAGCGCCCTTTCCTCCTTTGTTTTTCAGGCTATATTTTGAGGAACACTGAATATACTCACAAGACAGTACTTTCTGAGATATTAGTAAAACTGATTCAACTTCCGAAAATGATATTAATTTTTTTATTTTCAAATGAGAAACCCCATGAGGAATCCAAGGATACCAGGTTTGATGATGTTATTTCTAATGAATACCAAAATACGCCATTTGTTTTATACATAAGCTCAATAAGGATTCATCCGATTCTCTATCCCACTCATTCAACTTATGAATGAAATAAACGGCGATATCTCCGTAGTCATCAGAGATAACACCATCAAACTTGTTATGGTTGGATTCGTCATGATAATCCCTAGCCGATCATTTATTTATGAATTCAGTCAAATTTGGGATACAAACAGGTAAATACTAATAGAAGCGTCCACTGATAGTAGTGGTTACAGAAATATCGGTGTCAAGAGATTCAAGAAAAAAATAAAAATCAATTAAGTTCGTACTTACTAACCAATTCATTATTATTGCTATGTGTCGTATATTCTTTTCCCAGTTATTTTAAAGGAAATCAACGTAATTGAGAAAACATCTACGTTACTACAGTATTTATTGAAAGAATCACACAGTCTAGTAATTGGGGAGTTTTTGCTCAAATTCGTGTTGAAATTCGGATTGGTAAATGTTTCTAGTGTTCCTTTGAGAAACGTCATAAAAATCATTGACACTAGATTGGGTAAGTCATATATAAAGTCGTTATTTTGAAGTGCATGAACCTTACAAATCTGTTGTGCATGGTCCTTTCTTGTCCAAAATTATGTCAGAGATGTCAGATTTCCATTGTTATTTTGCCAATTTTGACAGAATATTCAAGGAGACATCCAAAACACAGATCATAGGAACTAGTTCACATAGGTTGTTGACCCAACTTTTCAACAAAATTAGATGGATAAGATAAAACTGTAGAAACTATAAAAGCAGAATGCTGTTTTATCAACTAGCTGTTGATCGATTTTCCATACTTGAATCGTTCGATACAAACCAACCAATAATAGAAGTTTATATCGCCACAAAATTACAACGCATCTCCTGTGCGAGAAGCAGTTTCCTAAAGAAACATGGCGTCACATACCCTACGGGCCAATTTATACATCTCTGTTTGGTCCTAAATCCTTGACAGATAGTTCCACACTCTATTTCAAGGAGTTAGGTGTTCATTGATCATATGCTGCCTCAGTAGAGTAACATTTTTAAGATTGAAGGGGAGACTGAAACAGCCGTAGTTCTTCAAATTCTCCTTCATAGACGTCTGAAATTAACTTCACAGAATAATTAAACTGCTGTTCAGAAGCGAATCTAATAAAATTCTTGGTAAAAACCACGCCTTCCCAATGTGCACCAATGAGAGCGTGCTGAAATATTTTATTGCTTTTGCTCTGGTGAGTCAGATGAAGACAACTAATTGATTTGACGCATGTCACTTGTAATTTCTTTTCTCTTGTATTTTCGCATTGTTGGTGTATATTGGCAAATTTCTTAGTTTCGATGATAGTGCTAATTCTATCAAGGTCAAATATTTTTGGAAAAATTGGGTTAGGTTACTGTTTCGCTTCTATATATAAACCTAAAATTAAAACAAATATGTATTAATTGGCCCTAAGATGACTCACATTATATGACGCAGTTCAAAAGATTACATTATTTTGTAACTTACCTGGAAGTTTAAGAGAAATGAAAGCATTATGTAGCTCTTCTTCAAGCATTATGGCAGCATGAATTCATTGTATTCTTTCATAGCTTGTTGACTCACTCGCTCCAAGTATAGAAACATATTGGGTTATTCTTAGAATAAACGATGACTTTTCCTCGCACTCTTTAGAAAACATGCCATCTACTAATCTACTATTGAATAGAAAACAGCTCATAACTCGCTTAAAACTATTTAATTGAAATCAATTTGAAAGTTATGCTTTACAGTATTCAAGATTTCAAAAGCGCATTACATGTCAGATAGACGTCAAAGTCAATCAGTAAAGGTGTATTTCCATGGCCCTCAACTACTGCAAGTACAGTAGCTTTTGACAGATTTCACTGCTCGAGCAGTGACCTTCAGAAGTTAAAATTTCTCAACTTCAAAGCAGCAAAGCGAATGATATTTCGTTAATTTAGTAGCCATTTTGAATATCTATAAGGTCGATTGTGCATAGGCTCTTGGATTTCTCTAAAATTAGTTAAACTTTTGTCGTTTTATTTAAATTCGTTGTTTCAACTAGTTTTTATATTCTACATAGTTTCGAATATTGTTGAGATTTGTTTTATTTAGAGGGTAGGTATTTCAATATAAAGTGTGGATACTGTTTTGTTTGGTGAGGTTTAGCTAGACTAATTACTCCATTTGTGAGCATGTTCGTAGCTGCGGAATAACGGCGGATTAATAGGACGTTTGTGAGGATTTTGCGCGGATTCTGAGCGTATTGACTCCTGAACAAAAATGTTATTCGAAACAAAAAGTCTAAGATTAGTACCTTTAATAGGATCAGGATGTTATTATTCCTTATTGAACAGAATATTGTTTTGTTATGAATAAAATAAATTTTATACAATTTCATTTCAACGAAAACACTTGAGCTTGGAAGGTAGTACTTCAAAGTACTATATAAACATCGCTATAAATTGAAAAGCGATTCAGTCTAATAATGAAATAGAACTCCACTTAGATAAACAATTCAGTTCATCTAACTCTACTTCAATTATGTCGATTTTCCATATCATTATTTCCAGGTCTATTATCTGGTGAATCTTTAGAATAACTATCAATATTGAATATTGGAATGGTTATTGAAAATAATCGACAACTGTTATAGAAGAATATAAATATACACCATAAAGATTTCTGAAATATCTTCGAGTAGGTAACATTATCTATTGAAAAATTTTGATTTGCACCAAAATTGCTCCATGAAAAGGATCTTTAACTGAAACAAAATAACCGTCATCAGCGCCTTCGGTGATTCGGCTGGTTGACCCTGAGCTTCCAAATTTTACGCGGAAAAGTGGTTGTTACATTTCTGAATTTTCTGTGTTCTGTGATCCGAACTTCCAATGCATGAGGATACGCCCCAACCTCAGTAATAAAAACCACACTCCAATTACGCCGCTCAACTATTAACCACATTTGTGTAATGTACATATCTCGAGCGTAGACACAGGATCGGAGTTTGCTGGTACTCATTTCTCTCACAAAGAGGGCTAGTGGTTTTTACTATATTTACGGATAGACACACAGAAAACGTAAGAAATTATAGAACAGGAAATGTGATATCCGTTTTCATGTTCTCTTTCAAATATTGCATATTCAAATTCTCTCAAACTGAACAGAAATTCATGGAAATTTTCTAGATAATGATTCAACACTCTCAGTATATACTATATATGGTGTTTCAGAACGAGGAAATGTTATACATATGGGTTATCATCATTAGGAACTACTTTCCGCATGTTACCATTCATATGTCTTATATATATATTTGCATGGTATATTCGTACAATACACTTCTCCCATATGACTAGCATGTGCCTTTCAGAAGAAAAACAATTCCTTTTTCGAAACGGAAATGAACTGGGGAGATCAATTCGAAGTGTCAAAATCACCACTAGGTATAGCCACAGTATACCATAGCCATACGGTAGAGACACTCGCCACAAAACACCAACTCCGGCATTTTCACATCAATCAACTTATTTTCATTGTTCTGTTAACAAATCATGTTTATTTTTGGCATTTTCATAGGTACCACTTGAGAAATTCCACATTCATTTCAAACATTATTGTATAAAAATATTCATTTTTACAAAGTGACATACTGATTTTACTATTCAGTATCCAATAAATGTGAATTTAATGCCACAACATGACATTACAAAAAAAGCAAAACTAATAAATAGAAGAATAAAAAAAATTACCGTTTAAAGTCTTTATAGTCTTTATTACATTGTTGATGTCTGAATATATCTAGTGTACATATTTGAAGCTGCTGCGAACAAAACATCCACTTGGAATCTTTTTATTTCCTGGACATCGAATATACCTTTCCAAACAAACATGGACTGGAGGGGAACAGCAACAGAAAGGTGGAATAGCTATTGTAGGTACTAGAGAATTTCAGATTAGTCATATTCATTTCAAAGTTAAATTATTTATTTTATGATGTGAAATAACATACTGATTATATACTTAGTATGGCTATGGTATATATATATATATATATATATATATATATATATATATATATATATATATAAGTATATTGATCATTATCCAGGGAACATATTATTTAACCTCTGTCCTCGAGAAGTTTTCCGATGAAGATTGTAATCTTATGTCAATATTGAACCAATATAAAATAGCAATACGATTCATACTTGTACAATCAGAATGAATATAAAAATAAAATAGAAAATTATATAAGAACATATAAAAAAAATTAATGAATTATGTAAAAATAAAATCTCATCTTTATATCTATAAATGAAAAAAAATTAATATTGTAAAAGTGGATGTGTTAAGCCTTGCGTAGATCCAATACTTCCAGAGGTGCATTCTTTTCAATTCGGATGTGATCGGCCACTCTGAATAATGGTTGTCCAGTTGAATGTGGATGAAATCCACTCTTTTGGCAATTTGCAATGGTTTTTAAAGCATGAGGAGTTAATATGAAAAATCCAGTTTCATTATATTTTGGAGAGCATACTATCGCAATTGCTTCCGGTATCAGTAATTGGTAAGGATAATGGGTATGAAGATCAACACTTGAAAGGAATGCAGTTTGGGTGGGGTGAGTGTGAATCCATCCTATTGTTATCAAATTATGTTGATCTTGATAATCAAAAATCTCCTCTTCATTCATTGCCATGCAATAATCTGAGGTTCCTTTTTGTTTTGGAAAAATCATGTGAGTTATAATTAGCTCATTACTTTCGAGTCTTCCTGTTAGAATGCCACTTCTCAATATTTTCAGAAGTATTACTTTGTGACATGGCTTGGAATATAGTCACCACTTCAATTGGTACCACTATAGGTCTAAGTATATCATACTCCTCTTGGACACTGATTTTTGAGGGCTTTCTGTTGTGGTCTACTGTCGGGAGGTCATGAAAACTTGTGATTGTTGGAGAAACGCTTGAATTATTCAATAATTTCGAACCATATGTTCCAGTTGTAATTTCACATGTAGAGGAAAGCGACAGAGATGAATTTTCCTGGGATGATTGGTTGTTGTGGAAGGCTTCTGCAAATTCTTGAGCAAATCCTTGTGATCGGAAAGAAACGGAAGATGTAATTTTATTGACGGAATATTGTGATTTGGAGACAAGAGGAATCATGAAAAATTCATCGAGACTTTTGGAATTAGGAATGGTCCCGAAACAAGAAGCTGGATTTCCCCTTTGTATTAAAATACTGATTCTTTGAATCAAGAAACTGGTAGCTCTTGGATCGTTGGTTTCCGTGGTGATTCGATGGCCTATTTCATTTATAAATGTCTTCGCTTGAGGACCAAAGGAGCCGAATGTTTCGATTCCAACTGGATAAAAAATGAAGTTATCTCCTAAACTTGAATATATAAAGATGAGATTTTATTTTTACATAATTCATTAATTTTTTTTATATGTTCTTATATAATTTTCTATTTTATTTTTATATTCATTCTGATTGTACAAGTATGAATCGTATTGCTATTTTATAT
This sequence comes from Zygogramma bicolorata, assembly GCA_032362365.1. NCBI lineage: Eukaryota > Metazoa > Arthropoda > Insecta > Coleoptera > Chrysomelidae > Zygogramma > Zygogramma bicolorata. Next base: position 2,728,127 of record JAVJAQ010003223.1, on the reverse strand, counting down.
TGGTTCAATATTGACATAGGATTACAATCTTCATCGGAAAACTTCTCGAGGACAGAGGTTAAATATGTTCTCTGGATAATGGTCAATATACTCATATCAGGACCCCATTCATATATATATATATATATATACCTACCTCAACATCAAAGGTGCCGACTTTATTTTCGCTTCTGTGTAGTTCCAATATTCTGTGGTATAGCTATGATTGAATGCCATCTCAATGCCACATTTTGAGACTACGTACCAAAAATGAAATTACATTGACCTTATTCCAAAATAGGCTTGAAAAAGGGGGAAGATAGTCTATCTTCCGAAACGTCACCAAAGGGAAGTATACACATTTTTTTTAAATTCATTAATTAAATCTCCAAATTCACGAAAATGCGATAGGTAATTGACAAAATAGTCACCCAAATTTGCATCTTTTTAATTTACTAGTTACGAATCGGAGAAAAAGATACCAATTTGTCCAAAGAGCAGATACTATAAGAACATAAAACTTTGTTTTTTTCATCTCGAGGGGAGAGACAACCCAAAAAATGGATTCCAGAATATGAACATAAACCCATTCTCATGTCCAATCCATCTGAGCTAATAAGATATATTTATATATTCATTTCACAGAGATGAGGTTACATAAGTTTCGTTGCGATTGGTAGAAGTTGAACATAGTCCAGTCTATGACCATTTTCCCGTGTATTTATCCCATACAGCACCGATTCGCATGAAAACTTTTATTCAGGATCTGCATACACTCTTTTTCAAAATCTACCCTGTGTCGAGGGTTGCTTTCTCCCTGGGGGTGGATGCCACCCCTTCTTGGGGGTGAAAAAATTTTCATTGGTAATAAGTGCGGAAATCGATAGATTGACTGATTCTAAGCACTTTTTGTTCAATGAAGTTTTTTCTGAAAAGCAATACTTCTCGACTTATTCACGAGTGAAATTGTCGGTTTTCAGTCAAAAAAACACGTTTTCCGATCCTTTTTCGCGAATAACTGGAAAATAATGCATCTAATCGAAAAACCTGCGGAGACCAAAATTATAGCTTTTGAAATAACAAAGGCGATTGTTTATTTGTGATGTATGCAAACCCACTACAAACTGAAAAATTGCTTGTTGAATGTCGATTGGTATTTTCAAACGCCAAAATGGAAAGTTTCTACGTACAATAACCAAAAACCAATGCATTTTTCGGGAAAAACTAGTTGAACCTTTTTTGAAGTCCTTCAAAAATCCTTTATTTTTATTATTTTCAAAAGTTTCTAGCATCAAAACTGACCGAGGTATGAAGGAGATAATGTTGAATCCTATTTTTGCCATGAAAAAAAATTGTGAATAACTCATCTTCTCTTCCCCCCCACCCTTTGGAAAAAATTGTTGCCTAGTAGAACTATCTGTATACATACATGTATTATATACATATAGTTCCACTAGGTCTGAAATATAGTTACTATGTGTATTCTTCAATATACTAATGTACATACTCTAATTTCTACAAAAAATGTTTTGGTTTTTTTCCCATAACTCGCTTAGTCTTCAAGCAATCGAATCCACCAAAAAAGTATTTTGTAGCTTCTTTCAATAGCTGTAAGCTCATTCACATTATTTTTTGTTTCAGATTATATTTTTGAAAAGGTTCATGCTGAAAGGGCTCAAAAAAGGTACTTTGCGCGAACCCTCACAATATTTAACTGGCCATATCTTACTCTATTTTCATCCTGCAGAAAAAAATGAAACACTGAAATTTTCAGAGAAGAATAGCCCTCAATTTCATATCCCAGGAAATTTTGCATGTGATCAATTCTTTTCGAGTTATTTCGAAGAAATGGTGATTTTTCGCTGAGTCACGTATATGATTTTTTCTCTTCAATCTCGATCTTTTCCGAAACTACGTACTTTCAATTGATGAAAAACTCAGAACTCATCATAAGAACATGAATGAAGAGAATTATGGAGTAACAACGATTTTTTTCAAAGGGGGGAGAAGAGAGGATGAGTTATTCACAATTTTTTTCAACGAAAAAATAGGATTCAACATTATTTCCTTCATACCTCGGTTAGTTTTGATACTAGAAATTTTTATGAATAACAAAAATGGAGGATTTCTGAAGGACTTCAGAAAAGGTCCAATTAGTTTTTCTCGAAAAATGCATTGGATTTTGGTTATTGTACGTAGAAACTTTCCATTTTGTCGTTTGAAAATACCAATCAACTTTTAACAAGCAATTATTCAGTTTGTAGTGGGTTTGCATACATCACAAATAAACGATCGCCTTTGTTTTTTCAAAAGCTATAATTTTGCTCTCCACAGGTTCTTCGATTAGATGCATTATTTTCCAGTTATTCGCGAAAAAGGATCGGAAAACGTGTTTTTTTTTAATGAAAACCGACAATTTCACTCGTGAATAAGTCGAAAAGTATTGCTTTTCAGAAAAAACTTTATTGAACAAAAAGTGCTTAGAATTAGTCAATCTATTGATTTCCACACTTATTTCCAATAAAAAAAATTTCACCCCCAAGAAGGGGTGGCATCCACCCCTAGAGAGAAAGCAACCCTCGGCACGGGGTAGATTTTGGAATAGAGGGTAAGTATAACCTATATCCAAATTTTCATACGAATCGGTGCTGTATGGGATGAATACACAGTTTACACTTTTTTCACCGTCATAGACTGGAGTAACAGAGGCACTCTCGAACTCTCTGAATATTGCTTGTTTGAATATATGAGTTTTTTGAATATTCTTCAACGAATAAGTTGGGCACGTGCTCTGTTGAATATTCTAGTAAGAATTTTCTCCAGTTAGGCTGTGTTGATTCTTAAAGGAATATATCATCCACCTTCATCAAAAAATCTTTCGAGTCCATCCAGAAGGCAAAGGTCGGTTAACTGTCTTGTGTGTCGAAGCGCTCTTCGGCCTCTTACTGATCAGAAGTTCACCTGCTATTTCAGCTACCGGTTCGGTTGGTGTATAGATATTCCACCTACCAAGTTCGATATCTAGGCAACCAGCCATTGCCTATCGCATCGAGTTGGCCAGAAAAATTCTGCCCCAACCGCGAAACCAGCAGTGAGAAAGCCGTAAATGGAACATAAAAAAAAATTGAAACCGAAAAAATCAGCAGGTGTAGATGGCATCCCTCCGTACATTCTCAAGGCATGCAACGAATTGTTAAAAACACCTCTAAGGCATATTTTCAATCTCATTGTTAAAACAGAGATTTTTCCTGAGATATGGAAAACAGCAATAGTTACCCCAATACCTAAATCAGGGAATAGAATGGATATAGAAAATCATCTTGGAATATCAATTATGTGTGCACCATCTAAACTGTTCGAACAGATAATTTACCCTAAACTATATGATTATACGGAAAACGAGATAGCAGTTCAACAACATGGCTTCTTAGAAAAAAATCAATTAATACTAACTTATTCATCTACATCAACTCTGCCTACGAAACATTGTAGAGTAGATCTCAACTTGATACCGTTTTCACAGATTCTCGTAAGGCATTCGACCAAGTAGATCATGATATTTTATTGGGTAAATTGAATAATTTTGGACTAGCAGATAATTACCTCCGATTATTGAAACATTACTTGCAAGACAGATCTCTGATAGTGGAGCGCAATAGAAATTCTTCTCGAAAATTTTCAGTTTACTCAGGTGTACCCCAGGGTTCTAACCTAGGCCCTCTACTGTTCACTCTGTTCATTAATGACTTGCCCTCTGTATCAGAGAATTCGAATTGTCTGCTATTCGTAGATGATCTAAAATTTTTAAAGAAGTACAAAGTGTAAGGGATTGTGTAAAATTACAAATATATAAATATAGATAGGGTTCATAAATGGAGCTGTGACAATGAATTATTTTTCAATATTACAAAATGCTGCATCAGTGCATAACTCGTTCAAAACAATCAATTCATTTCAAATATGAAATGAATGGACACACTCTCCGAAGGTGTCATGAAGTCAAAGACCTGGGTATTACATATAGCGACACATTATCATTCTCGAATCATATTCAAGGTATTGTTAGTTGCGCAAACCGCATGTTAGCTTTTATAATTCGACAAACAACGGACTTTGGAAATACAGAATCGATCAAACATCTCTACTCCACACTGGTTAGACCTAAACTGGAGTTTGCATCGATAATTTGGTACGGGGATTGTCGAACTTATCTACAGAAAATTGAAAAACTACAAAATAAATTTATCCGATAGCTTTACTTCAAGAAAATCCATAGACGAGCCGATTATAGGAATATAAGATCAAACTATTTGAGAAATGAATTCAAAATTATGTCACTGGGAGATAGGCATATAATATCAATGTTGATTTTTTGTTCAAAATCATCAACTATAAAATAAATTCTCCTGAAATTTTAGCTCTGATTAGATTTAATGTTGCACCTCGTAGAACTCGCACTTCTGCTATCTTCAATATGCCACTGATATTAACTACCACTCGATCCCCTCTTGTAACCATGTTTCGACTAGCCAATAACTACAATACATTCTTCGATTTGGATTGGACCCTCTCGATGAACAAATTTCGTAATATTATATGTCCATACTAGCACTGATACTCTGGGAGTAACATATTTCTCCTTGTTTCATTCACTTATAAGTTATGGAATCATACTCTGGGGAAATTCTTCAGGCGCCTTGGATATATTTCGTCAACAAAAAAAGGCTATCAGAATTGTTGCAAGTACTGACTTCAGAGAACACTGTCGCCCCTTCTTTATTCGTTTGGGAATTTTGTCTCTTCCTTCGCTATATATTTTCAGTGTTATAACAGAAATTCATAAAAACTCTGCAACTTTCGAATGGCAATCAGATGTACATGATTATAACACCCGGCCAGCAGATAAAATCAGAACAACTCGTTATCGATTAACGATGTCTCAAAAGAATTCACTGAATCTGGCACTGTATAATGATCTACCAAATAATTTCAAGTGCATGAATATGTACGAATTCAAAAAAATGAATCGTATCTCGTGAATAATTGTTTTTATTCGGTTGATGAGTACATCGAAAGCATAAAACTTCTATGATGAATGTTTGTTTGCTCACCGATTGGTCCGAATTCTCAATGTTTTCAATATTTTTATATATGTTTGTCTTTTTGATGTTGTATACTTGCCATTATTTGTTTTTTACGATTATTTTTAAATCCTATGTCTGCAGCTTGTTGACTTGCTACAAATAATTTTTATTATGATGTAGTCAATAAACATATTCTATTCTATTCTATTCTATTCTATTCTATTCTATTCTATTCTATTCTATTCTATTCTATTCTATTCTATTCTATTCTATTCTATTCTATTCTATTCTATTCTATTCTATTCTATTCTCTTCTCTTCTCTTCTATTCTCTTCTCTTCTCTTCTCTTCTATTCTATTCTCTTCTCTTCTCTTCTCTTCTCTTCTATTCTATTCTATTCTCTTCTCTTCTCTTCTCTTCTATTCTCTTCTCTTCTCTTCTATTCTATTCTATTCTATTCTATTCTATTCTATTCTATTCTATTCTATTCTCTTCTATTCTATTCTATTCTATTCTATTCTATTCTATTCTATTCTATTCTATTCTATTCTATTCTATTCTATTCTATTCTATTCTATTCTATTCTATTCTATTCTATTCTATTCTATTCTATTCTATTCTATTCTATTCTATTCTATTCTATTCATATATCATAGATTTAAGTACGTGATAGAACTCAGTTTCCTCAGAATGTTATTATTGTCTGATAGTGCTCAATGTAGTTAATTTTTGTACATTTTATCCATGTAACGAGACCTTCGAGGTCTGTTTGGATATAAATAAATAAATAAATGAATAAATATCAAGTGCATTGATGTTATATCAGTAACTTATCTTTTTACTGGCTGATAGGTTCATTCCAAAGCCAAATCCAATCACACACACTCTTTTTACTTCACTTCAAACAGAAGGAAACGAAACTACCGAATGATTTCAGTCTAATTTGAATATAAATCCAACCCACGCTGAGTGGAGTGTTATCGAACACCTCTTTGTGTCAGTCAGATCGCTAATGATCACGTATGCACGTGATGAGTTATTTTCGAATTAGAAATACCTTCGTCAAAGTGAAATTTGTGATTTATCTCAACAGATAGGTGCTTCGAATTTCCACCCACACAATTGCAAAGTGTATACATAATCACGTTCGGTTATTATTACTTGTAGTTGAACAGCTATCGATAATGATCAGATTTGTCGCACAACAATAATAATCAACATCGAAGCATGGGCAATTTCCGAATTACCTGATTGGATTAATGAATAGATGAGTACATAATTCGGTAGAAATTTAACGAATTGTTTTTTCAAGTAGTGGTGTTATTGAAGAGAAGAATGAAAACAATTATTATAAAGGATTAATTGCATCTATATTTCCAATCGACATTCTCTCATGAAATCAACCAGAAGGAAAAAAATTCTATAGACTTTCTTCCACTTCTCAAATTATGGGCTGCTGGAAAATTTGAAAAAAACAAGATCCCAATATTTCCATCGAAAAAAAATCATTGATAAATTATTGGTTATAATTCCACGAGTGGATAAAAATTGCCGATAATTTTGCAAGAAAGCGTGATATCTAAAAGTTGCAACAGTTTATTTTTATATTTTGGCAAAAGTGCCCGAGTCCGAAGGACGAGGGCTCTTTTACAAAATATGAAAATAACCGAATGCAAATAGTATAAGATATCACGCTTGAATGCAAAATTATCTGGTCATTTTTATGCACGAATGTAAGTCATTGGAATATTTCACGAATAAAGAAATTCTCAAGGAAATGTTATTTTTTGTTCATTTATACTTTCCTCTATAGATTGTATGGAGTACTCACCTAAACGCGAAATAATTTCTATTTTTAAAGTCTATCTGAGATTTATTTGTGTTGTTTACTGACGTCTAGCGATACGGTTTCAAATGTGTTGTTATGGTGACTTGATACAATGCAATTACCGCTGTGAGTTTTCGATAATTGCATTGCTCTTATGGGACATTTTATATATGAGGGAAATATTCTGAAAATGTATGGAAGGCAAACTTATGAAAAATACCTGACAGCACAAGCTCCTCCTTCTTGAAGTCGGTAGGAAACATAAGCATCACAACTAATGGACTGTGACTAAGAGAGAGGACTGCGAAGTGGGCAAGACAGGATATTTCAAGTATACCTTCTAAGCGAATTCCTTCCCCAATGTGGCAGATGAAGAGAGGTTAAGAAGGATAGAGTAATTCGTGTATAGAATTATCATTGTCTTTCACAATATCACTTCAATGTGCATATTTTTTTCTCTCTCTATTATATTCCGCATCGAGTTCTATGGAAAACTGAGAGGCCAGTTGTATGACTTCCTAAGGCTGAAAATTTGTTATCGATGCACCTCCCCAGACTGTTATTTAGTTACGAAGATGGCTTTCAACTAACAAATAATTATAAAGTTTCGAGATATCGCAAAACTAATATGAGAAACATAAGCCAATAATTCACTGGTTGATCTTCGATGGCGAAATCCGTATTGTCGATTATTAATTATTCCTGATTTCTCTAGATCTTCGATGAGCTCTATATTGATTGCTTTTTTTGCTTTGGAAATGATAGGAAGCAATGCAATAGGTCTATGATTACAAGGAAAAGTTTTCTTTTCTTTTTTAGGAACTGGCTGAGCTCTTGATGTCCTTCAGGACTTAGGAAAAACCTCCAAGTTATATGAAAAATTGAATATTTCGCAAAGTACTGGTGTCAATACGGGGCACATGCTTTCAGAACAATTGCTGGGATTCCATCAGATTCGCAATCCTTATTCGTCTTCAAGTCCATTAAAATCTTAATATATATAAATCTCGTGTCACAATGTTTGACCTCAATGGACTCCTAAACCATTTAACCGATTATAATAAAATTCGCACACCATGTGCAGTTCGATCCAACTTGAGAGATAGGATAGTTTAAATCTCAAATTATAGTCGCAATTTTAATTTATTGCTAATTATTTGTCTGTTATTATTTGACAGTCACAATTATCTGTTAACTCCAAATGATTCTAACAGATTTTCGATACCTTTCGACTGGGTTGAGTAAGTAATCAATAGATGGCGCTGCTGAGCCCATCAGTTGGCAGAACAAATTGAATCAAGATGTCGATACCTTTCGACTGGGTTGAGTAAGTAATCAATAGATGGCGCTGCTGAGCCCATCAGTTGGCAGAACAAATTTAATCAAGAAATCCAGCTCAAAGAATCAGGACAGCAGAAGGTCATGCACAACCACAAATGGTTTAGATTTGGAAAATCCATGTTTTTCTCATGGGCAACAATATGTTGCGTGTTCACGTGTTGGGAAACCGTCGAATCTATTTGTGTTAGCTAAAGACAGGTTAACCAAAAACATTGTGCACCGATTGGTGTTAAATTAAATTGAAATTGATAGTATTTATAATTCAAAAAAATAGATATTAATGTTATTTACTGTATTATACTGTAATATACTTATATTTGTTATAAAATTAAATGGAAATAATAAATCTGATAAATTTTTATTTTGTACCTATTGCTTTCAGAACAATTGCTGGGATTCCATCAGATTCGCAATCCTTATTCGTCTTCAAGTCCATTAAAATCTTAATATATATAAATCTCGTGTCACAATGTTTGACCTCAATGGACTCCTAAACCATTTAACCGATTATAATAAAATTCGCACACCATGTGCAGTTCGATCCAACTTGAGAGATAGGATAGTTTAAATCTCAAATTATAGTCGCAATTTTAATTTATTGCTAATTATTTGTCTGTTATTATTTGACAGTCACAATTATCTGTTAACTCCAAATGATTCTAACAGATTTTCCATACCTTTCGACTGGGTTGAGTAAGTAATCAATAGATGGCGCTGCTGAGCCCATCAGTTGGCAGAACAAATTGAATCAAGATGTCGATACCTTTCGACTGGGTTGAGTAAGTAATCAATAGATGGCGCTGCTGAGCCCATCAGTTGGCAGAACAAATTTAATCAAGAAATCCAGCTCAAAGAATCAGGACAGCAGAAGGTCATGCACAACCACAAATGGTTTAGATTTGGAAAATCCATGTTTTTCTCATGGGCAACAATATGTTGCGTGTTCACGTGTTGGGAAACCGTCGAATCTATTTGTGTTAGCTAAAGACAGGTTAACCAAAAACATTGTGCACCGATTGGTGTTAAATTAAATTGAAATTGATAGTATTTATAATTCAAAAAAATAGATATTAATGTTATTTACTGTATTATACTGTAATATACTTATATTTGTTATAAAATTAAATGGAAATAATAAATCTGATAAATTTTTATTTTGTACCTATTGATTTCTGCTTAATATCAAGTGTAAGAACATTTTAATTAATTGTGTTCAACGTACTTCCCCTTCAAATCTCAATCCAGTGAATTTGTATACCAACATCAACATTTTCGTCTTTGTTCGTAAATAATTTCATTGTACTAAAGGGTTATAGTAGTAGAAAGTCAAATAAGGAGATCACTATATTTTTTTACAAATACCATCTGTGTGAAAAAGCATAGTGGACTCCGTGACTGATGTTCTCTTATTGTTCCTCTTAGATTGTTTACTATAATGTAATATAACAAAAACTTTAGCCACAGCAACGCGTGGCCGGGTCAGCTAGTATTTATTATATTTTGTTGATGGAAAATTATCTCATGCATATGACTGTCGACAGGCGTGATATTCGGGGGATCTTTTCCCGATGAGTCCAGAGTAGAATTTGCAACAAACATATTTACAAATATATTTGCTTTTTGTTGAACAGTAGTGGCTTGTGATCCATCTTCTCTTGTTAAAGGGAAAAATGAACTAAAAGTGAAATTTTTGGCGACAGCTTCAGCAAATGACCAAAACGAACGAGAACTGGACATTCAACAAGTTTTGAACGAATTTTATGATTATCTCTTGCGTTAACATACTTGGCGCCAGCAATTGAATGCTTCCTGTTTGGATGTGACAACCTTAGAGCAGTTTTTATTGAACCATGGTTTCTCAGACCGTGGTCTCTTTGTACTACTTAAAATGAATGTTTCCATTCCCAGAATAATGGTATCAGAGATTTATTGGGCACATAGAGTGGGATCACCAAATGAAAAACAACCCCCTCTCCAAGGAAAATCACTGAAAAATATTCGAAGACCGTCCCAGTCTGCTGACTAATGCCAGACATGACGTGCGAGTAACTTACCATTCATTGGAGCCAAATACGAAAAAATTGTTGAGATCAAAGTGTAATCAGAATTACCCAAGGGGAAGTGAATTTTGATCTGATAAGTATCAGGATGAGTAGCAAGAAATAAGTCCAGTGTATTGGCAAAATGGTTAATTCATATCACGAATACGAGTGGGTTGATCTATGAGTTGTTCCAGATGTCAGAAGGTGATAGCCATTAGTGCAACTTAATATTAAATAACTTTTTCAGGTGTGAGGAATGGTTTGGAACATAGACATTTCAACTAATGGACTGTCCCTAAGAGAGAGGACTGCGGAATGAGCAATATAGAATACCTATTTCAAGTATAACCTCCAAGCGAAATCCTTCCCGAATATAGCAGATAAAGAGAGGTTAAGGAGGATAGAGTAATTCAATTATAGAATTATCATTCTGTCCTTCACAATATCACTTTATTGTGCATATCCTTTCTCTCTCTATTGTATTCCGCATCGTGTTATATGGAAAACTGTCATAAAGGCCAGTCCATTAGTTCTAATATCTATGGTTTGAAGAACTATATTTTTTTTCTCACATGGACATCGAATAGTAGGAACCAAAACATCGAACAGAGAACGTCCTTTATAGCATTAAATTTAGAACGATTGTACGCTTGATCTATTGCTGATGCCATCTGTTATGATTAGTATAATCTTGACACATGTAACTCATATATCACGGAAAACCATTCGTTCATGGCGGGACAGCAAATAATATAACAGGAAAATTAATTCATGTGTTGGATTATGCTATATTTCAGAACACTCACAAAAAACTGTTACAGCCAACTAGTGCGAGAAACGAATATGAAATCGATGTCATACATTTACGCCAAGAGCCAGAGCAAAAAAAGTAGGTTCATAATGCAATCTTCTACAGAATTGATTTTCTTGTTGGAAAATGCTTGGGGGTGTCCCCTGAATATAAATTCAAGTTGGCGGGACAGGGGGGGTTGAGCTTCAGCCGCCATCTTGGAAAACACGTTTTATCAAATATCTCGTGAACCGTGCATCGTACGACAAAAACAGCAGGGATCATTTTCGTAGATAATAAAATTCTCTTCAACTCTTATTCGAAACTTTTTTCCGTATAGTGCATAGGTTTTCATTTATAGCGCGCCAAACTGTTCCCAGCATGGTTATTGCTAAATATATAGTGAACGGTTGATGAAACAGTATAAATGGCAGTATTTTGGCGCGCCATTAATAAAAACCTATGCTTTATACAAAAAAAAGTTCGAAATAAAAGTTGCAGAGAATTTCATAATCTACAAAAACGATCGTTACTGTTTTTATCGTACGATGCACGGTTCACGAGATATTCGATAAAACGTGTTTTCCAAGATGGCGGCTGAAGCTCAACCCCCCCCCCCCGTCCCGCCAACTTGAATTTACATTCAGGGGACACCCTCGAACATTTTCCAACAAGAATATCAATACTGTAGAAGATTGCAGAAAAAAAGTACCTGGTTCTTGGACTAATTTATTTGCCTGGCATTCTGTTTCAGTGAATATGAGTTTTACCAAGATATGCTTGACAGAGGAAAATCTAAGATGTTTTCTCTAAAGTTGATAGTCGTAAAAATATCTTGATTGGGAAATGGAATGAGTGAATTTCATCTTTCGTAATTTTTTTGAAATTTGATATGCAGATAAATTTATTCATAAATAGAAAAGTGTCAATTCAGTTTCCTTAAAGTATCCACGCAAAGAGGAAAATGTCTTCGATTCATTCAGGTAAGTGAGAAATTCGAGTTCTGAAAGAATGAAAATTATTCGAAAATGAATCAATTTTATCATAATACATAGCAACTAATTTCAACATACATGGTATGAGTGAATAATAGCTATGATTTGTCGAATAGAAGAGGTTGTATTGTATTTGCGAATTACTACAATTCTCACAATCTTTTTATTTTTCGTATAGCGATAAAACAAAAACAAATTTTGTAGAAATCGCAAGTTTTGGTATGGTTGGTTGCTATGGAAATGTATATGTCATAATAATTATAGTTTGACAACTTATGTTTCTGACAGTTTTGTGGAAAAATATCGGAATATTCATATTATAGACAGTGATAGCGACTTAGAAGTACTTAGAGTTTGATTTGTTGCCGGAGAAGTCTCGATTTTCATTGAGAAGAATCATTTTGCTGTCTAGGCAGGAAAGTCCTCACTTTGCTGCCTAGAAAGGAAAAGTAATACTTTGCTTTGCTTATTGATATGTGTCAGCAAAATTGATATTTACAGTCAATCGGAGGAAAAATAAGTTTTCCACGTCTTCGGCCTATTTGGAACATATGAGCTTCAATACTGACATTTTTCTATTAATTTTCGTAGTGGAGTACTCGATATATTTCGATACATTTCCGTTTTATTCATAATATATATTTCTAACGCGATGCTAGAATTTACTTTGTATGTTCGTGATTCTCTACAATCACACTTCAATGGATTTCTTGCGATTGCTGTCATGGAAACATAGATCAAAACTTCCACCGATTCCTGCAGCAATTTGCCTTCCCTTTCCATTCCAATTGAGATGGATCGTATTCCATGAAATCCCGCTTCTGAAACTTTATAGCTCTATCCGCCGCACATTTAACTTGGAGGAATAACCCATTCCCGCAGATTGTGTGAATTTCTACTTAACGATGTGGTTCGTTCATTCGTCACGTAGCCTTTTTGTGAAACATGACAAGACTCGGCCACGTTTATAAATGAATGGAACCATTTTTGGAGTTGGGAATACGGTCTTCCTGAAAATCTAATTTTGAAAGATTTGACGTTCGCTTCAAACATGACATGTATTTTCAAGGTACTCGCCCAGTATACCAAAACTAAGATGTCTAGGAAACCCTGGTGTATCTAGTGAATCGATATTGTTTAGAATTTCTTGGCGAAAAACAATCGACGATTACAAAAGCCTTCTAATTTTTGTATAGGGTGCGTTATATGAGCATTTTCGAAAATCTGTCAAATGTCGGTTTTGTCAGATTGGCGTAACTTTGAGGTTTATTGTTGTCAATGAAAACTCTCTGAAATTATTTCTTCGCACTCAAGTGTTTAAAAGTCTATATAAGTAGAATAAGTTTTGAAGTTATTACAAGTACTATTTCACGATGTGTGGACGATTTCGTATTTTGTGTGGTCAGTCAAAACCTGGGAATTCAGATATTCTTCTTTATTCAGTACCAAAGGGAAGTACAAAACAAATCTCCCCAAAATAATAACATGAATGTAGCGTTGTAGCTAATTTCATTCGTTTCTGCTTGAGCGAAAGTCTTATATCGAGAAACATCTGCAGCTCTTATTAATGAGATATTGAAAACAAAGTTTCGTTTAAATAAAGGAAATATCGATGTTATACGTATTTTGAACCGTAGCATAACTGATGTGTGTATCCCCAATTCCAAGACAGTCTATCACTTTCAATACACTAGCATGAACTTTGTCGTTCATTCTCAGGTGAATGGGCAGAGTATATTTTCTCGGAATCAGAGTCTTGTCTTACGAACTGATATAAAAACACTAAAAACTTGTAGAGGTAGCAAGTGACAGGATTGACAGGTTGTTAATGGTAGGTTTCCACGTTACATGCACGTTTTCTGTAACGCATTTGATTGGCTGTCAGGGCTGTCAAAATATCAGTGAACAAATAATGAACAGTGGTAGAATATTCGGTTGCACATAACTCTCAACTGAAAATTAAGCTTCATATGGTGTATGACTGATAGCCATCTACAGAAGCGATCTGAAGCTTTTGCGATCTCAGAAATCAAGCAGTCGGTTTTCGCCAAGTTTATCCCAAAATTATTCAGGTATAAGTAGATACACCAGGGATTCCTAGGCATCTTAACCAAAACCATACAGTAGTGACACTCGCCACAGAACACCAACTTCAGCAGTTTCACTCTCGGGGTGTTATCAATCAACTTGATTGATAAGCGTCAATGTGTGTTAAAATATTGTATTTTTTATCATTATGGCTAACCACCAAGGTGGAAAAGTGTGTGCTCATCGCGGATGGTTGTCGAAAGCTAGAGACAAATTATCATCTCTCGTGAGGTTTCCGAAGGATGTCAAAAGGTAATAGCCATTAGTGTTCTGTAGAATTGTATCTCTTTCAATTTTTCATATTTTTCAAAATATATGGAATATTAGCTTTATAAAAATACACCTTTACATTAAATATCTCTTTCAGGTATGAGGCATGGTTGAAGACATGTAACCGAGAGGATTTACAACAGAAAGGTGGGATAGCTATTGTAGGTATAGTATTTTTCACAGTAAATGGTATTGGCTTATTAACTGCAATAAACTACCCGATTCAATCCCATTGTGTAGAAAATCATCTGGTAAAAGATGCAAATGTGCTACAGGGTCGAACTTAAGAAATTTGAATTTTGCACAATGTAGGAGATATACAAGTAATTTATTCAAATGTTACAATTCTATTCTATATTTAGTTCAGTGTCGCTATCGCTATCCTCATCTAAATTAATTATAATTGGCGCAATTGATTTTACAGAAAGGTACGAGTTTTCAACATTTATAACATGACTAATAGAACTTTTCCAACTCTCGGTAGGAAAGTCATTCATACAGTTCCTAATTAATTCTACCACACTACCACTTAAAGTAGGAGAAGTATTTTTTCCGCGCACGCTCGATTCAAGTTGGTACCAGCCACATGAGCTCTATGGGATTGAACACGCAGTAGTAGGGAGGTAGTCGTAACACTGTATGTCCCAATTCTTCTGCAATTGTATCACAAACATACGTTTTTTTTTTAAGAAAATGACTGCAGCACTTGTTCTTTTTTTGTATAATTTTCCTCAAAATATATGTCATTTGCAGCCGTGAAGTTTTGAATCTCCAATTTCGTATTCTTTGAGCCAGGAATTTTTTGCAATTGTCGACTAAGATAGCTTGCGTTGTCCATTACTATAACGCTGTTTGGCGGAATGTTGGGTAACAGACAATTTTTAAACCAATCTTCAAAAAGCTCTGCTGTCGTATCTTCGTGATAATCAACACAAGAGTCCTTAATATTTTTGGCAGAAAGCCACATAGCGTTTGGGATCCAACCATTTTCTGATCCTGCGTGTAATATTGTGATTCTCTTCCCTTTGTTTTACACTTATCAGAGGAATCAGACCATCCTTTGGAAGGGGTGTCATGCGTGACAAACCACGT
The DNA here is from genome assembly GCA_032362365.1 of Zygogramma bicolorata. Taxonomy (NCBI): domain Eukaryota; kingdom Metazoa; phylum Arthropoda; class Insecta; order Coleoptera; family Chrysomelidae; genus Zygogramma; species Zygogramma bicolorata. The sequence goes on along the minus strand of JAVJAQ010003223.1, from coordinate 2,712,618 downwards.
CTCGTCGAGGTAGAGTATTTTGAGTATTAAATGAACAAGAAGTGTAAGTTGTAATCCTCTACAATCCCTCTCTGAAAAACAAAATTACCTGAATCCGGTCATTTTACATTTATGATGTTCATCTCGGATTTTAAAACTTAAGGGTCTAATTGGTTTTATTATAATCATTCAGTCAATACCATTCATTGTGAAAACTACTATACTTGAGAATTTCAGATTATTCTCATTCATTTCGAACGTTATCCTAGACAAAAAATCAATTTCATGATGTGAAATTACGTACTGATTTGATACTTGGTATCCCGTACATTCAAATTCACCGCCACAAAATGACATTACACACCCCGAGCACAGAATGAAGGTCACAGAAATTTGACCCTCGAGAACAAAGTATTGACATTTAAATGTCTCTACTGTAAGGCTATGGTATACTGCTGAAATCGTGATTATCATAATCTCCTGAATGAAGATTGTTATTGGGAAACCTTTGCGTTTGGCTAACCCATTATCCTATCACAGTGCAGAGCTTTGTTTGAAATACAGGAAATCACCTCAATAATATATTCCTTCCATAATATACTGATGTAAATATTCATTTCTGCCTTCAAGCACATACTTCTCACTCCAACAACTATATTATCCTGAAAATATTCAAATTTCGGAAAAACCTTGATATGACTGCAGTCTTCGTTATGAAAACGCATACGCTATTGCGAAGGCACAGCCAATCAATTCTTTCCTACCTCAGTGACAGCATTGTTTATAGAGATATAGTTAGTCAACCTCATGAAAATATCATTTGAAGGGATACATACGGCGGATAGATGGCAATAGTGATTTCGTTTTCAAGTCATGTATTTTCTTTCATTTTTCTTACGGACGTCGAAGCTTGAATTCCATATCTACTGGATTACTTATAAATAATACCAGAAGATGGCAATCAATTCAGAAAGAGAAGTGGAATTTTTCGTCAATATCGTAGATCAGTCATGTGGGGAAGATTATTTTAATGTCTGAACTTTTAAATCATCTTTCGAACAATTCGTTCAGGCCAGTCTCAAATCTACCTACACAGTGGTTTTGGGCTGGCACCTGTCAGGAAACAACTACTTCCCTGGCTAAACACGAAGGGCATTGAATTATATCCGACCGGTACCAGTGCAGGTTTTTTCACAGAAGAAAACCCTGCATTCGTTTTTGGCGATACAAATGAGGGAATTGCTTCTCAATTATAGGGACAGACACACTTGCAGACCGGTTTTGGGCTATTTGGCCACTCGTCAGTACAAGGCAGTGCCATCATCAGCTGATTCGAACAACACAAAGTCATTGCGCCATCTACCCATGGACAAGGCATTCCAAAAACGAACCGAATTCGCTCATTCCATCTGCGAGGAAAATGTAAAACATATTAAATAAATATATTTCATTTCTTGTGTAAAGATTGCTTCTATTAACGATTTTGGTTGTCTCAAAGGTTTCAGTATGCATTTTGGTATCTACTTTTGAATTTTCGAAGAAAGATTAATCGTTTCTGTTTGAACCAATGTTTCTTTCTCTTGTCGGAATACTCATTTAATGATTCATTCAATTGGTGTATGTATTTGTTTAATCCGAATGAAATTGGTGTCAAAAATATTATGCAGCATGGAAATTCACAAAGCCCATTCAAAATTTTTATACAAATCATCAATTCATACAATATTTCTACAAATCACTGCGGTTTTAGAAGGTTACTCTCGTTCTTTTGGAAATCTATAATTATTCCTGACAAATAATACGAGAAATAACATTTCAATTATGGAATTTCGTCTTGACTTCTCTTTTATATCTGCCGAAGCAGTTAAATACTGCACAAAATGAGGGCATTATGAATTTTCATGGATTGAGTATCACACAGTTCAAAAGCAGTAACTGTATTAGAAGTATTCTGAAGAACAAACGTTTCAAATTTGACGGCTATTCTCATTTCTTTTTCATTGGTGGAGTAGAAAAATTCACCTACTCGAGTTATCAATCAGACACAGGAGAGTTGAGATTCTGGTAGCTAGAGATTATCATGAAAAGGGACCATCAACTAGACTTGAAGTACTCCATTTTGCTCATTCAGCAGTCATCTCTCTCTCAGGGCCAGTCCATTAGTTATAATAGCTATGGGAACAAATTGCATGCTAGTTTCGTCCTCTTCTTGAGTGTCATTTGAAGTTTGAACTCTGTTCTTGTTTGTGATGAATTCCGGCCTTACAGGATATTTTCGCGAGTTACCACTCAAAACCGTTTATATGGCAAATTGCACCAGTTACGGGAGCAGCGCCAAAAAACGAATGAAGAAGAAAACCGTTTATAACATGCGGTTATACTGTCTTTCATCTATTTTTATTTTCCGTTTATAACCGCTTATTATCACTTATAACACGACCCCGTTGTTGTGGTACAAATTCAGTTACCGTTCAACAAATAATGATCATCCGGTTGCTCATCTGTCCCCTATTTCCGTTGATTCTATTTGTGAACCCAGATAGTAACTCGGAAAGATTCATTTCAGAAATCTCTTTCGAACAACAGGAAATACACAGATATTCTGAAACTCAATTCCCTCCAATCAATTCAAATAACATCTTCAGTCGGTTCTTTCTTTCACTATCGAATTCGAAGGAGTGATTGTTCACTTTGAAAAATCCTCTGCTTCAATTATAATGGAAGCTCCATTTACTCATTATTGTTTTTCGAATCGATAGCTCTTAGCGGTTGGAAAATGATTTATCAAATTGACATCTATATCGAATTCCAAGCATTGGAGAAAACTGGGATAGTAATTGCTCGCAAACCTTGTGGTTGTGGAGATATCGTCTAACCAAAACGAATTATTTATTGAATTTCTTTCATGTTAGTTCTCTTTTCACTCGACACAGAAAAACAAGGACGTATTTTACGTATGTAGGGTATAGAAGACTCAGTTCTGTGGCGCCTAAGCCATCAGTTCGTCCTCGGCAAGTGTGGTTTCTTTGGATTAGTTTTATCAGAAGAATTGGGGTGACCGTCTGACGACACGATAATATTCTGGAACTATTGGTCGATTTAGCGAATTCATAGTGCGTCATAGTCCACAAATTATAGAAAAGTCGCTTGTTGTCTGTTGTAGTCTAACCTATTTTCGGGTTGAAATGTGTCCAAGTGTTCCCCCAGGAGAAGGCGAGGTAGGAAATGACTTCATCGCTTTATTAAAACTCTTCAACCTCTTCGTATTCTATTTCAAATGTCATTCTACCACTACACACCAACACAGGATTATTTATATATATGTATATACATATATATATATATATATATATATATATATATATATATATATATATATATATATATATATATATATATATATATATATATATATATATATGAGAAGAATTAGTGACTGGCTATAATATAATTCGATTGATTTTGTGAGGTTGCAGTCAAGTTTGTGGGCAGTTACAAAGAGGACTCTTTGTTATTAGTCAAGCTTTCGGTAAAGTTATTACAACTCAGGAAGCGAATTTAGTATTGCGAAACGGGGGTTAAGTCATATTCATGTATATATATATATATATATATATATATATATATATATATATATATATATATATATATATATATATATATATATAGAGAGAGAGAGAGAGAGAGAGAGAGAGACTTATTTGGGTTGCAGTCTGGGGATGACAATTAGGCTGTTCTCTTTGTTTTTGTCGAGCTTTCGAAAATGTTTATTTTCTTTTTCAAGACGCTACAATATGTAAATATATGATATGAATTACAATATATATATATATATATATATATATATATATATATATATATATATATATATATATATATGTGTGTGCTCGGATAGGTTTCCGCGGTCAGTTGTGTGTTGTTGTTGAGTTCGGGTTGAACCGCGTCTGGAGTTTTGTTCTCGACGTTTCGGCTCCGATTTTGGAGCCATTTTCAAGAGGTGAATGTGACTTCACGCTGAGGTCTCAATCTGCCTACTCCTCAGGTGTTATCACAGGGGGCAAGGGTTTGTGACTTGACGCCGGGGCCTCAATCTGCCTACTCCCCAGGTCTCGTCACGAGTTCTTTCTAAGGTCTCAATCTGCCTATTCCTCAGATCGAACTGAGGTATCGAGGGATGTTGGGTAGGATTTATAGCAGCGGGTGCTACTAAAGGACCGCCGGATGTCTTGGTGGGGACTGGGCATCTGGAAATTAGGGGTTTCCATGCAGTTGGAAGTCTTTGGCCGTCGTCACGTTTATTTAAGCAGGAAGGTCGCTTCTCGATTTCGATGGCCTCGCGAATTATACGAGCTTGTAGTGTTTTTGCTGTGGCGATGGTCTTAGTGTTCGCAAAGTCTATATTGTGTCCTGTCTCTTGATGATGTTTGGACAGAGCTGAAGATGGGTCTGATTTTCGGACAGCAAGTTGATGTTCGTATACTCTACTTGTCACACGTCTGTTGGTCTGGCCTACATATGTTCTATGGCCATGTTCTGATTGCCAGAAAATCATGAGCTACCGTATAGCAACAACTAGTCAAGATCCAAAAAAAAGGTGAAAGAGATTGACATGAGCAAAATTTGAAGGTGTAGCCAGAAGGTAAAGTAGGTTCGAAACTTTACTTTTTTTGAATCGAATCGAGTTGATTTAACCGAATCAACAGCATATTCTACTCATACATAGTATATTCAAATCGTTACCGGCATACACAATACTCATCACAAATGTAAAAAGTCTAATTTTTCGAATACTGCGCCAAAAAACCTCGAAAATTTACTAATGTTCAAATGTAGCCTGCTCTTTAGTTTTCAATGGAATGTAAAAATAATTATTGAAGTTTTTCAATTTTAAAGCAAAAAAATTTATTCTATTTTATTTTTTTGTCTTGCTCATGTGACATTTTTTCGTTCCCTAACAAAATTTGGAAATTACGAGCCGATACAAATTGAAAAAAAAATATCTCTTATTTTCCCAATGGGGGGGGTCCGGACCCGGAAACCCCCCCCGTGGATCCGCCCCTATACCTTCGTCAGGACAACTAGAAATAATACATTGGATGATATTTTGTAAAGATAGAAATATGGAACACTTACTAACGTGAGAATGAAATATAAATCGGTACAAAACAAACAGACAAAACATTGAAGAATATTGAAGTATGTCAAATTTGGATGTAATGTCATGTGGGAAAATTCTGAATACCAGGTGATTTTCTTCTATCTTTCTCGTATTCGGGTAGAAATGTATAAATTTGGCTTAAATTATTGAGATCTGTTTTTTTGTTCATAGAATGTTCTTCGTTATTAATATGTGTCATTTCTAAAAATGTTCTTTTGGTTATATTTGTTTCTCTTTCCAAAATTTCTGGGTGTTCAAAATCCATCTTGTGATCCTCAATGTTGACATGTTCACTTAAAGCGCAAGAATTAACGTATATATATATATAAAGATTTTCACGGACAAAGTATGATGGGTTGTTTTTCGGGTTTCATTCCGTGTTCTGTGGTTTTGATCCTCTGAAGGATAATTGTCACAACGTTTCGGCAAAGTCTCATTTGCCATCTTCTAGGTGATGTCCACAGTTTCGACCTCCGAAGTCGAGTTCGGAGGTTGAAACTCTACATATCTTCATATGAGTTTTTCAAAATCATTTTTGACTAGAAAATTTTCCATATTTCTTCAATGAATTCGGTAGACCATTGTATATTTTTATTCTATTGTGATAAACAGATTGATGTCCTTTATTCGTTTCAATTTTCATCAATGCCAAATTTTCTGGAAACCCTGTTGAGTAATTGTGTTGATCTCTATTCATTTTGAACATCAAATCTGAATGCTTGAATTGATTTTTTGGCTAGGTGAATGAATGTACGAATTTGAAACGTGTATAATGAAAAAATATCTGAAAGTTTTCTTTGTTTGTATAAATTAGCTGTTGGTCTGTAAAAATTCCTCAAGAATAATATCTATCATTATTCACCACCATGCCCCCCCCCCCGGGGTTGAGCGCCCAGGATGACGTGATGCCATATCCAGTTGCCTGGATACGAGACCTCGCCATCCTCCATTTTCCTTTCCACCCCCGCCCTCTCAGGAGCGGTCCTCAACCTGCTGATGGGCACTTCAGCAAGATTGATATCTAACCCGCTTCGGTTGGAAATCAGCCTTTAGGTGCTATTGCTTCCTCTCTATCTCTTACTTTGGTTTCTACCTGACTCTGCTGCGTTGCAGTTTTTGCATGGTGGTCCCCCCGACCTCTCCGGGACAGTTCTCGCCTGTCGCGGATCGGTTTATGTGTTCGCGCGCGATGTCTGTGTGTGTAGTGTGGAGTGTACTTACCCGAGTCGCTGATGCGACTCTTATACTCACATAAGCCGCCTGCGGGCGACTCTTGGATGTGGTCTCAGGTTTTGCTTGGAAGGCCTCGGGTGTTTGTCCCTCTCGCGGAATCTGGGATCGTCCATGTTCAGTGCGTTGTGGAGGTCACGCAGCACTGGGTTTGGATTGCTCCTGATACGCTCGAAGATGCTTTCGGCGTGGTCTCGCAGGTATTCGTCGACGTGCCAAATACTTAGGTTCAGGTCCCGGTAGATGTATCGGTTGGGGCAGTAATAAGGAGCGTTTACGGCCGCCCGCAAGCAGACGTTCATAAACGTTTGGAACATTGATCTGTATGACTGCGCGCAATGGCCCCATGCCGCCGAGGCATACAGTGCAATGGGGAGCAGGATCGTTTTGATAAGAAGCAGTTTCACCTGAAGTTCCATGTTACTTCTGCGACCTATTATGGGATTGAGGTTGTGCCGTGCGGCTTTCGCCAGGTTCAACCTCTGTCGGGTGTGGGACCTGAAAGTCAGCTTGTTGTCCAAGTAGACTCCTATACTAGGCTTCGTTCGTCCATGGGATTTCTCGACCGTCGTGGATGACGTGTCCTGCAGGTTCTACTCTCCTCCGTGAAAATAGTATCGCCTGGCTCTTATCAGGGTTGATCGCTATTTTCCATAGACTGGCCCATTGCCCGAGCTGTATCATCAGCGTAGAGTGCCAACTTGTTATGGTTGTTCTCCGGCCTTGGTACGTCTGCTGTGTACACTGAGAAAAGGTGCGGGGAAAGTACTGCTCCTTGTGGGACTCCTGCTTCCAGGACTCTCCATTTGGAAAGCACACTCCCCACTCTGCATTGACATCGTCGGTCCCTCAGGAATGAGTCGATTAGTCTGACCATTGGCCCCGTGTATCCAAAATCAGACATTTTGGCCACGAGTCCGTCGTGCCAGACCCTATCGAACGCCTTGGAAACGTCTAGGAATATCGCTCCTGTGTGGTGTCCTTTCGCTAGGTTGAAGCCTTCTGTCGCAAATTCGACCACTCTAAGAACTTGGAGTTCTGTCGAGTGTTCCGACCTGAATCCGAACTGTTCGTCTGGCAGGACGTTCAGTTCTTCTGTCTGTTCCTAGAGTCTTTTCAGAATGACGCGTTCCGCCACCTTACTCGTCGAGGATGTCAGACTTATCGGCCTGTGGTTCTCTGGGAAGGTATGGTTCTTGTTTGGCTTCGGGATCATGATGACCGTGGCCTCCTTGAACTGGGATGGGAAGTGTTGGAACCGGAGAATAGCATTTATGACGTTAGTCAATGCTACTATTCCTTTCCTGGGTAGGGCTTTGAGTGCCCGGTTCGGTATTTGATCCGGGCCTGGGGCTTTCCGAGTAGCGAGACTTCTTACGATGCCTCTGACTTCCTCGGGGGTTGTCGGGTCTATGGGATGGGCGTTGTCCCTGCGCTGGCGTCTAATTCCATCTGCTGCCGATTCGATCTGCCTCTCGGCGTTCTCTTCCTCTTCGGTAACGAAAGCATTATTATTCTCTCTACACTGTTTCTGAAAGCTGTCCGCGAATGCTTCTGCTTTTTCAGGATCTGTGTATACTATGCCTTGTTCTCCATGTATGGGAGGGCATGGTTTTCGACGGCCGTGCCTTAGAACTTTCTGCATTTTCCATGCAGATTGATCCTCGGTGTTGAGTTCTGTCAAACGGTCTTTTCATTTCTGGTCTCGGAGTGTTTGCAGCGCTAGCCGCAGCGTTCTGCTGGCCCTGTGCATACAACTCTTGTCCATCGGGGCAAGTGTCCGTTGGTATCTTCTCTCTAGGCGTCTTCGAATTCTAATGAGTTCCGTTACCTCCGGTGTTAGTTCGTCCTGTAGATTGAAGCGTGGGGATTGGACATTCCGGGCGCTTCGTTCCATGGATTTGAGAATCGCCTTTTGAAGGTTACTGGAGGTAACCACCTCCAATTGGCCTATCGAATTGATGAGTGGAATTGGTCCTATCTCGTCGTGGACAGTGCGTTGGAATTTGCTCCAGTCTACTATCCTCTTTTCCTGTGCCACCGGTTCCATTTCTCCGTCTCCTACGGTCAGTAGGATGGGATTGTGGTCCGATGACCCTTCGTCCAGAACTTCCATCTCGGAGGTGATGATGTTCTGGACTATGGCAAAGTCTAGTACGTCTGGTTGTGCGCCAGCATGGGGGTAATGGGTCGGTTCTGCTGGGGAGACGATTGCTAGTTCGTCGAACTCGTTCATCCACCTGGCTAGCTCTCGGCCTTTCCGGTTCTTGTTCCTGCAGTTCCATTCGCGTGACTTCGCGTTGAAATCACCTATGGCGACTGTTGGATGGTGATCCGGAAATATCTCGGCTATGTCGGTCCTCGCTATGTGTTCCCGCGGAGGCAGGTACACAGATACGATTCCCAACTGTCAGGCTTTAGGGAACATCTTGCATCCCCTGTAGCTGGCTGGGTGCGCCTCCTTACAGTTAGCGCACTTTGCCGGTCCCTCCCTTGGTTTTTCGCAGGTTCTGCTTTCGTGGCTTTCGCCACGCTTCACGCAACGTGCCGTTGCGTGGCAGCAGCGCTGCGAGTGCCCAAAGAGTTGGCATCGGTGACATTGGGATATTATTCCCCGCCGTTGACGCTGTGGTTCCACCCTCACTACTAGGTGAACGCACCTGTTCACCTTGAAGATCCGCTCCTCCGTCCGCGGTACTTTAACGAGAAAGAGCGGCAGCTCTTTCCTCGTCCGTCTCGATGTCATCCTGTGGCACTCGATGACGGTGAAGCCTTGCCCCTCTAGGCTGATCTTTACGTCACTGGGGGTGACGTTTTCTGGTATCCCCCTTATCACGGCATGCAGCGGGATGTCCTTTTTCAGGTTGAATGTGTGAAATTCAAGCCTGTTATCTTCAAGAAATTTGGTCAGCTTCCTCCAACTGACCTCGTCTGCGGTACTGATATGGATACCGTCCGACAGTAATTTGGCTTTGGTGAACTGGATCTGACGATTCGACAGTTCTGTGGAAATCGCATTCCACTTTTCAGTCGCTCTTACCATGACTGATGGCGGCTTTGCCGGTTCCTGGGGCTTGGTGTTCTCGGGCTCTTGTGTCGTCGAGGTAGATGCCACTGCAGAGGGAATATCGACTGCTGGGGCCACAACCTGGGGCGTTGGTGGGCCGCTCTCGTTGTCGGTTTTTTCTTCTGCTTCCTTCGCCAGCTTCTTTGCCTTTCGCTGCCTGGTGCGGCCGTTTGGGCGTGATTTCGGGGATTTATTCTCGTCTTCTGTGTCGGACACTGACGTGTCGAGCGTCCTTTTGGTGGACGTGGATGTGGATGGGGGCGTGTCTGGTTGGCCGACCGACATTTCACTCTCCGTCTCACTATACTCGTCTGTGCTTAGATTTTTGACCTCGTTTGCATCCTGTACTACGGGTCTGGGGTCTCTCATTGGTTTTGATTCCGCCAATTGTTTTTTCAACTCAGTATTTTCCTCTCGGTATTTCCTGAATTGGCTTAACAATTCGCGGGTCTGTTTTTCGTTTTCCTCCCGTATTCGCTGGTTTTCGGCTCTCAAGTCGATGACGGCTTGTTCAAGTCGGGCCATCTCCTCCTGGATTCCCATTTTTCCCGGGCCTTTATTCAAGGCGCCTCAAGAAAATGTTGGGCCTAAAAAGAAGAAAAATAAGAAAGGCACATTTGCCTTATAAGCAGGTAGTCCTGTAAAGGACTGATTCTGGTCCTGCTCTCGGCCAATTCGATGTCAGGTAGTCCTGTAAAGGACTGGTTGGTTAAGTTCTGGGAACTATATCGCCTTGATGAATAGTATTAGTCTGGGTCCGTAATTAAATCACTTTGCCTTCCTAACTAGCTTCGTCTCGACTATGCTCTTCGATTGCTCGATGATCACTCGACTCGGCTGATCCTATCATTATTGACTCGTGACATAATCTAATATTATTAGCAACAAGTGAAAAAATAAGAACTGAATAAATAAGAAATTATAAGAAAAAGAAATATTCATCTAAACAATTTATGACTCTGAAATCAATCAATGATTAGATGAGTTCAATAATCCCCATAAAGGTATATGAAGACCAGCAAGATCTTCTCGGTGAAAAATTAATTATATGAAAACTTCATTACGCCACTACATTGCCCTAAAGGCTAAATATTAATTATCGGCCGCCTTAGACTCATCTCAATAACCAGAAAGAAGAAAGAGCCAGTGATCCCTCAATATGTGATCAATAATACAACATTCAACAGAATTGTAAAATAGTGTTAGCTTTTCTTCCCAAAAGTGAATAGAAGGGTTATTCACGTTAACACACACACACAAAATTGACATACCAGTTGGTCCTTTCTCTATCTTGCATGGTGGCTTTCCTGGGCGACTCCCATTCCATATTTTCTTGGTTTCCAGATAAGAATATTTTCAGAATCCCATCGACACTTATAAACACGAATTACTTATATTCATGTTTTTTCTCGATTTTCTCATTAAGTGGGACGTGCCCTATAATTTCGTGAGCCAACACCTCACCACCAACGGCCATATTTCAGCATAATTGCCAATATGGCATTTATCTCTAAGGTCGCCCACGCTATATATAAGTTGTTCCAAACTATACCGTCAGTTACTATAAGGTAACCAAAGCAATTTCAGGTTGAAGCCCGCCGAATTTCAAATAGAGTGAGTAGTTATATTAATATTGCTTCCGAGTTAGTTGGAGAGTTTCCCGATTCCTGAGAAAATTGAGCAAGCAACTGGAATAACTCACTGGAGAGCCCAATTGTTTCAATACAGAGGTCTATGATGATATTTTATAATAGGCGAGAATTGCAGAACATAGCAGAGTTAATTTCTAAAGGCGTTTTTTTGCTCATCATTTGTATGAGATGAATGAATAAAGAAACTATATCACAAGTGTTCTTTATTATTAACATAAGGTATATTTCTTTGATTCAGAAGATGATTGAAAGGGCATTACAAGCGCTAAATTAAAATTGATTCAAAGTTGGTCTGAAAATGTAGAATCGTGCATGATTAGTTAATAAGGTACAATGTCAAAACGTTCAACAATTGCAGATCAGGCTGCGTGAATTGTCCTTTCATGAAACGTAGTAATAACGTACAAAAATCCAACTTTCTCAACCTCGGTTATCAGAATAATAGTATTCCTCAATAATATTCTTGTGTCGAAATTGTTATAGTCCCACATCAAGTTTTACACTTCGTGAGCTTTTTTTAAGTTGAGTCAAACATCTGAATATTGTTTTATGAATGAACATTGTAATTTAAAATTATTATATAAACTTTTCTAATATTATTTTTATATGCCATTATATATTTCAAAATTTAATATTGTCAATCGATTAGGGTCTTGAAGTAAAATTGGTTGGTTGCAGACCGTCAACGTCAACCCTCAGAAGTCTAAACTCTCAAAGAGTAAATCCCAGCTGGTGGTTCCGAAACGGGGAATTGAACCCCGGTCTTTCGCTTGAGGGGGACGTGCTCACCTCTCCACTACCGTCTAATGAAACGAGTGAATATTTCTTTATGCATACCATATTTCAAATCGTCTTCTAAGTGCTTTTTCATGGTCAGTTTTCGGTAAATGTTGGCATCATGTCAAAAAGCTGCTTTCAGTAGTAAGAGAACTTTAAACACAAAGTTTGGATAGTTCGCGATTGTTTGAAGTTTCGTGATTAAGCTGAAAAGTAAGACTCCACTCTGTCGGATAACTCTGTGAAATATTTCTGTGGTAATGTATTATTATCTATTATTGGGATTAGCTTCTTCCAATATATTCACAATACTATTTTAGCGGCCCATTATAATAATACTGGATATTTCACAATCAACTGAAAAATTTGTCCTAGAACTGAATCCCGCTGGTAGGAGCCGGTTTGAGTATATTGAAAATTTCTGCTGATCAACCGAAAGTTTAAACTGGCTGAAATCTATCAATTTGTTCAGCCAAAATATTTTTCTTCGTTAATATAGTGCTCTCTTCATTTTCTATTATTATTTATATTGTATATCTTTGGATGGTTCTCATATTGAACAAACTTCGATTAAATAGATTTCCTGAATCTACCTGGACAAATATAGGCAGTTTAAGATATTATCTTATATGGTAATTGCCATGAAATAATTCGTTCCGAAATACATAAAAACATATTAAAAAATGCTGTCACTTCAAAATCACAGTGTTCAATTGTAAATAATGAATGAATCATGGCAACATCTACTTTATTGCCAACAGTATACTGGAAAACATTTTGAATTCGATATTTAATTTCAAGACGTTCAAATTAAATAAACAGGTCTCACTCTTAAATTTCGGAGACCTTCGCTGAATTACAAACTGGCGAGATCAGACCTTAATTCTCAGTATTAGGTCTGTCACATATCCAAACATATAGGATACATGAGATGCAAACTTGTAGGAAGGGACGTCGAATAAAGTAAGTTTTCGTTGGTATATGAATAATTATTAGGTCATCGTAAAAACCCACTGAGAATTTTTATAAGCCATAAAATTTCCATAATGTAGGAAAGTTATATAAGTTGAAGGCCTGTATATTCATCCATTTGACATAGCCCAATAGCAAACATTCGGCTCTGAAGTTCATTCCGAATTCGAGTATTCATAACTATAATACAAGACTGTTGAATGATTTCAATTTAATTAAAATCAGAAGCAATTTTGGCAGAAAATCTCTGCTTTACTCTTACTTATAATACCTTGCCAAAACACTTGAAGAAAATAAAAAATATAATATTATATATGTTTATTCGTAATTCAGCTCAATGCTACATAGCTACAAAATGTATATATATATATATATATATATATATATATATATATATATATATGTATATATATATATATATATATATATACATTTATATATATACCCTTTTTTCAATTAATATTATTAGGTATTAATGTTATAATCTTTTTTTCAATAACAATTATGAAATCATAATAGGGTATTTTTAAATGATTCCTAATATATAGTCAAATAGTTTCAAACTGGTATGAGACTGATCATGAACTTTATATTGATTACATATTTCATTGAATAAATCTTTCCCAAAATTACAAAAAAAAACAACAAAAAGAAAAACAAAATATTGAAACAAAGGAAGAACCCATCGAATTTCATTTTCTCATTTGCAGAAAATATTTTTTTATTTTGATTTTAAATTCATTGATATTTCTACAATCTTTTATATCTTCGGGTATTCCATTGAATTTTGAAAGTGCTTCATGAGTGAACCTTTTCCGTCCAATTACAGAGTTTGCGGAATCAAGGTGGAACAAGTTATGTTGTCTTGTGAGGTGATTATGAATTTCTGAATTTCTAATATGAAATCAGATTTCATCATATTATAAATAATGAGATATGATACTTTCGGAGTATCCATTTCATAATGCTCCTCCAAAGAAAATGTGTTCGTAATTGGATAAAGTTGATGTGTTGGAGTGTCGAATGGTAGACGATATAGTACTTTCAGAGCTATCCTGTATAGAGCGGATATTTCAATTCAAATTATTTTTAGAACAAGATCAAATATTTGATTCTACTGAGAGTATATGAATATAAAAATATATTTGCTATTTTGGGTTCAATTTGGGACATCTTCTAAGGGCACCGATGGGGAAGATATTTTTATTAGATTTTCAATATGTTTATCCCACTTCAATTCATCATCAATCCAAATGCCAACTTATTTCTTCAGAGACGTTTGTTTCATTCAGTTTTTCAAATTTCAGTAAGTCCTCGTTCATCGTTTTTTCTAGAATCAATATATACATATATATATATATATATATATATATATATATATATATATATATATATATATATATATATATATATATTAGCATGAAGATTCTCACGGACGAAGTATGATGCGTTGTTTTTTCGGGTTGCATTCCGTGTTCTGTGGTTTTGATCCTCTGAAGGATAATTGTCACAACGTCTCGGCAAAGTCTCGACTAATTAATTATCGGACCAACGAAGAAAGTGGGAGGGGCCCAGATCAAAGATACCATCAATGAACACCCCTATATATTGAGAAGTAGAACTCGAATTAATTAGTCAAGTTCGGAGTTCGAAATTCTAGACATCACCTAGAAGATGGCAAATGAGACTTTGCCGAAACGTTGTGACAATTATCCTTCAGAGGATCGAAACCACAGAACTGGAATGAAACCCGATATATAATAAAATATAATAATAATAATATAACCAAAACAATATTTCTTGAGACAGTGATAATAAAATAGATTTTTTTAACTTTATGATTTTTTTGTCGCTTTCAGGTTACGATCTAACGGTTTCGTTTTTTTTGTGTGTGTTTTTAATCTTGTTAATATTTTCTTCTTATGTATGTTCCTGTATGAGCATGAGGCTCTTGGAATTAGTAACTCAATAAATAATTAAATTAACTGTGCATCTATTCATTAATATTTTCCTTATTTCCAAAAATATGAAATTCCATTTTCGCATCAGCCGATAAGCAAATAAGTTGCACAACGAATTTGTCCCAGCCTTTATATGCTCGGGACTGAAAATATCACTTCCTCTTTGACATACTGTTTTCATTTTCACTCCACTTATTCTCAAGATGTTGAACAACTTCGAGCTTTCACGATTTCATTTTATCAGATGCAGGAATCACTTTACGATAAAAGCCCAGATGTACGTGTTGCACCTCACAAGACTAGAAACAGTTTCTAATTTTGTTACCGAACTACCCACTCAGATGTCGTCACGGTGTCTTGCTCTCCATTTGCACAATGCAGCCAGCTCTTTCCGGAAAAGCAATTTCGTAGTTTACGAGTGTGAAATGTTGGGTATATGCATGACCTTCTGCGATTTTTACGGCGCTCCACATGCAAATTGGTGAGTTCGACGAGAGTACAACCATCAAGAAGCGGTTATTTTGTTTCAGCCATTTTGTTTTTCGGAAAACGGGTGCGAAAGTCTTTTGTTTCACTTGCGGCAAAAAATGCAAATGTAGCTAATATACTTTAATGAAAGAATCGTACGAGCCAATTTTGAAAGTCACTATTTTAATTAAACTTCGCGAAGAACTTCGGTTGATATTATTGGCGTTTGGTAAAAAAAAAAACCATAACATACACTACTACTGAATATTCAAACGGGACCATTTGCAAATGACTGCGAAATCGTTACTGACTATGAAATCATTTACTATGTTTTACCTGTTATCAAGTTTTCTCATTGAAAACACAAAACTTGTAGGTGTCAAGAAGAATACATTTTTTTGGGAGAAAGGCGAAACATCGTTTTGGAAAACATATACCATTTATTTGATTGATTCAAGAATGATATGTATATAATGAAAACTTCAAAGTCCCACTTGAAAAAGTTCTTGAGTTTGGAACTGTAGTGACAAAATATTTCTCAACACTTTTCTATCGACTGAGAATAGATATGCCAGTTTTCCATTTTTTTTAATAACTTCTAGTAAGTCGAAGGGTCGTTTTAGACTGTGAAGTACTCTTTCGGCTATCTTCGAAAATGATCTACGTATTTTGAAAGTTCCAGAGCCTTCATTGGTGAAGATATAGTAATAAAAGATTGACCGCTCCATTTTTTATAAACTGAGAATTTGCCAGTTATTAACCTATCTGATTAAAAGTGTGTCTGCCTTTTCATCGAGTACTTCCTTTAATCCATCAATAAAGGAGAAATAACAATTCTCCTTTACTATACTTTTGCTATTGTATAAAGAAACGCGTGTCGCGGTTTGGTAAATTCAAATATGTGAAAATTTTACAGGCAAATATTATTTGTTTGGATGTAAAGTGACAAAGAATTGATCGATACTCAACAAGACTGAAACTATGTATTTGACCTTTGTGACCAACTTTTTCTATCGAAACTTCACTTTCATTTCGCGTTAATATGTTTACTTCGTTCATGCATTCTATAGAAGAATCCATTTCTACATCTAAGAATCTGCGAGTTTTCTTACTTTGAGCGAGTTGTCTACATATCTTTTTTTATCTTTATTTAACGTCGGCCTGTTTTCGCTATCAAGGCCAATCACCGACGCCGGTGAGCACACTTCCCCCAACCGAAAAGTTTTGCCGAACCCTCTGGTATTCCAACCAGAGGTAGGGGCCTTTACGTCTCCTCCGAAGGACGGCATATCCTCAATATATCTTGTGCTCATCGATATATTGCCTGCGAGCTATGATATGCTATTTTGCTGCAGTTGTATGGGCTTTCGACGCAATCTACGTACCTCAATCAGACGCGGGGCTTTTTATATCTCAGAATAGGTGAAATTACCAATGGTCGGAAAATTTGGGATCCATTTTACTCCCTATTCGTCTATAATAAGTCAAAATGTTCAAATTCTGTACATTGAAAAAAAAAATGTTTCTTCCTTGTTTCTTTGGGTTGATAACACAATCTGAGAAGATGAGAATTAATATTGAAATCTAAGGGCAGTTTTCTAATCTACCCCGAAGAGTTGCCGAGGTAATTGATGAATAAAAGTGTGATGAAATAAAAACACGCTTTTGTGAAAAAATGAACCAACAACTTGAAATATTTTTTTTAAACTTTAAAAACGGGTAGTGTCAATAAAAAAAAGTATCGTTAAAAACGTTGGGTGCTTTTAAAGTAATCTATTGATACCATACACCCCACGCTTTTGTTTACATTGCAATACATTTCTTTTATTTAGACTCTTCTTGATTCAAGTTTAAAAATCTTCATTTTTTACTTTTCTCGTTCATTCTTTCACATAAGCGTGTGTTTTATTTTTTCAAACTCTTATTTATTTCTCATTCTTCAACTATTATTAATTACTCATTTTTGAACTATTATTAATTATTCATATTTTTGTTAGATTTTTCATAAATACGTGTTTTTTAGTTTTTTAAACTATTACTTCTTGGAGATCATGATCATTTCATAGATTATTATTTTGACCATCAGCACCAGAATGCGCCACTATGGAGAGCTTCTCGAAGTCGCAGAAATTTTACAAAAGCATGTAATATTATCAAAAACTTTCTGTGATTTGTAAATATTCGAATTTAATCGATGATGAGTGGGGTCTTACCAAGAAACACAGAAAAGAAATAAAAACTATGAACAAAAATGGTTTAGTTTGATTGAACTGAAGCCTGTACTGTGATTTTTCTCCGAAACGCTCCATTTTTTTCATAAATTATGACGTTATCTAGTCATCTCATCCGATGCCCCACCTTTAGATGGGACTCTTTCACTCAACTTAGAGCAATCAAGTTCTTCTATCCTAATACCGTCCAGAGATCACACGGTACTAAGGGCTACATAAGCTTGTCCAGCGAGAAACAATCGAGAACCGAAATGAGTGACTACATGATCAAATGTGCAGCCTTGCATTGTGTGAACAGTGGATGCTCAACTCATGATTAACGGCAACATTGGCAACATACGTCTTTCAGTGGTACCGTAGCTAGATTCTGCAGAAAACTGTATCGACATTGGTTTATCTGTATCATATATTTGATCCCGTCTCCTTCGCCAAAAATTTCGTTTCAAAAATAATTCCCTAGTGAGGAGATCGGGACGATATTTCACAATATTGCATTGTCATCGGTCCTTGATAAGAGTGCGAAAATTCCGATTATTCCGACGTTTCAGAGCTGGTCAAAACCGCGCTCAAAGTTTGTGAGGAGATATTAATAGAATTCTCTGCAAAACGATCCTTTTTCATCTGAAGGAAGCAATCCTGAACGAAGCAATCTATTCACGATGCATTCTACTAGAAGTGATGCTCTACCTTCAAACCCGTCATCTCTCATCTTCTTATGGATGATCTGTTTCTGTCAAAGAACGCTCGAGGGTCCGATATTTTTTTAAAGTTAGATTCCTCTGGTTATGAGTTCAGATTGCGCTCGCAATGAGAAGAGCTACAAAATTTGGGCAAAAACTTGAAAATATTCAGTCAGCCGACCAGCCGTATATTTATTTGTTGTATTATCTAAATCGCAATACACGCTTTTCTGAAAATATTTTTAAACTTTCACCTCTAATTGAGATTGAAATCCTCGACACTTCAAAAAAGAAACAAATCCCAATATCGATTATAAACATATTTCCATTATGTTTTATAATCATTGCGTGAATAATATTATGTATAATAATTTAGATCCGATGTCCTCTCTTTCGGTACTGCACATGAATGGAAAGTAATATCAACAATTGCCAAGAAAACATGTGAACTATAAATCACGAAACCATCAAAATGTACGATAAGCAAGAGAACTCAAATTCAGCTGGAATGTCTCACAATCGATGTCGTATAGATATTAAATTGAGAAGGGAAAGTGATCTACAAAAGTGTCGCCATAAAATCCAAAAAAATATCATAGTAAGATTAAGATATTAAGTAAATAAAAAAGTCGAACCAGTACCACTTGATAATGAACATTGTTCACCACAATCTAACAAATGAATAATTCTATTTTTGATATACACAAGTGACTTGCCAATTATTGTATCCAGACAGTGCATTGTGATCACATAAATCTCACCTTAGAGAACCAGATCTCGTCCCAGATTATTTCACCCGATGCAGTGAAAGTTCATGACCACTTACCATTTCCAACCAGAACTGTTCCCATCACAAAACTCATCCATCACATTTACCCACCTCTCCTGTCTGATGCAATCAGAAATTTCAATTGCAGCTGCAAGGGATGAAAGTGAATTTCATGACACCGGCCTGAAATCGTGCCAGAATCTGACCCCACTATTAATAATGGAGTTAGACGAAGCTAAAATTCCACGCCCAATATTAAAGGATTTTTCGAAAGAATACCAGAGTTTACTAAAATATGAAGTGAAAATTCCTGGCGAGTTGGAATCGAATTACGAGTTATAATAGGATGAGAAATGACGTAAATTTGAATTATCTTTTCAGTTTCTTGCGCGACGTTATAAAGTAATTAAGTTAAATTCTTCGGGATAATTTCGTAAAAAAGAAATCTAAGAACACGGCATGTCATTTTGTTTGGCAATGTTTCCTCTCCATCTCGAATATTAATATATTGTGTTCCATCCCACGATTCTTAGAAAAAAATCATTTTGTCAATCGAGTGAAAAATGAAAGGAGGAGACATAAAAAAGATATTATAACGGATGGAGCCTGTCATTTTATTTGGATAACATGTATTTTGGTAGTGATGGTGACCACATGTGAATAATCTTTATTAGCATCCAAAAAAATTGTGAGATGAATGTAAATATGGTTATCTATGATATTGATGACACATTTAGTGATCCAAAAATTTTTAAATATGGTGTACCACAAGGTACAGTTTTATGTCCCTTGTTATTCAATATTTATCTAAACGATCTTTTTTTAGTCAAATCCAAAGGAAAAATTCATGCATTCGCTGAGGACACTGTTATATTTTACACTGCCAAAAGTTGGACAGAGTTAAAAAAACAGTACAAGAAGATTTTAAAAATGTTAAAAAATGGTTAGATAACAATTTATTAATAATAAATTTCGATAAAACAAAATATCTTCCCTTTTCTTCTTACGAAAATTCACTTGCAAATTGGGGCCCTATTAAAATTACTAATACTGTACAAATCATTGATAGTGACTGTATCAAATACCTTGGCACAATGATAGATAGACATCTGAAATAGGATCAACAAATATATTTTATAGTAAGAAAACTTCGAATTCTTCTTCCCAAATTTCGACAATTGAAAGGATTTTTAACAAGACCACAACTTGAAATTCTATATTTTGCCTTAATACAATCCCAAATAAGTTATGGAATATTAGGCTGGGGCAGGGTGGCAAAAATGTATAAACATAAACTGGAAATATTACAAAAAAGATTTCTGAAAATAATTTACAACAAGGATTGGAAATATTCAACTGAATTATTATTATTTAAAGAAAGTGAAAAGATGGATATGAATCAATTATATATGAGAATGATGATTTACATTCATAAACATAAAAAAATATATAAATTATAATGAACATAAATATGAAACTCGAAATAAAACTGTTATCACATCTAAAAAGAAAATAAAAAAGAAAATTACACCAAAAAACTACAAGTTTATGATACTTTATCTTTATGACAAAATGCCACATGAAATCAAAAAAAATTAAATCATCATCATCAAATAAACAAAAAGTAAAATATGGATTATCAAGACCTCTCGAATTTATTTTGACACATTTTGAATAGTTTATGAAATTGGTTTCTTTAAATTGATGATTATATAGGTATGTAACTTCAAATGTATTGATTGTAAATTGTTATTACCTTACAAGTTCTCTTCGTAAGGTTTGTTTTTCAGTTCATTCATAAAAATGTATATTCACGAAATTTCGAATTGTAATTATTATTATCTATTATGAATAAACTTATATTATTATTATTATTATTATGATTGGATGGAGGAGATCCTTTCATTACCAATTTTTTTACCAATCCTTTTTTTACCAATACCAAACAATATTTGATAGAGAAAATATATTATAGCGTTTCCGATTTCTATGATTGATTTTTCCTTTTAATTCTTCACCCTGTACCCTGTTCCTCACTGTGGTATTATGGAATAAAGCTGTGATGATTCGGAGATGGTTGATTCATAAGAGAAAGTCGATCCAAAACAACTATGCCCAAATAGTTGTTTCAAACAAACGTTTTCTTCTTTCGATTCTAGACCAGTTTTATTAATTTCATAGAAAATATTTCTCCTTCAATAAACTACAGTATCGAAAAAATATCTCTTTTGCTCGGTTCGGATTCACATACCAAGTCAGTCAGTTATGTGTTGAGTCGTGTGCCCGCATTAGAACACAAACATCTGTTGCCCCTGCTTCTTCTCCATGTTGGCTGAAGCCCGAATTTCGCCGACCACGTTCTCGTACTGCTTCACCGCACCAGACAGTCTCTTGATGTTCCTCATGATTTTCATGTTGGCCTCTTCGGTCGTCCTTATTATGTCATCGTTCACGTTCATGAACTGTTCGGTTTGTTCGCTGACAGCGTTAATTTGAGCCGCCAGGAATTTGCCACGCAATGCTTCTTCCTGGAAATTCCATAACGTTTTATTATCTGGCATATTTCATCGCTTGGCATCGATTGGCTGACTATCTATTTTTCATTGAATCTATCTGAGAACCAAGATGCATATATTCCTGGTAAATTGACTTCTATAATACTAGTTAAATGTTGATACATCTCTGGTTTTTCGCCATCGTTCTGTTGGTCGTCCGATTCCCTGTTTCTATCTGGCTTCGTCTTAGCTGTTCTTAGAACTGGATACCAAATTTTGTTCAAATTCAGTCCCTCTTTCTTTCTGTTAAAATTATCTGTGTCCTTATGTATCTCAATCGCTTCCCGGTATAAGCGAGTGGAGTAATGCGTCGTCGTTGACAGAATTGAAGTTTTGTCGCATTGAATATCATGGTTGTTCAGAAGGGCGTGCTCAGCTACAGCTGAATTGTCCGTTTGTCCCAACCGACAATTTCGAGTGTGCTCACTGATTCGAGTCTTAAAACTGCGTTGGTGGTCCCTATATATACTTTTCCACATGAGCATGGAATTCTGTATACCCCAGCATTGGATAACGGATCTCTTGGATCTTTAGCTGACTTCAGTTGTTCCTCTATTATCTTTGTTGGTTTGTATATTGTTTTTATATTGTGCTTTTTCAGCACAATATAAAAATAATTTACAAACCAACAAAGAAAATAGAGGAACAACTGAGGTCAGCTAAAGATCTAAGAGATCCGTTATCCAATGCTGGGGTATAAAGAATTCCATGCTCATGTGGAAAAGTATATATAGAGACCACCAAACGCAGTTTTAAGACTCGAATCATTGAGCACAGTCGAAATTGTCGGTTGGGACAAACGGACAAATGAGCTGTAGCTGAGCAAGCCTTTCTAAACAACCATGATATACAATTCGACAAAACTTCAATTCTGTAAACGACGACGCATTACTCCACTCGCTTATACCGGGAAGCGATTGAGATACACAAGCACAAGGATAACTTCAACCGAAACGAAGAGGAACAAAATTTGGTATCCAGTTCTAAGAACAGCTAAGACGAAGCCAGATAGAACCAGGAAATTGGACGACCAACAGAACGCTGGCGGACCGAAAAATAATAACGAGTCAATTCCAGATTTGCAATCAGTCGTAGTAAACTCATATAGAGGAGTTCAACTAAGACCACGCCGCTGAAGATGACTGCCGCAGATGTAGCCGAAAGCTCAGGAAGTCAAAATTCCACTACACGGCCCTCAAGCCCGAAAAACCAGAGATGTATTAACACCGGCCGTGAAAGCCTACATTTTTACATTAAACTAAATGATGTCAATTAAAAAAAAAAAAATTATTCAGTTGAAATTGAAGCAAGCGCTAAATTACGAAATGAGATTCGAAAATTTTCGGAAATTATGTGACAAACCTATTGCCAACAAAGCTCGCAGACACGAAGAAATATAACGGTACCAGATTTATGAAGTTTGCTTCTGTTGGCAAACTTTCGAAGGCATTTTTTAGAAATCGTTCAATAGCAAGTACGACAGATAAAAAAAAATTTGGGCTCACGACTTTCCATGTATTAGTCAAGGCACCAGGAATTTCATGCATATTGATACATACGATTAGAAACTTTTTGTGAAAATGAAACAATTCTCAATGGAAATCAAGCATCCGAACATCAAACCAAAAAAAAACGCATTTTACTAATGAAATGTGCATCTCCAGGAGAATCATTGTTACTCATTGCGATACTCAGTGCTTCTTTTATAAAATCCAGCTTTGTTGCCGAAACACTGAATGAGTGCAAGTATTTATCTGATATTTGCATAAAAATTGATCTTTGTGTAGTTTACTTCTGAGGTACCTCTCTGAAAATCTCGTTTCGAAGGTAAATAAATTCTCCTCTTTATAGTTGTTGGGTATCCAATATTTCATAATTTAAGATATGTTGGAGAATCTGTACACGTCAGTAATATTCTGATTACAATATTAACAGCCGATTGCGCCGACTTTTTGTGATGAGATCATTAACAAAGGAACTTTAATTTTATTGGTCTCTTAACTTTATATGAGATGCACCATACATTTTCAAACAAGCTTTTACCAAAAACCACAGCTTAATTTTAAATTGGCTCATTTGTATATGGGAACAATAAATAAATGAGACCTCCAGATCATTTTCAATCAGCACCAAAAGCTGCAATACTGTGAGTTTTGTTAGACGGAAACCACTGAAAAAATTGGGCCTCCTGAAAACCCAAAATCTTGGAAATCTACAACTTCTAGATCATTTTCCAAAACATAAATATAATCCATTATGACAGAATAAACCCAACCTCACAAAGGTAATGAACCACTAACGTATGTTAAAAGGAGAAAATATGGCGAGTTAGGTAAGAGTTTATTAATGGGTGTTCAATAATCGGTTATAATTGCACGAGTGCATAAAAATAACCAATAATTTTGCAAGAAAGCCTGATATCTAAAAATTGCAAGTTTATTTTCATATTCTGGCGAAAGTGCCCGGGTCCGAAGGACGAGGTCTCTTTTACAAAATATGAAAATAACCGAATGCAATTTGTATAAGATATCAAGCTTGAATACAAAATCATCTGGTGATTTTCATGCACGAATGTAATTCATTGGAATATTTCACGAATAAAGAAATTCTCAAGGAAATGTTATTTGTTGTTCATTTATACTTTCCTCTATAGATTGTATGGAGTACTCACCTAAACGCGAAATGTTTTTCTATTTCTGAAGTCTATCTGACATTTATTTGTGTTGTTTACTAACGTCTAGCGATACGGTTTCAAATGTGTTGTTATGGTGACGATACAATGCAATTACCGCTGTAAGTTTTCGATAACTGCATTGCTCTTATGGGTCATTTTATATATGAGGAAAATATTCTCTCAAATTATGGTACAATCGCTGCAGTGCTTCAACTCTGACCTTCAATGGCCCATTACCTTAATGTTCCCATAACGAAAAGTCGGTGCAATCGACTGTAAGAGTCAATTCATTAATATCGTTAATAGTAAAATATAATAATCAAAAATTCACTTATACCGATATTGATTACCTGCATTTTCTTCATTTTTCGTAATGTGATTAGTTGATTACCCAAAAACTACAGTAAACATGGCCTCTTATCATTCATAATAATTACCTCAACCATTCTTTGAGTGTCGAATACCGCCAACTTCATCTTCTCGTACATCTGCGAGTGTTCCGATAAATCAACCTCTGTTTCTGCTTTGTTCTTCTTCTCGAGTTCCTTCACTTTGTTGTAGTGTTCTTTCACGGCATTCATCACCACCATTGCGTTCTCGCAGGCCTCTTCTGCTTCCTTAAATAACATCAGTTTGATTTTTCATCGAATTCCATATATTTGAATATTTATTATCTTATTTCACAAAATTCATTTCACAAAAAAGCAAGCTGTTATTCTAGTAGTTGAAGTAGGTATGTTTGGATGACCATTTTGGTATCGTCAGGAAATGCTCAAAACGAAACATGATCACAAAAGGGACTCGTAAAATAATTTTCTTACTAAACAATGAGCTAGTGGTCACTCAGAATCACGTGAACAAAGACCATTTAATTTCTTTTGAAACGATCAAAGAAAAAATTGTTCATCCTTCTTTTCACGATTTTTTTTTGTGTATACTACAGATGCAAACCTCGGCCATTTGCTTCTTCTTTTCGCCCTCTTTTCGGAGTTCTTTCTTCATTTGCGAGATTATATTCTCATGTCTCCTTTGCATCCTCATTGCTATACCTTCTTTGTAGTCGGAGAGGTATTCCAAGAATCTGCGAAAATACAACCGTTTCAAAACGCCGACAACAAATCTGGCTGGATCATCGAGTCACAAAATTGATCAGTCAAATCAAAGAAATGGGATGGTTCCAGAAGCATCAATAGTTTTATGGAGAAGATATCTGACAATACAGAGATATATAGATATACAGAGGTACTATAAGGCTGTTCAACAGGTGGTACCGCCATTTTGCCCTTCTTACGGCGTCAGCCGCATACAGTAGAAAAAAAAGAAGCATAGCTAGATCGATTAATCGCCCCCGATACCCCCTGCATACTACATTTCTTGACAATCGAGATGCAGATCTACTGATGTAGCTTTAGTGTTGCTGTGTCGGTAAACATTTCGTTGCTCCCAATTGAAAAAAATAATTTTTATTTATTCATTTTATTTATTTTACAAAAATAGGTTGCCTAACAGATTTGAAATCCTATAAGAAGGCAACGCAAGAGAATCAGTATAATATTGAATATTCGAGTAAACTAAATATAAACTAAACTAAATATAAATTAACCTAAATATCCACGGATAATGAATATCCGAATTATCAATGTATTGGTGTGATATTAATATTTGAGCAGTGTGATGAGTATACGATTAGTTGATAAAATCGGAAATTCATAAATATATAAATAAAGTGTATTCAAAATTTACTTAGAGTCTAATCTTGTAGTAAAATCACTTATTATATATACGGCTTTTTAACCTAAATTTAAATGATCTGAAGCTTAGACGATATATATCAATCTCATATTCATTTGAGACAGAAATGTTATTATAGGAGAGGGCACATCTACTCAAGGGTGCGTTCTGCATATAATTCGAACTGTAATTATTTGTGACAAAAATATTCCTACTGCGGTAAGAGTGTGGATTGCAATTTAAGTTAAAGAATTGAAGGCAGTATTCAGAATCCACCAAGTTATTAAATATTTTGAATACAAAACAGATATCGAAATATATTCTACGGTCAGCTAATGAAGATAGATTGTAAAATTTAAGATTGGATGTATAGGAAAATTGATGGCGATGCCGGTTGAACTTTTAGTCGATAAAATTAATTAACTTTTTCTGAACTCGCTCAATGCGTTTAGTATACTTCAAATAAAACGGATTCCATATTACCGTGGAGAATTCAATAATTGGTCTGACTATAGTGTTGAATAATTGAATGATAGAGGTGATGTTTTTGAATTCCTTTGTTGTCCTAAAAATGAAGCCCATATTTCTCATAGCTTTGCGAGTAATATACTCTATATGTTCATCAAAAGTTAACTTCGAGTCCTTAAAATACCGAGATCTTTAATAGTTCTGGTTGTCTCGATTTTAACCTCGTTCAGATATAGCTTATTATGTACTGGAGACAAAGACCGTGAAAAAATTATTGTATTACATTTCGTAGAATTTACCAAAAATTTATGAACTTGGCAATAGTGATAAAACCGATTGAGATCGGATTGAATAAGATCATAGTCTTCCTCGGAGTTTATTCTCCTGAATATTTTCAGATCGTCTGCGTAGAGAGAGTGATTTGTGTGCTGAAAGCATTTGCCGATATCGTTCAGAAAGATACTGAAAAGAATTGGTCCAAGATGGGATCCTTGCGGCACCCCGGATGTTACTTTTATAGAGCGCGATGTCTTGTTGTTGATAGTAACGTGTTGAATTCTATCTGAAACATATGATGAAAGTATTCCCAGCAGCGACCCATGCACGCCGAAATTCTCGAGTTTCACAACGAGGGTGGGCAGATGTACCCTATCGAAGGCCTTCGAGAAGTCGGTGTACACCGCGCTGACTGATGCACCCCCATTAAAAGCTTCAAGGATATCCTGCACGTAAGGAGCCATGTTGGTTACAACAGAGCGTTTTTTGTAAAATCCATGCTGATGTTGTGAGATTTGATGTTTGGCAATAAAAAAAGCTCTTGGGTTAATATTGCCTCAAAAAGTTTTCCAAAGTGATCCAAAAGAGAGATAGGTCGATAGTTTGAAATTTTATATTCATCCCCAGTCTTGAAAACTGGGATGATATATGCACATTTCCATTTGTTCGGAAAAGTGCCAGATTTTAAGATTTTGTTATATAAAATATGTAAGGGATTAATCAAACTCTCAGAGCAATTTTTCAAGAAAAGAGCCGGAATTCCATCTGGGCCTGGCCCTTTTTTTGGGTCTAGTGTTTGAACGGCATTTTTGATTTGTAGACTAGAAATTTGCTCAATAATTATAGCTTTCTGATTGGGACTTGTATCTGATTGGATTGCGCAGGGGGTTGAATTGGACACATAAACACTTCCAAAGTAATCGGCAAAAAGATTACATATGCCAACACTGTCAGATGCTTGTGCTTCATTGTGGTACATTTGTTGTGGAAGAGATTTGTTTGTTTTTTTATTTGCAAGAAATGACCAGAAACATTTAGGATTATTTTGCAAATTTGATTCTGTTCTGTCAATATAAGCCTGATAGTCCTCTTTTACACGACGTTTCACTTCTCTACGCAGATCGTAAAATTGATTATAGTCCGAAATATTATGATATATTTTCCACTTTTTACGTTATTTTTCTTTCCTCTTTAATTCCGACACTGTGGTTGGCGAAAACCATATAGGATGTTTCTTTTTATTTACAGTTTTAACGGGCACATGAGTATGAATGATTTCATCGATCACCCTATAAAAGTTATCAACGCACACATTGATATCGTTATGATGAATAATGTTATGCCAATCATGACTACTAATACTTTCGTTTATCAAAGCATAATCTGCCCGTGAAAAAAGTCGTTTAAAGTACGAGTCCTTCGAACTTAATTTAAGATGATTTGAGGTTATAATGGCCTCAATTGCAGGGTGTGCCAAATCTTCTTTGACAAGTGGAGAGTTGCTACGAACTATCTCTTCAATTATAAGCGAATTTGATAAAATTAAATCTAGAATTTTTTTGTTAGTGTTCTTGATATTGACAAATTGTTTTAGATTACATACATTCATGCTATCAACAAAGCATGAGCTTATGGGGCCCATAGCGTTGGAAGGTTCGAAAGTTTTGGGATCGATTTCAGATTCCACCCATTCAATATCAGGGAGGTTAAAATCTCCAACCAATATAAACTGGTGGTCTCCGTTTTCGGAAACAATTTTTTCTACATTGTTGAAAAATTATATAAAATCTTGCAATTTACTGCTAGGGGGAGCGTAAACACAGCATATAAAAATACTCTTACCTCCTTCCAATGTTATGGACACCCAGACGTGCTCAATTAAAATGTCAGAGGCGTACCAACGGGACATGCAGCGCGAGGTTACAGCACTATTCACTGCGATCATAACACCACCACCAACCTCTTTTCCAGTGAGCGTTAAATCCCGATCTGTTCTGTAGACTTCATATAATTCATCCGGAAAGAGCTCCTTACTTGAAATACTGTCGTTCAGTCAAGATTCAGTAATACAAATAATGTGATAATCAAAAGAGCTAACCGATTTGAGGAACTCGTTAGTTTTGGTCCTGAGACCACGTACGTTTTGATAGAAAAACCTTAAACCCATTAGAGAATTCTTACAATATAAACAAATTTAGCACTATTATAATACGACCAGTCTCATCCTTCTTGATGAAAATTTTGCAGTCCCTGATCCAGCAATATTTGAATTTATTTTTAGCACAGAATTCTCTGGCTTTTTTGTGAGGTAATTTATTTGATGGTGACAAGTGATCACTGATGTAAATGGGATTTTTTCCAAAATCTGGGCATATCATATCTGCAGTTAGTCTTTTGCTTTTATTCGAAGTGGATACGGCATTAATGAATTGTTTTTTGGTATTAATTTTAGTGAAGGATACAATTATAGCTTTGGGGTCCGCCTGTGACTCTCTCTTACTGGAATTAGGAAAAGGAAACACTCTATGAAGTGCTTCAATCTCATCTGGATTTAATTGGAAATCTACTAGCTCGGAAATCTTTCGAATCGTTGTAATAAGATTTTCACCTTTTTTTTCGTTAATACCCCTTATTTCGACGTTTCTGGCCCGCCCTTGTTGCTGAAGATAATCTACAGAAGAGCGGAGTTGCATATTTTCTCGCTTTAGAGCGACCACTTCATTCTTGATATCTCCTACCGCTTTGACAGTGTCATCAAAAATCTCCATTTTTTTTGTGAAGTCATCAATCATTGACCCATAGAATTGAAGACTTTTGATAACTTCTTCATTTTGGTTACAGTTCTGGCGTTTCATATCGTTCAAGTCCGTTGAAAGTAAATCTATTTTTTCGTCGACCTCTACGAAAAGTTACATTTTACGTACTGATTTCCGGACAAAAAATCGACTATTATTGGAGGCAAGTACTTTTCGTCCGCAAACACTTTTCGTCCGCAAACACTTTTCGTCCGCTGCGGTTGCTATGGTACGGCACTGTTCGAGAGCGGCGATTGAATAATTTTCGTTTAATAAAAACATAGGCGCCTGTGACAATTACTGTCATTTGCTGTTGTCAAATGAAGTAACTACGAAATTCGCTAGATTTTACGTGTGAATAAGACCGCGGTGTGTGTTCAAAGTAATCAAAAATGAATAGTGATAGCGATGTGGATGTAAGTAATACTCCTCCGGAGCTACGGGAATTGGCAAATACGGCCACGTTGGATTTACTCCCACAGAAATCACGAATTTTATACGAAAAACAATTCAACAAATTCAAGAACTGGCGTCAGGAACATAAGGTCGAGAATCTCTCAGAAAATGTTCTTCTGGCCTATTTTTCTAGTAAAGCTGATGAGAATAATTATAAGTCCTCGACGCTATGGTCAATATACTCTATGCTAAAGTCTACACTAGCCATCAAGGAAAACGTTAACATATCCAAATTTCCGAAACTTATTGCATTTTTGAAAAAACAAAGCGTTGGGTACAAAGCGAAAAAATCTAGAGTATTCAGTCGAGATGAAATAAACAGATTTCTTGGTGATGCCCCTGATGACACTTCTTATCCTTTGCACAAGGTAAAATGTTTTTATTTATTTTGCTGATGCATTTATTGTTATATTATATTTCAGCTCTGTTTGATTATTGGAATTGCTGGGGCTTGTCGAAGAGACGAACTACGTAAAATAACGACCAAGGATATTGTTTATCAAAGCAACATGCTTGTAATAACCATTCCAGACTCAAAAAATGGTAAAAGGCGTGTTTTTACAGTTACAGACAAACTTTGCGACGGAGTGAATCCTTTAGAAATATTTCGACAATACGCCAACTTAAGACCGAAGCATTGTAATCATAATATATTTTTTGTCAATTATAAATCAGGAAAGTGTACAGTGCAAGTGGTTGGTGTGCATACATTTGCAAAGATACCTAGCTTAATCGCAAAATACTTAAAATTGCCGAACGAACTAGAGTACACCGGGCATTGTTATCGGCGCACATCTGCAACACTTTTAGTCAATGCCGGCGCAGATATGCTGTCACTAAAACAGCACGGAGGATGGAAATCCTCAACAGTCGCCGAGGGTTACATTGAGGATTCCATTCCCAATAAAATAAATGTATCAAAAAGTATTTCAACTGGTCAAGCACTCCGAGAGGGAAGTTTTAGAAATAGTGATGCCGGAGCATCTGCATCTGAAGTTGCATCAACAAGTACCCAAAATCAAAACTTGTCTCTGGCATCTTCTTCGACAGCAGGAATTAATATTAATAATTGCACAAACTGTTCTTTCAATATCCATCTTCGAGATTGATAATTTTGTAGTAATATGATTTAAATAGAGAGTTGTTACACTTCAAATCAGAATACATTTTTTATAATTTTATTTGAATTATGATCGAGTCTGCAGTTGGGAGAGTGGGACGTAGCCGGGGGTAGCAAATAGGTGAGTTCTTACTTTCATAAAAGCGTAGGGGACGACGAAAAAATGTAATATGCACCTCGGCGAAAACTGTCTATTGTCTCGCCTGCTTGCTAGCCTCGGCTGCGCCTCAGCTAGCAATTTGCATGCTCGACTATAATAGACAGTTTTTCGTCCTTGGTACATAAATAACTATTTCCCATCAGCTTCTCCATTACCGGCTCATTTTTCCATTCGATGCAATTAGGGCATTTCCATACGAAACCGCTGTTGGCTGGAAGTCCAGCTAGATTTGGCGGAAGTTTTAAACATTTAAAATGGAATTCCTTTTCGCACGACCCACGGCACTGAGTACCCGGATTCGACCTTGTGACGGAAGATAAACATATCGCACATTGACCAGGCATCTCCGAGAAAAAGTGTCCAGGACACTTTTTATCTACCTTCTTTTATTAATTTTGTACAACTGCTGCACGATTATGAAGCAAATTATGCACTTTGGGTACACTAATTTGACTATAATTTGGTGTCAGTTCGAAGCCCAAACTATTAGGTAGAGAATGGTACCACTCACGTGTTGAAATTTACAGAAAGAACTAACGAAAATCAGATATTTAACGGAGCAATTTTAAACGTGTTTACTCGAACACTACTCGAAACGAAAAATCGTAATAGTATTAATACTCGCCAATAGATGTCAGCAAGAGTTATTGCCTGAAAAATGTACTACTACTACTTGCCAATAGACGTCAGAAAGAGTCATAAGGAGTTCATTTGCCTGGAAACACAGATCAAACGACGTTTTCTAAAAATGAAACCTAGATAGAACGATTTATCGCCCACGAAACCCCCTGCATGAAAATCGTTGGAGTTGTATTAGATAACATGTGTCTATTGTAAGTGAACCATTACGGTACAGCTGTCATATACTTAATCAATCGTGCAATGTAGTACAAAATATATAAAACGGATTTTTCTTATAAAGTCATTACTCAGGGGTACATGTTTGACCCTCTATGATCCACTGAGACAAAATAAAAAACGAATCTATTGAATTTAATAAAAATGCCCTCAATTGGATGATATTCCTTTCTGGACTACGGTTCGGGTAATCTACTTACTTTTTGACTAATATGAGGGGATACGTTGTCAAAAGTCTCTCCATCTGCGACTTAGTTGGAGCCTTGTCGATCGCTTGCTCCCACATGGCTGCCGGCAGTTTGTATGCATCGTCTGGCAGAGGCTCGGAAACATCAAAGAATGACTTGGGCATTATTTTTTCTTCCAAATCATCTAGAATTTCTTCACGTTTTGCCACCTGAAGATAGAATTCGAAAAAATTATTTTTTTTATTCAATTATTGACGCTTAGAAGTTGAAAGCCCTCCAAAAGCGATATGAGTTGAGAGCGATCCGAATCGAAAGCATTACAACCCTTTGCATATTGCCTTTCGGGGTTATAGATATATGCGCCCTTCGGGGCGCATCAAAATCCCAACACCCTCCGGCGTGTAGGTATAAATGCGCCCTACGGGCACAGAAATATCGTGCGCCCTACAGGAGCATGGTGGATATTCGCCCTCCGATCAAATTCAAATATAGTTTTCTCCGGTGAATAATGTTATTGATTGATAAAAAATAATCTTTCCTGAATTCTTCGATCATTTATACTATTTTTTTCGATAAATTCCGAATTTTGACGATTTTTAGATTTTTTTCATTCGAGGAGACGGTACGTCTAAATTTGAAGTCGGAGTACAAAATGTCATATATGAAATAAATCTTAGAATTTGTCAAGGTTTCTCACACAGATAACAAAATAAATATTTCAGCCATTTAGCCCCCTTTTCTAGCGATTTTCACCTTCTGCATTTTTTTTATACAAATCGATCATCAATTATTGAAATGATTCTTGATTTTTTTTTCAATTTTACAAAATGAGTTTCTTTTAATTTTTAAATTTCCAAAATTAAAGCTATCCCCCCATTTTTTTCCAATTTTGGGATTTTTTAAAAACCGAATTTACCCTTTTTATATTTTTACAATTTTTTTCTGAAAAAATCTTAGGGGGGCAGAGGAGCATAAAACTTTTCAAAAAATTCATCTGAACCACGGACGTATTGACTTTTCATCACGATTCTTTTACGGTGTTTAATGAATTATATTCTAAATCATCGGTTGGGGGGGCTGAACGAATGGGGTCAAAATCATTTCAAAAAATCACATTTATCATCAAAATTATTTCTTTTGAGTACTGTTTCAACGTCATTATTTTGTGGTGGATCAATATTTGTTCCGTAGTTTTCAGGGTTTGTAACCTACCACAATCTGAAAAAATAAGAATTAATATTGGAATCTATACAAGTGCAGAAGGGCAGATTTTCAATCTACCCCGAAAATTTGCTGCGTCTATTGAAAAACAGTTCTTTCTGGATAGAACAAGTCCAATTATTCAGCAACTTCTCGTATAACTCAAATTTTGTCTATCAAAAAAATAATAAGATTGTGATAGGTTTCAAGCCTAGAACACTACGCGCATCTGGAAATTAGGGGTTTCCATGCAGTTGGAAACCCCTAATTTTCAGATGCCCAGTCCCCACCAAGACATCCGACGGTGCTTTAGCGGCACCCGTTGCTATAAATACCACCCAACATCCCTCGATACCCCAGTTCAATCTAAGGAGTAGGCAGATTGAGACCTCAGTGTGAAGTCACATTTACCTCTTGAAAATAGCTCCAAAATCGAAGCCAAAACGTCGAGAAAAAAACTCCAGACGCGGTTCAACCCGAACTCAACAACCTTGAGCAACATTGAATTCCATTTTGTTTCATGCAAAAACATCTTTGCGTTAGCAACAATACTAATAGCCTTTATTCACGACTAATACATAATGTAAGTAGTATACTTATGGTCTCTGCATTCAATGCCATAATATCAATTCCTCAATAAATAATGGCAAGGGATTGATAGTGATGGAAACGATATAACCAATCTCCAAAGTGTCAGTGTCAAACGCGTAGGAAGTATTTGTGTATTTGTATTAAGATTAATGAAACTGAAGAATCATTTATATATGATAAATAAATTAGTCGTAAATAAAGTAGAGTATACTACTCGCAATCATGACTATTATTATTGACTCGTGGTATAAAATACTATTATTCATCTCAAGATACAACGTAATTTGTATCGACAGTTCATAATATGATAGTTAAAGCACATATGGACCAAAAAATAGAGCATAGTATGTAGATTATAAAAAAATTAAAAAAATAAAATTATAAGGAGAAAAGCTAACTACTAGATGACAAAAAACCCAAACCTGGAGCAAAGTAGAGGTCTCTTACAATGGACACATCAGAAATCAGAATTTCATGTACCAAATGATTGCATTCACGAATCTAATTTCATTGGACCTGCCATAGATATCATCAGTGATCCTTATGAAAGAAAACTCTGATCTCTGGTGAGGATATCGTCGGTCCTAAAGCAAAACCACGAACGTGTATTTTCCTCATTTTGAAAAAACAAGGTCTGAAGATTCTATTATAGAGAGAGAGACTTATAAAGGTTTGTTTTTCACATTCGTGGTTTTGTCGTGGAAACTTAACACGATACTGAATTTAGGCATGCACCAAAGTCAAATTAACTGTTTTCACATTCGTGGTTCTGTCACTGTAGTATTCAGATTCCTTACCTTATCTCTCCTTGTCTTAACTCTGTCGAACAGAAGCAGAAGTAATTCTATTCTCCTTTGCGATTCTTCCATAGCTTCGTATTTTGCATACTGGTTCTTTTCAGTCAAATCCTGGATAAGCTGTGCCAGAAGACCCTCCACGGTTTCGTTTTCAGACATGTCTTTCTCTGCAAGATATGTTCAATTGGAATATAGTTGAAATGCGAACATTCTGGTAGGTGGTCATAGAGATTTATATATTCCTGGGAATATTTCTGCTATCAAATTAATATTAAACGGCGACTAAATCCACTGTCATCTTCATTCAATGCACCGAAAAACTCTGCTGGCTACGCAACACTAGTCACATTTACGTTTCGAATGGAAAACTAAAAGTCCTCCCATTTGGAAAAAGATTTTTTATTTTTTGTCGGAAATTGCGAGTTGATTCTTCGATCATATATCTGATGATAATTTTTATTCATTTCAAGACCAGACGAAAATACATTCAGTGCTCAGATAGAATCATAATGTATCATTGGATCGGTGCAAAGCATTCAACTCGATTAATCATGGAATATTTGTCAAAAAACTATATCAAATTGGCATGAAGGGTTCTGAAAAAAATTTGTTCAATTTATGTACATGGGAAATCTGAATCTGGAATAAATTATTATTATTTAGTCAAATCCCAAGAAACACATGTGCTTATAAAGGGATGTGATTATAAGAATACAAAATATATAAAAAAGAACAGATACAGATATAAATAACAGATAGATCGAAATTACAACTGAGATAACAAAACAAAAAAAAACTTGGAATTATCCATTTGTTCATAAAATATTGTTTCAAGTCACGTTTAAATTTCAACATATTTTTTGAATTTTTCAACTTTTCTGGTAAATTATTGTGAATATGTATTCCATTATGAAGAATTGATTTTTTGCCGATGTTACTTTTTATCTTCACTTTATCAAAATATTGTGATTGTCTTGTCCTATGATCATGAATACTAGAATTTTGAATAAAATTCAATACAGAGAGTCTATTGTTTGTAGAGGCAAAATGTATAAACGTGCAAATTTTTGACTGATGAATGCAATCGAAATTCAATAGGTTTCTCGACTTGTATAAATTTATAGTGGGTTCTGAATACTCTAACCTGAGAATACATTTTATTGATCTGTTTTGTAGTGTTTTCAGAGGTCTCAACAGAGAATTGGTTGCTGTTCCCCAAACGGAAATTAAATATTGCAATTTTGAAAATATTAAACTAAAGTGAATGATTCTAAGATATTTTCTAGGTACATGGTTCCGTATCCTATATAGAATTCCAATAATTGGTGACATTTGTTTCCTCAACTGTGTTATGTGAGTGGCCTATGAGAGAACTGGATCGATACTTAACCCCAAGAAATTGATAGATTTAACATAATTTATTATATTATTTCCAAACATTATTTTTGTTAGTTGCTCAGTTAATATCAATCCTTCGTCAATAAACATGAATGAGCATTTATGAAAATTGAGCATTAATTTATGAGCCTCCTACCAAACTGAAATTTTTTTATACAAGAGTAGTATCATCTGCGTATAATTTAATTTCACCATTCAGATTCAGACTAGATATGGAGTTGATATATATAAGAAAAAGGACTGGTCCGATGACTGAACCTTGTGGTACTCCAGAAATTATCTCTTTTTCCGTGCACACTCTATCTCCTATATACACAAACTGTTTTCTATTGCATACATAATTTTCAAACCATTGCTATACATAATTTTTAAAAGAATTGAATGATTCACAGAATCAAATGCTTTACATAAATCCAGTGACAAAAGTCCACAGTTTCATGTGGCGTATCACAAGGATCAATCCTTGGGCCTACCATTTTACTTGTTTACATGAATTCAATATCAGAGCAGAATTTACATATTGATCTGAAATTATTTGCTGATGACACCACCTCATTTTATTTCTTTAAAAACACTAACGATCTGAAAAATGAAATGGAGAAAGATAATATTGTTAAAACTTCTCCTAGAGATCAATTACCCTAACACCAAACTGATATTTTTGCACTCGACGCGCGTTTCGCTAACAAGGTTAGCATCTTCAGGAGAAGAAAACTGAGTATCTTGATCTCTATTGATCTCTAGGGAAAGTTTCAACTTTCACACCAAAGGTTCCAATCTCATCGTTCATTATACAATATTGTTGCTAAATATGCATAAATGAACTTTAAATACCCAAAAATCTAGTTACATGTATCCAAGAGGAGGAGTACCTAATACCTAATATGAAGAGAATATTTCCAGTCATTGACGTTTTATAAAGAATACGATCTTTTCTGTTAATTAAATATCGAAAAATTTCACATCAGTTTTATTCATTCAAATTTACATTATTTGATATCTGTTTGGGAAACTGCATCAAAATCTCCATTGAAATCATTGAAATCGTTACCCTTGGATGTTTTTATGAACTACCATTTCTAGAGCCGACAGATAAACTTCACAAACCCAAGAATCTATCAAACATAGATTTTTTGTTCAAGTCAAGATTTGTATTTTTATCCATTTAACTAAGAGTAAACATCAATATTTGAATCTTTCCAACATCACAAGTTCTGATAGCCATGCCATAATCATCCAACCAGACAGTTGAATAATTTAAAAATCATACAAATAAAAAGTCATTTTGGAGAAACTTCGTTGTACTTTACTGGAATAAAGATTTATAACAAACTACCTAAACACATAAAAACTATCAAATATAAAGATATAGGTAATGCCTGATTCAAATTATGCATTTATACTATTTTATTCACGGCTAATACATAATGTAAGTATTATGTTTATGGTGTCTGCAGTATTAAGCCCTTTTGTAGTCCTATCACAAAATTCTCGAATTCAATATTATAAATAACACAGCCGTAAATAAAATAGAGTATCATACTACTTGCAATAATGACTATGTTGTTACTGACACATAGCAAGATGAATAAAAACCCTGGTGTGTTGACTTATACCTAATAGATTGTAAGCAAATTTTCTCGACTTTTCGCTATCTTGATTTTGATCAATTTTAACTGAAGAGATGCCTTCGAGAGTTTGCCAGCAGAGGCGCACCTTACGTGATTTTGATTTAATCTGTGATGCCATGATATCCGTCTGCTCGACGGCCATTCGAATATTTATAGGTTATATTTATTTTATGGTCTCATGTTTTGCATGCAATTTCTTGCTTTCCCGCCAAATGCTAGAAATTATGTAGTTATCACATTTTGACTGATTACTAAGTATTCCTTTTGCTTTCGATTTGATGAAAAATGAATCAAAAACTCAGTGATTGTGATGTGATTTTGAATCTTCCGAAACAATAGTTGTGAGTGAAACTGAAAAGTATTGATATCCTATCTTTCTACTTTCTGAGGAACCAAAGATAGATAAGTACTTTTTTCTTCATAGTGTTAAAAAATGCTATTTAATGTGATTATGAGCCGATGATATGAGGGATAAGTAATATCTAGACGTTACACGAGCGTTTTATTTTGAATTTTGTAAATCGGTTCATAATAAATCTAACTATCACTTTGAAATCAAACAAATACAAGAACAGCAACGATAAACACTTGAAGAGAATATTAACAAGAAAAATGTGAAAAGAAACAAGAACTAGGTACAAGATTTTGAATATTAAAGGAACTTTCAAATGCATTCAAATTCAAATCGAACAGTCAAACATTTAAAAAGAATTAATAGCTTCTTATTAGACGAACCTGACCTTACGTATTTTGTATACTGATAATTCTATTGTACTCGTAAGCTGCCGCCTCAATGAAAATGTACTCTTAGAAAATCGCATTTGTATCACCACCTCAACACCACCTACCGTCAAAAAATGTAAGTTTACTCTTCAATTTCTCAGGTCGAGAGGAATTGGCTAAACAAAAGCATATCGGTTAACGCACCAGGGTTTTTATTCATCTTGAGTCGTAGTATAATCTACGATTATACCTGTAGAAGGGCGCCTATAGAGATGAGTAATCCTTAAGATTATGCAAGATCCTTGTGGATTAGTGATTAGAACAGGCAGTCACTAGCGAGCTGGAAAGTTGTGTTCTATTCAAGTATATATGATTATTGTTATATGGTTAATTTGGTAGGTTTAGTGAATAAAGGATATTAAGTGAAGAGTCTCGTGTTACTATCAGTAGGTTAGCACAATACCCATCATTCCTTCCAGTTATATTTGTATATTCATTCGTTTCTTAATTTGTTCATATACCTACTGGATATATGTATTTTTGGGCGTTTTTTTTACTCCCTGTATAAATAAGTATCTTTCTTGATATCATTGAAATTATTATTGTTGTTGTCATCAAATATGGATATTGCAAAACGTAGAAAGATATAATCAGATATCACAAATATGGAAATATGATAGTATATGTAACAAAAAAACGAATTGTCAATTATGTTCACTGTTTCCCCTAATTACTGAAAATCCATATATATGACCAAAAAACCAAAAGTTGAGTATGAATCACAATTGAATTACCATCGAGTTCATCGGCAATATTCTGCATCAAGACATCGTAGAAGGTCAATACTTTTTCTCTTTCTCTTGGATCCTTTCGTCGTGCAAGAATTTTCTCCATTTCGTATTGTGGAGGAACCATTTCACCGAATTTTTCTCCCAGTTTCTCATCAAATGAACTGAAATTAATCACAGATGTGTTTTGATATCGGGGTTTCGATCCGACGACAGAAGATTGCTCTGTTCAGCTACCTGAGATTTTGCTTTTTTTAACTTTAGTCAACACTCGAAAACTATAAACATATTTCATATTATGTTCATGTCCAAGTATCACTTGACTTGTCACTTGACAGATGGATCAACTTCGAGATTTCATTGGGTACATTCAGGAGGTCCCAGCGGCTGAGACCGCTTAGTAAGCGGTCTATCTAAATGCAGCGCTGCTTAAAAGCTGTTCGACAGCGGCTGAGTGTTTTGCTCAGCGTAAAAATTTGTCGCTTTCGAAAAAGCGGAATGCGATTTTGACATTGACATGTCATTTTGAAATTGGGTTATGTATGTTTGTGTTGATTGTTGAGATATGAGTTACCTACATTTTAAAAAAATTATGGTTTTCTTTTACTTTAGTAGATTCAGGATACTCATTGAGGACATATTCGCAGGCTCATTTCTCAAATCCCATGCCCAACTCACCGGAAGCCCTATACAATGCAGCATCATACCAGAAGCGCCATTGAATGTTGTAATGGAATGGGTTATTGAAGGCACGATTTCGGTGTTTATTAAAACACAGGGTACTCCATTACAAACCCTCAAAAGCATCAACAATAAGAAATGCTTGTGCAGTCTTGCATGATTTTTGTGTAGAACACAATAGTGATTTGCCACCACCTGAAGAAATGAATAAATGTTGATTTTGGGATGTTTCATTCAGATCATTGAGAAATCAACTGGTAGCAAATTATAAAAGAGAACTTTGAGTCTGAAAAAATTCGTTGGTTAAAAATCTTTTAGAAAAAAAATTGATGCAATTCGTGAGAGTGATTGAATATGTCCAGATATAATTTCAAAATATACCAGTTTTTTAGATCTTGGTGTCCTCTAGCCACAGTGACCGATTATCTGTTTACCAATGAAACACCCGCTATGCATGAGGTCAGATATATCTAGAATATTTTTAATATATTTTCGTTTCTAATCTATTGAGTTGGGTGTAAGTTACATAACTTGTAATTACCAAAGACATTTTTGTAAGGTGTAGCAATAAATGAAATATAAAATATTTTGAAATAATTTTCAATCATAACTATATATAACTGATAAATAACACAACATTTTCTTAAGCTTATAGAAAACGACTCGGTGAAAAAGTGAATAAAGAAGTAACATACGTATATCAATCTTGTTTAACCTTATTAAATAACTCAATAACAGTACAAACATTAAGTCACATTCTCGTTCAAAGTTGAAAATAACATCCAAACAATACAGATATAAAAATCACTGTTAAAACAAAAAAGTAATTATTTCCGATTATTAGATGAGCAATCAGTTTAAATGCAGCTGCTATTTCTTTTTCAACTACAACGTCTTCTTTTTCAACTTGTAGTTTTTCTTGTTTAATTCGAGTATTTTTTTCTGAAATTTCAATTCTTTCTTTGTAACAATCTCTTTTAAGCCCAGTTTTATTTGTATTTCTTGGGAAATCTTGTAATGTTTCATTCAATCTTTTGGATTTTGTGGCACTTTTTACTGAGGGTCTCTATTATAGATTCTTCATTTTCATCTTGAACTTCGGGTTCGACATAAATTTCAGATAAAACTTGAGAAAAAAATCATAGTCTCCTTCGATTTCCATGTGGTCTAACATTTCTCAAATTTTTGCTTCGTAGTCAGATGATTCTGGTAATGGAAGACCTCCTCCTGTACCGGTTTCATATTTTTTCGTCTCAGATACTTTTTGAAATTGCTCTTCAAATCAAGCCATGTCTGAAATAATTTTTTAATATTATTTATTTAATGGTATGGTGAAACTCATCGAAACATTATAAAAAAAAGTTATATCCTGATTACCTTTTTCCAAGTATTTGCATCCTTATGGGTTCCACCTGTAACTTCCCCGATTTTATTAAGGTGGGTGGCCAACTCTTCCAATCGATCAGCAATAATCTTCTTCCTTACTTTATTAGTTAGTTTTGGTGGTTGTTTTGGAAAAGATTTATTTTCTATAGATTCAAACGTTTCCTTCTGCTGTTTATTGACAAAAATTTGTTTACTACAATCAGCCATCACTAAAAAATACAATAGTTGGGTGATCATATACTTAGTGTAGGTATATCGAAGGAAGGTAATATTTTATTTACTATTTCAAATATTATTGTATCGAAATGCTGATATATTTATAATTTACTAAGCATGCCTAAGACTAAACTTTACCTGTTAAGAAAACTCTTAAAAGCCAACCTCAAAATTTGCTCCATGTGATGTGAATCATTTGAACTTATTTGATAGATATGCCATCGTTGCCAAAGTGTATCATTCGAATTAAATTCATTCAAGTGAATTTATGAACATTTCATTTCACTACAATTGAAAACTAGGTAGAACATTTCGGAGGTCAATTTAAAATCGAAATATTTCAAAGGTGAATTGACTTTCACATATATTCAAAACTAGCCCCCCTGGTCTTCCTAATATTAATATTGGTTGCATGATCACATCTTTATATTATTTTTCACAATATTTTTGTGCATAAACACCAAACAAAAAAACAATTCGGTTATGTTTTTGAATGCTTTGACTTTTGGTCGGCTGTCGCTGTCAAGAGCTACGCATTCAGGCGAAACGAAGCCGCTGAGCAACAGCGGCCACATAATGCTGAGTGGCTGAACTTAGCCGCTGGGACCTAATGAATGTACCCGTTGAGAATAGTCACTAAACGTGTTGAGCCGCTGCTCAACGGTTGAGAGTGATCAATGGTGCGGCGGTCCGTTCAGCCGAACAAGTTGGCACATCACTCAACTGTTGAGCACGGCTGAACGAACCCATTGATACCGTCATTCAAAATAAATAAGAACTCTAATGATCAATCAATCACGCATTGCCTTGAAAAGTTCAATGAACTATAAAAACATAAGCTCACTTTGTCATTATATATGAGTATGTACCTCACTCCCAATCACTTTCAATAATAAATAATTGTGTGCTCATATATCGAAATATCCTAATTAGTTGGGATTCGAGAACATTCATAATAATATTTTTATATGACTGCTGCAGAAATCGTCAAATATATGACTATTTTTTTATAATAATAATATGAGTTTATTCATGAATAGATAATAATA
Organism: Zygogramma bicolorata; assembly: GCA_032362365.1. NCBI lineage: Eukaryota > Metazoa > Arthropoda > Insecta > Coleoptera > Chrysomelidae > Zygogramma > Zygogramma bicolorata. The sequence goes on along the minus strand of JAVJAQ010003223.1, from coordinate 2,669,933 downwards.
ATTACAATTCGAAAATTTAATGGATATACATTTTTATAAATAAACTGAAAAACAAACCTCACGAAAAGAACTTGTTGTAAGGTTAACTGAAGGTAATAACAATTTACAATCAATACATTTGAAGTTACATATACTTAGATAATCATCACTCAAAGAAACCATTTTCATAAACTATTTTACTTTTTGTTTATTTGATGATAATGAATTAATTTTTTTTTATTTCATGTGGCATTTTGTCATAAAGATATGGTATCATAAACTTGTAGTTTCTTTGTGCAATTTTTTTTTTATTTTCTTTTCAGATGTTATGCTTTATTTCGAATTTCATATTTATGTTCATTATAATTTTTTTTTATTTTTATGAATGTAAATCATCATTCTATAAATATATAATTGATTTATATCCATTTTTTCACTTTCTTTGAATAACAATTCAGTTGAATTTTTTCACTTTCTTTGAATAACAATTCAGTTGAATATTTCCAGTCCTTAATGTAAATTATTTTAAGAATTTTTTTTTGTATCATTTCCAGTTTATGTTCATATATTTTTGACACCCCGCCCCAGCCTAATATTCCATAACTTATTTGGGATTGTATTAAGGCAAAATATAGAATTTCAAGTTGTGGTAAAAATCCTTTCAATTGTCGAAATTTGGGAAGAAGAATTCGAATTTTTTTTTCTATAAAATATATCTGCTGATCCCATTTCAGATGTCTATCTATCATTATGCCAAGGTATTCGATACAGTAACTATCAATGATTTTTACAGTATTAGTAATTTTAACAGGGGTAGTGCATTTTCGTAATAAGAAAAGGAAAGATATTTTGTTTAATCAAAATTTATTGTTAATAAATTTTTATCGAACCATTTTTTAACATTTCAAAAATCTTGTTTTTTTTCAACTCTGTCCAACTTTTAGCAGTGTAAAATATAACAGTGTCATCAGCGAAAGCATGAATTTATCCTTTGGATTTGAGTGAAAAAAGATCGTTCAGATAAATATTGAATAATAATAATAATAATAATAAAGTTTATTCAAAATTAATAAAAAAGAGCATATACATCAATTTGTAAAACGGTGAATAAACAGTTCAATTATACCCGCGAAATTAAAAACTTGTTGCGGGAGATACGAATTACATTTATGTATAATATATTTGATAAATTTGTAGAATTAAACAAAATAATATTGAAAAATTAACTAATAATAAAATAACAAGGGACCTAAAACTGTACCCTGTGGTACACCATATTTAAACATTTCTGGATCACTAAATGTATCATCAATATTAACTTGTTGTATTCTTTCGTTTAGGTAATTTGCAAATGAATCTTGGGTCACTCCGGGAAAACCAATATTCTGCAATTTTTTCAAAAGTAATTCATGGCTGACTGTATCGAATGCCTTTGCTAGGTCAAGAAAAACACAGATAGTTGGCAATCTATCATCGAGTGAATCATAAATATTACTTGTCAAGTAATAGCATTTTCTGTAGAAATATTTCTCCTGAATCCAAATTGGTTGGGAGATAAAATTTTCTGTTGTGTTAGATAGTTATCAATTCTTGATTTCAAAATTTTTTCAAAAATTATACCAATTTTAAAAAGTTTTTGACATATTCCAGTGTGAAAAATACTGTTAATGAGATGTGTTAATGGTTTTATCACTATATCGGCTAAAGCTTTCATAACTTCAGATGTAGTTCCATCCTTTCTCGGTGATTTTTTAATTTTGAGTGAATTGACAACTGAGAACTTCAACCTCGCTTGTTTTTTTCAATGAAAAATGAATTGAAATATGTTTTGGGGGATTCTTGATCTATTTTATTGTGTTTCGAAATGTGTTTTGCTCGATTATTTCCTACATTACTAAAATAATTCATGAAGTTATCTGCTATGAGTTTTTTTTCATTAGATATATTATTGTTTACTTCAATAAATTTTATTTCATTCGAATCATTTTTATCATGACACAATTTTTTTAAACAAAACCAGAGATCTTTGGATGATCGACATTTTCATAGGTTTTATATTCTATTTTTAGTCTTGTATTATCGTTATCCTCTCTAACTTTTCTATACAACTCATTTCCTATGTTGACTGATTGTAGTAAGGATTTTGTCATCTATTTTTTTCTCAAAAAAAAATGCACTACAGTTCCCCCTTCTGAGTAAGGAATGATTCATCATTATGCAGGCTGATGCCAATCGCAGATGAGCAATGATGAATATAATTTTTACACCTTCCTCAAATAACAAGTCATTTTCAACTAATTCATTTACGGAACTAACAAACAAAATTCATTGAAGAAATAAAACTAAGAAGTGGGTACATTACAGCATGTTCCTGAAATTCCGAAAATGAGGAGAACGTACAAAACAAAGGAAAAATAATTCAAAAGAAAATGTCGACGCCGGAATTTGAACCGACACTTACAAGCCTATCATGATCAATGAGAGGTGAACCAACTCGTTGCGCTACCGGGACTCACAGGCATCTTCTGCGGAATCATGAAGGTATTGCTGTAGCTCTAAAATGATATTTGCCGTTTAACTTTCATTTTCCTAATATATTCACTTCTTGAAAATATCTCACCCCCTTTATTGATTCCTACCAGTTTGCCAAATACAGGGTATTCCATAAATTAACGGTACAATTTATACTTTGGAATATATTTCAGGACGTCAATACCGTATAAGTCCCTAGGGAGGAAAAGTATGACTTTGCTTTCTACTACGAGGCCAAGAAATGTTTACTTTGGAAAGAGGTTCGTTTTCTGTTAACCAGCTGACGAATGTCAGCCCTCAGAAGTCTAAGCTTGTGCGAGCAATGGATCAACGAGGCCTTACCTTTTAACGTGCGATTACCCAGCATGCTGGCCCGGCGGGGAATAAAAGAGGCGGAAAATTCATTCTTCTGCAGTTGTAATCAATTGTTTCCATTCCCGAGTTCAAATTCCTACTCAAACGTCATTAGGACAAATCAATCGATATGAAAGAAATGAGCAATTGATAAAATATATATATATATATATATATATATATATATACAGGATGTTTATTAAACATGCGGCAAAAATATGAGGAACTATTCCTTGGGCTATTCTAAGAATAGTTTGTCCTCTGATTATTTTCGATAGGGCGCTTTGTTTCGAAGATTTCGTTACACTCAGCCATTATTTAATTTCCCAAATCTTCCACATCTGCAATTAGAGTAGTATTTTTTATTACTTGGTGTGTCCAGTGTAGTGCGCCATACTTTGATTTCGGCTACGTTAATAATTTTAAAACTACCAGAATGTTATTGTCGAATTTTTTTTTTTCGCCAATAACAATTTTGGTAGTTTTAAAATTATTAACGTAGCCGAAATCAAAGTATAGCGCACTACACTGGACACACCAAGTAATAAAAAATACTACTCTAGTTGCAGATGTGGAAGATTTGGGAAATTAAATAATAGCTGAGTGTAACGCAATCTTCGAAACAAAGCGCCCTATCAAAAATCATCAAAGAACAAACTATTCTTGGAATAGCCCAAGGAATAGTTCCTCATATTTTTGCCGCATGTTTAATATATATATACACAAAGTTGTTTTTTCTATATCAGGGCTTCGGTCTGAAGAAAAAGATTACTCTTTTTAGCTACCGAGCTTTCGCTAATTTTTATTAGCTTTTTCGAGGGCTACAATATAAAATGGACATCAAAAAGTGTAAATATAAAAATAGAAGGTACATACTTGTGCTATTTGAGGTTTTTTTTTGGGAATGAAATGTAAAGATAAAACATATGAGATGTGTAAATTTTGACAATGAAAGGTGAAGTTGTTGATTTGGAAATTTATAGTGTTCTTTTCACTGATGAAAGTTATATACAAGATGTATTTATTTGTTCAATAGAAACGAATAAATTTTACTGAGGTTTTCATTATCTGATTTTTTGTTCATGTTGTTTTTTCTCGTTTTAATTTCAGTCATTTCCAAAAAGAGACGTTTGTTCAATTTTTTTTCAATATGAAGAATTTTTGTGTTATTATAATCAGTTGTATGATCATTTTCAATAGAATGTTTGGTTAATGCACATGAATTTTGTCTCATATTTCTACAATCACTTTTGTGTAGAGCTAATCGTGTTTTCAAATTATTTTTTGTTTGACCAATATATTTTTTGTCACAATCATTGCAAGGAATTTCGTACACTACGTGAGATTTTTCAAAAAGTTGATCTTCATCTTTCAATTTTGAATGTAATTTGTTCAAAGGTTTTATTTTTCTTTGTGAAATTTTGATATTGTTTTCTTGTTTAAATACATTTATGATTTTGCTTGATAATTCTGGAATATAAGGAATAGAACAGTATTTGTATGTAGAAATTTCATTGCGATTGTTTTCTGTAGTATCGATTATATTTGAAGTTGTATTGTATGAAAGTTTTTTTAGAAATGTTGGAGGGTAGGAACAGTTTATTAGCATATCGTATATTATTTTCAAATTTTTATTGATGAGTGACGGATGTGAAATCTTTTCAATTCTGTTTTTTAGAGCAAGTACCAAATTAATTTTCATTTTTTGTGGATGACTCGATAGATAACTCATGTATCTTCCTGAATTAGTTGGTTTGAAGTAGTAATCTAATACGATTTTGTTGTTTTCATTCCTTATCAAAAGAGTATCTAAAAATGGTACGGCATTATTTTTTTCTTTTTCTACAGTGAACTGTATCAGTGGATCATAACTGTTGAATACATCTTCGATATTTTCGATCTCATCAATAGGTGCAGCACATATAATATCATCTACGAATTTTCTTATAAAAGGAAGCTGAAAAGATAATTTTGGGATACATTCGTCTAATAAATATAAATTTCCAAATCAATAACTTCACCTTTCATTGTCAAAATTTACACATCTCATGTTTTATCTTTACATTTCATTCACAAAAAAAAACCTCAAATAGCACAAGTATGTACCTTCTATTTTCGTATTTATACTTTTTGATGTCCATTTTATATTGTAGCCCTCGAAAAAGCTAATAAAAATTAGCGAAAGCTCGGGTAGCTAAAAAGAGTAATCTTTTTCTTCAGACCGAAGCCCTGATATAGAAAAAACAACTTTGTTTACAAATAGACGGTCGAGAATACTTATCATCTATATATATATATATATATATATATATATATATATATATATATATATATATATATATATATATATTTTTATTCCCACCACATATTGAAGACCTAGTATAGTCATAGAAAAAGCATAGTATTCTGTTCGCAATAAAAGGTAATTACTTACTCGAATGATTTACGACGGCGACGCTTCATTCTCTCCAATAATTACAAAAGCTTCGCTCGTTGAATACCTAATATTCTAACTCATTTTTCGTCGTCATTTCCAATAATGAATCGATTAGCATAAGTAGGTATCAAAAATCCTGAACCGAGTTTCCTTAGATAAGAAATAATAATATCGCAAACTTTCTGCACAATAACAATTCTCATAGGTTTGACAGAATAGTCCTTTCGTTCAGCTTTTCAACCTGTCAAACTGACACTCTTTATGATATTGTTAAGACGTCTGAAAACCCTGGTATTGCAATTGTTTTTTCAACTCGAACTTCGAATAAAAGATAATCTGCATCATTTTCCGTCTTTGATTTCACTCACCTTTCTCCCGCTCCCAGCCACATGGGTTCCCTATCGGTCAGAGAAACTCCTATGTACGCAAACGCCCCCTGTCCATTCGGAAGTGTACGAGTTGCGATATATGTCCTTCCTTTTCTATCCGAACCTTCCGCGGCACCGGTTTCGGCATCGTATTCTGTGTCGTTCAACCATTCTGGTGGCTAGAATAGTATATTACTTTATGAGGCGGAGAAGCATGACTTTTCTTGACGCGCCCGATATTACGCGCCGAACGAAGTGAGGCGCGTAATAGAGGGCAAGTCAAGAAAAGTCGCTTCTTTGCCGAATAAAGTATACTATTTTTTCTTCAAACGTAGCAATTTTCAACCATAAATAGTACAATTCATACGCTATTTTTACTCGAAATTACCTGTGACAACTATCAAAGTCGTCTAGATGTTAGAAATTAAAATAATTAAGTCGTCGGTGGGATTTGCGTCTCCCTGGTTACAGTTGTTTGATAGTTATTTTATGTTTTCAAAGACAGCTTATTGTTGTTGCAACCGCAAGCGCAAATTTAGTGCGAAAATAGAAAATCTAAACGAAATTGAGTCCGCGGCTAATGATGCAGTAGCACGTTTGGGGCCCTCCAAGTCCGGAATAAAGTATCGGTTAGCGTACAAGCACTTCCAAGAGTGGTGCGATACAAGAGGAGTACGGCAAGTTACCGAAGACGTTTTACTGGCATATTTTAATATAATGGAAAATGAAAATAAATGGAAATCTTCTACAATATGGTCACGATACTCTATGATAAAATCCGAGTTAGTTATTAGAAAAAATGTGGATACAAGCAAATTTTTAAAGTTACGTGCCTTTCTGAAAAAGACAAGCGAAGGATATACTGCAAAGAAGTCTAAAGTTTTCACTAAAGACGAGTTTGATAAATTTTTGTTTGAAGCGCCAGATAAGTTGTATTTAGGATTAAAGGTGAAAAAAAATTATATTGCAAAGCATGTAGTATACTCTAATGAATTATAAAAATATTTCAGATTGTTTTGTTAATTGGGGTTACCGACGCCTGTCGATGCGACGAATTGGTAAAAATGAAGACTGTGGACATTGAGGATAAAGAAAATGTAATAATTATCAAAATCCCAGACAGTAGAACACGACAAATTAGATATTTTACGATAATTGGTCAAAACTACATTAAACTCTATAACAAGTATGCATCACTGCGGCCTGAAAATTTCACAGAAAACCGATTTTTTATGAAGTACCAAAATGGAAAGTGTTACCGAAGCGTCATGGGAATACATTCGATCAGCGCAGTAGCCCAAAAAGTAGCTAGTTATTTAAATTTAAACGATGCAAGCGCATACACGGGTCACTGTTTACGACGAACTTCAGCAACACTTTTAATTGATGGAGGCGGAAATCTAGAATGCCTCAAACGACATGGGGGCTGGAAATCAAGCACGGTTGCCGAAGGATATATAGAGTATTCAATGAGAAATAAGAACGATAATGCTCAAAAAATTTTAAACCCTAATGATTCGCCAACATCGGGAATGATTGCTGAAAGTTGTGCTCGACCATCAGTATCATCAACAATTACCAATGCGTATCAAGAGTCGGGAACATTTTTGCACGGTTTCAATTTTGAAAATGCTTCATTAACTAATTGTACTTTTAATATTACTATAAATAAAAATGATGTTTAATTGTTGTTAATGAAATTTGTATTGTTGCTTTGTGACATGTTTCATATTGTTGCCATGACAACATTTTTCCCTCCGCCGGCGCCGTAAAGAAATGGGAAAAAAAAACTGGTGCCGGCGGAGACATCAAACTTTGACAGGATCAAGTTAGATAAGTAATGTCATCATTATTTGACGTTTGAAGAAAATAGTTATTTGTGTACCAAGGGTATAATGAAGAAGTTTATATTCGAGGTTAACAATTTTAAGGTACCAGTATAATTGACATTTTTTTGGGTGGGAATATTTCATGCGTACTTGATTTTTCAGCTATCTCTACCTCTATTCGATATATCATCAACTTACCTCTATTGTATCTGGTATCGGCCCAAATACTTCAGTTGCGTTGTTAATATCAACCTCGAATGGGGATTCTTGAAACGGTTTTTCTAGTACATTGTTCTGCATGCTGATCAATAAATTGGCCAAATATATGTTTCGACATCTCTTTCTCTGGATTCCCTCGCAAGGTTCCCCGCACAACTTGTAGAGCCATATCTGATTAAAAAAATGATATTGGTAATGTGATTATGATTATGAAGGCAAACTTGATCCTATCGCAGAATAATATCAAGTTCTTGACTCATATGTTATCGTTACTTTATATTACGTGATTTGGAATATTTTGTTTGGAGCATATTCAGTTTCAGTGGATGCACAAACTTTTATCAAGAATAATTTTTTATCGAAAAACCCTCAATAATTAAGTTTTCCATATGGTGCATACTTTGGGGATGACACTGTATAATGCCCCTCCCAATCTATTCAACTATTATTCCATTTATAACTTCAAAAACAGCTCAGCATCCGGACAGATATGGTATGGTAATATTTTTTCAATCAGTATGAATGATTCGTTCGTGTCATCCTTTTTTTATATTTATATTTCTATGTTCATTAGTAATATACTATGTAATTCATTTCTATTTTTTTAATAGATTAAGTTGAAACACAGCACAACCTTACCTTCAAATTTCATCGAATATTTCGATAAAAAATCTGCCAAAAATTGAATGAGCATGAAAAATGAAATATATCCATTTGCTGACCTTTGAAGAGTTATATAAAAAGTAAAAACAAATACAGCTTATCCAATCCATCTTGGCACAGAATTAATAACGTATATGCACAGCAAGCTCTGTGAAGTAGACTAAGATGAAAAAACACCTATTATATGTGTACACTGTGTTGAAATTTATTCCTAGAAGAGGTTTTTTCTTTCGTCATGGTCTACACTACCAGTGTGCAACTGGAAAAGTATCTGAGTTTGTGCCAAGATGGATTGGATAAGATGTACTTTCACAAATATCTCCGTTGAGGAAAAATACCCATTTGCCGATTAAATAATATATAATTTCCAAACCCTATTTCATCGTCAAAAGTTTCGACTAAACTGAACTAGAAAAATATATGTCTGGATTATTTACCAAGAGTCTCACTTTATCTTTAGAATGTTACTCACTGGAGACGTTCATACCCAAAACATTGAAGTAAAAGTACCGTGTACGAACGCTACTATCCTCATTGTGACAACTTTTTATAGTAGAAGATAAAGTGGAAACTAAATTGAAGCAGCCAATATTCATAGCACTTATAAGACTGACCATTCTCAAAACCATTGCATAAACAATACTTAGTATAAATACTCCTATATATTGTATGCAATTTCATTGAAAAAATCTATTTTTACGTGAAGTGTATGTTTCTTACTCGATATTTGTTGTATAATTCTGGGTTTGCCACACGTCTGAGGAAAGTATCAGTGAAATTCAAATAAAACAGGAAATCTTCGTCCAATTTTGCTTCTAGCTCCATTCTACAGAAATTTGTGAAACGCTCAATCAAATCGTATTCGACAGTTTATTCTGACAATGAAAATGATAGACAGGTGAATAATGTGTACATAGTGTTTCGTTATTACGTGGAATGGTTTCCTCATATATCTAGATAAAAGAAGATTCTCAAAACATGAAAAATTTGGAAACCAATTACTCCTGAATGTATTAATATGAAACCTTCTAGATCATAATTCATACATAAAATAATAAAAAAATTAAATCATCTTTTGAAATATTCGTTCAGGCCAGTCTACCCACCCAGGAGGTTTCTGGCTGACACTTGTCAGAAAACAACTACTCTTTTGGCTATTACCACGAAGGGCGTTGCATTATATCCTACACTGACACCGGTCGGACATATTAATTCTCATTTTTCGAAATTGTGGTAGATTAGAATCCAGAAAACTACGAAGAAAAAATTTCATGTTCTATCATATTCTAGATACGAATTATATGAAATTTTGGTTCGTTGAAGAAGACTTTTGTGCAACAGCTCGATATGAATAGGCAACGCTAGATAACGAAAAAAAGTCATAGAGCATTCTTTGTGGTTCGTGAACAAACCTCCGAAGTTGATAACATTATAACTGAGCGAGTAACATTCTAAAAAGTGTAGTCTACTGAAATTGATTTATTTTGACTAATATAATCGACATGTTCTCTCAGGTCAAAAAGTGTATTATTCTCAACAAAAATATTGGATTATTTCCGTGTCTGTAGTGGGCGAACCACAGTCCAGAGCCCTTCAACCCTTTACCTGTCAACAACGACAGGCTTCTTTATGCATATCATTCAAAAAATTATATCCTAGTTCTACTTCAAATTTTTTGTTTAATTAAAATTATGTCTTATGTTTGACATTACGCGTATCCAATTTCATAATATACCTACCCATTTGGAAAAATGAACAAACCCAACCTCTTCTTTTATTTCGGCATCTGTTGGCTAGCACTGGAACGAAATGAGTGAATCTTTTTCGAGGTTCACTTCGGGAATGCTCCTCGCTTTTTGTTGACCTTCAACTACTAGATGCTAGATGTCGCTTTATGGTCATCATGAAAATTTAAAGAACGCTCCACATGGAGTTATTCGAATTTGTTAGGCTGGATTCAGACAAATCCGAAATTCAATAGTAGGACGATCCGATAGCTTTCTGATTGGTCTAAATTTGAATTAGAAGAATCTCTGAATTTTCCAAAGAGTGAGATTCATATGAGAATTTAAGGAGCTTATAATTTGTTTACCTGAACTAGGAGAAGAACTCAGTTTACTGCCATATGAAACGTTCAATTCACGAAGGAGTACCGAACTCTCAAAACGTTAGACAAATCATCTTTATGCATCCTGCCAAATTCCTGGGATGCTGTCTCTTTCCATCTGATTTCTTCTCGCGAGTTTGATGACATTTGATATAATATATTAATTCAATCCATATCAGATGGGATAGATGAAATATAACTTTTGTAGATGGTCAATGTGTTGAGAAGCATCACCACTGCTTCGACATAGTCAATGGACTCTGTCTATCAACAATGTTCGTTAAAGTTTTCAAAAACCAAATTCGTTTCTGTTATCAAAAATTAATCACAAATTATTTTTCATCTATCTTCTTTGTTAACAATATATCACATGATATAAACCTCACCTGGTTACACCTCTTCAAAGAGAGCATGCATCTATTTCAGATTTCTGATATATTATCAACAACTAATATGGATGAAAAATAGTTTCTGAATCTGAATGAGATTTGATTTTCGAAACGTTCACAAATATTCTGAGAAATATTAGTTTTGGTCTATTTTTTAATAGGATGATTTGATTTTTGCGAGAAGTTGTTGACACATAGATCAAAAGTCTGCCCTTCTAAACTTGTGTATATATATTCCAATAATAATTTATTTTCAGATTGTGGTAGGTTAACAAACCAAAAAACTGCCAAGAAAAACGTACGTACATTGATGAATATTCAAAAAATTATTTGCTAAACACTTCTCTTTGTCAAGCACTCAGGGGGCTCTCGTGCGCATTTTTAGAGGTAGACACACCCAAAATCTTTGCAACTAGCGACACCGTATCGACAGATGTTAGTGTGAAACGGACCTTAGTCATTGGACATTTAAACTTGACAGCTGATTTGGCGAATCGGTCGACGGTTGGAATACAGCAATTTAAATTTCCGTTTATCGGATAATGCACGTGTTGTTTTTAGTATTTTAATCTGTAACTTTCATTTTTATATTTTTCAGATTTGTTTGTGACTACGCAAGTAAGTATTACCTTGTCCAATATTCTGTTTAGTTTTTGTTTTTTCAGTGCAAGTCACATTGCCTAGGAATTTGAATTCATTTTTTTTTCACAATGGGGCATAATTTTAAAATGTCATGTTAGGAAACTTGGTATTCTATATTCATTTTTATTAATACTTGTGTTTATGGATACTGTTATTCTCCATTCTCTTTTCAAAACCATATTTTTTACTATTCTAACCTAGATTGCTGTGGGTAGAAAAACCAATTGGTTGAAGATCTCACGTCTGTCTTTGTTGGTTCAGATTCATTTGTCTGCTTTCATCGAAGTCGATTGATATAAGCTTTATTCAACTCTCTTTTGTTAACTATTGTGACTTATCTATTACAAAATACGTGCCTACCCAATCAAAACCCCCTCAACTCTTAATGTAGTGTATGTAATAAGTTGTTACTGATTATATATCCCCAACTGAAAATTAATTGAAAATGATTGTTAATATAGCATAGAACATGCCACGTACCACTGAGCTGAAAGCAGAAGAAGGCATAGTGCACTCGCCCTTGAGGAGGTCAAGTCGAATCATTGCAGTCAGTTCTCCCGTGCCATCGGAAAGTAAACCAACCAGAGGAAGACGTCTTTCAACATCATCAGAAAATAATGGATCAGATGATAAGATTGAGACAAAACCATCACGAGCAAAAAGAGGTTAGTTGATGATATCATTTTTCAATTGTTTTTTGTTGAAATTTTTCCAAAAGTAGATTACAGAACTGTGGATTCATAGAATAATGACATGGAAGTTGACTCCAATTTTTATATTGCTATCAATGGTACTACTGAAGTTTTTATTGGACCTATCTTCTAATGTTTCATTCACTGTTTTCCTATACCATTTGAAATTGAACATGTGGTTACTCACCTATACCTTCTCAGGAAATATTTTACTATGTTATTCCAATTTGAATAAACATTATGAATGACAATATATTCAGTCAAGCAGCTTCCCCATTATTTGCATCTTTTCATGGAGCAATTGTTTTTTCGAATGTTTTTTATTGTTTGGTGCCTTTATCTATCACATTGCATACTTTGAATATTTGTGATTTTTATCAGTCCTCAAATGTGTTTTGTTTTTTTGTATTTGAAAATGTTATTAATATCTATAAATTATTGATTCTATCAAAAATCATAAATTGGCCATTGTTTACCAATGTCACCTGAGTATTTTGAGATCTTTGAAAAGTGACAATTTGGATAGTATATTTTCTCTTAGCAGCCTTCTAAAGTACAAAGTAAGTAGGATTCATACATCCTCTTCTTTGGTTTGCCCATTGTTTCCTGCACATTTCAGGAAAGAGATGTTACTTTTTCTGCTGGCGGTTGTAAAAGTAAATGATGTAGAAAATCCTTACTTTTTTTGAGGGTGTCACTGAAAAATAGAATGCTAACCGTGGTGATGATCATTTAAATTTCACACAAAAAATATGGCATTTTAGATGCAAATGTTAGTCACAAAAGCTAAACTGTTTTTGGCGTTTAAAGAAAAACATTTTCTTTAACTTTGGAAAAATATGTAACGTTTTTGAATGACATTTCTATATTGACTTCAAATTATTAGCGTCATGTTCTTATTTGAGTGCTTCTCTCATAGAAATAATTAGGTACTTTGTCTGCTTATTGGGAAAAGTAACCTTTTTCAAATTTCAAGTAAAATCTTTAAAGGATATGCATTTTACATGTTTGAAGAAAAAAATATAATGGGAAATTTGGGGAAGTGTGTTTTTTTCGATTTTATGACGTTTTGCGACCATTCAATTTTGAGGTTTACATTCTCTTCTTAGCATATTTCAATCATCATCATCACTCTATGTTTTACTTTCATTGCCACTGGAACTGAAAATGACTACTTTTTCGGCATATGCAGTAAAACTAGCAATTTCCACGGTTGATTTGATATTCCAAGGATTTGTATTTTCCACGTTCTTGCCTCACATGATTGGCAGCAAATCATCACTTTTTCTCATAATAACCCAATATTAGATGACTACAAAATCATTCAGTTGTTTGCAGGTCTAAAATTTTCAAAATTGAAATTAGAGTATATACATGTTCATTGAGTCTGATATTTTGAAAAATAAAACAGTTGCAACTCACTTCAGGTTCAGCTGGGAGTGAATCTGAGTCACAAATTTTGAATGACAGCTCATATATTTCTTTAGACCATTTGATAGACAGAATTATCTTTTAAACAATATAATAAGAGTGGTCATTTTTCAAAAATGACGGCGTTGGGGATTTCTCTCAATCAAACTTCATGAAGTCAGAAACAAAAGACCAAATTTGTTTAGTTGTTGAAGAAAACGTCTGAAATTTCAAATTTTCACCGATTTAGACACATTTCAGTTCCTTTTTTAATTCCATCTTTTATTTTCTGAAAAGTCTTTCAAACTTTCGGGCATAAATACTTCCTTTAAAAAATGCTGCGAATACTGTGCATTTATTTTAACCTTTTCATTAGAAGTTCAGAGAACTGAGGAATGTTATCGGTTATAATTGCACGAGTGCATAAAAATTACCGATAATTTTGCAAGAAAGCGTGATATCTAAAAATTGCAACAGTTTATTTTCATATTTTGGCGAAAGTGTCCGAGTCCGATTTTTACAAAATATGAAAATAAACGAATGCAATTTGTATAAAATATCACGCTTGAATGCAAAATTATCTGGTCATTTTTATGCACGAATTTAATTCATTGGAATAGTTCACGAATAAAGAAATTCTCAAGGGAAATGTTATTTTTTGTTCATTTATACTTTCCCTCTATGGATTGTATGGAACACTCACCAAAACGCAAAATGTTTTTCTATTTTTGAAGTCTATGTGACATTTAATTGTGTTTACTGACGTCTAGCGACACGGTTTCAAATGTGTTGTTATGGTGACTGGATACAATGCAATTACCGCTGTAAGTTTTCGATAATTGCATTGCTCTTATGGGACATTTTATATATGAGGGAAATATTCGCTTAAATTATTTTATATACTGGAACAAAGAAATCGAACGCATAGGATTTTATTAGATTAGAAACTTAGGTATTTTTGTTTTTTTCTTCGAATCAAAAAATGGTAATTACAGCTTCTATGAAAACCTTTGGCAAATAACTGAATACAGTTTTGGATAAAGTGACAATTTTCGGTGATTTTATGTATGAAAAATTCGTTTCAAAGAAGAAAGCATCTGGAAGTAAGCATCTGTAACATTCCCAGTTTTACCTGTCCTATAACAGCTGTCCCATTGTTAGATCTGCTTTTGTGATAATAAAAAGATCCCTACATTCACATGGATGAATGCATACCTACTATAGACTATATATTCATAAACACTGTTTTCTAGGGATGTCCTTGTGCAAATTTGGAATAAGAAGTTTCATTTATTGTATTTTATGGGCTTCATTCACCAATTGCTTTCTTCAAAATGAATATCTTCGCTCCAGGTAGTATTTTCAACAGTGATTTGAGAGAGTCTGGATTTCATTTTATACTCCCCTTGTCAAATAGGTATGAGTGCGCCCATGAGGCCCGAGTCTTGTGCGGGTAGGAGTCGGCTAACGTTTTTGAAAGTATTTACGATGTAGAAAAACTCTGAGTCGTCTCCACAATTTAATATTCAAAGGATGTCAGGACGGTGATTTAGTACATGTTTCGAACCTACTTAGGTTCATTATCAGCTGAATTAACATTCAATTATGGAGATAAAAAATTCAATTGGGAAAAAAGGTCACATGGTGAAATTTAGATAAGCATTAGAAAAAATTTCAGATTGAAACGAATTATGAAAATTTTGTGATTAGGGGAATTTAGGACATCTCCAATCACAAAATTTTCATAATTCGTTTCAATATAAAATTTTTTCTAGTGCTTATCTAAATTTCACCATATGACCCTTTTTTTCAAATTGAATTTTTTCATCTCCATAATTAAATGTTAATTCAGCTGATGATGAACCTATGTAGGTTCGAAACATGTACTGAATCACCGTCCTGACATCCTTTAAATATTAAATTGTGGAGACGACTTGAGAGTTTTTCTGCATCGTGAATCTTACACTCCACTTCGAGATACAATGAACTTCTACCAAAGGTTTTTGAAAGTAGTAGCAGTAGCGCTTTGAGGCGTGACAGCATATTTGCTATTTCAACAGAAGTACCTACAGTGCTACCAGGGCCGTGTTCCGTTTCCCTGCCTGGTTAACCAAACTGGTAACTCAAAATGGTGTAGTGGTAACTACTTGGTTGAGCAGTACTTCTGAAAATTCGGTTCTCTGTGATGTTGTGCTAACAGTGTCACTCTAGAGTAGATATTTCAAAACAAAAGATGTCCGACTTGGCGGAAATATTTTCCTTGGAATGATCGGTCATTTTTGTCTTGTGACATGAGAATTTCTTTGTTAGAGAATTATTACTCAGTTCTTTGGATACCCCCATTCCACAACGAATGAACAAAATGGATGTGAATCACTAAAGAAAACTGTCACTTGTCATGGTTACTCAGTTCACCAACGATTTTTTATCGGTTACTTTGGTGACAGAAAGTAACCAACTTTTCAGTAACCATGTCTCATGTCCCGTTATTACCCACATTTCAGGCAGTCACTGTTGTAACCAGTACAACGGAACTGTTAATGCTAACAATATTTGGAAACAGAACACGGCCTAGGTAACCAACCGAATAAACCCTGCCAGGCATATTTTTGCCCTGATCATTGTTTGTAGAGATATAGATAGTCGATGCCTGTGTAAAAAAAATTTTAAACCTTTTTGTTACGCCATCTACAGAGTGATGTCGATATTTCTGTTTACTTGACAATGCCGTCAAAGTTCCCTACTCTGAAGGGAAAAGTAGGTGCAGATTTCTGTCTGTCAGTTTGACTGATATGTTGAAAGAAAGATAATGAAGCTTCAAAATATAGTTGACGATAAAAGTCAATGGAGGGAATCAAATCAGGCATCAAAATAATCTTCAAAACATGAATGATCTATGGCTCAAAAAAATCCACTTCTATTTCTGAAGTGATTGCTATCTTTTGGTATTAGGTAAAAGTAATCAAGAACATGTCTGATTCAGGCTACGACGTCCATAAGAAAAACGATTGTCTTGAAAAGAAGGGCTTCAGTGAAATAAATCATCCTTCGTCATGATATAATTTCAGAACAAAATCGAATTTTATACTCCATTAGAAAATATTCAGATCAGGGAGTGGAATGAGAAATTTTGGATGTATGAAACACGGTTCTCCTTTATCAGTTTCGGAGATCTTCAAAAAAAAAATATCAATTATATTGTAATGTATTGTCAATGGTGAAAATGGTAAAATGAAACCAGAATAATAATAGAATTTCATCCAGTGGACTAGGACCCATACAAACTCGACCAGGAATTCGAGCAAAGAATAATAATCAGTGACAAAATTCAAAAGTTGATTATTTACTTGGAGTTACACAAATTAACTTAACAGTAACAGAAAATTTGAAGCTTTCAGTAAATTCAAGTACAGTTCCTATAATTCATAATTTATAACTGAATTCTTAGCAAAACCAGTCAAGAGGAAATGTTAGTCTTTTTCAGAAATCAACCAACATCAATACTGAGTGTAATCATTTCATTGCAACAAGCATTATTTGAAAAATTCGGAAAACATGTAAAATGCGTTTTTTTTTTATAGTGCCGTAATCTAGCAAACTGTGAATGAGAATTGAAATAACTAATGGGTTCAGAATATCGATAAAAAACGAAACGAAGTCACTTTTGCCATCTAACTGTAACCTGTGGTATCCATCCCTTCAAATATTTCCATAAGATTGACTAACTATATCTCTATAAACACTGCTGTGACCGAGTCGGCAGCAAACCAGTAGTGACAGCGGGCGCCAATGTCACTGGTCCACAAAGCGGTCACTTTAACAGTATACAGAGTATTTCAGAATGTGTTGAACTGACTGATAAAAGATACTCTTGTAAAATGATGATAGTCCAGTAACTGAAGATCCGAAACTAGGGAAAGCTGTGAACAAGTCTATGCGTTCTTCACTTGTGGCTCCATTTGTAGGTCGTCACAGATGTTTTCAAAGGACCCAAAACTCAACACGATTGCGTTCATGGCAATGGCCGAAAATGGCCACCCAAACCCAGAAAAATGGGTTTCCCGCCAATATCTGGCCAAATATACGAATTAGAAAATTTTCGTTCATACAAAAATTAAAGATCTTCTCATTATCTACAAAAATGACCCTTATCATTTTTTCCGAAAACTCAACAGTTTTCGAGATAAAGGGACCCAAAACTCTCCTCATTTCAGCTGCCGCTTTCTCTATAGGAATTCTGTTGTCTATGCATTCGCTTGGAGGCGGGCGGACGAATTGTTTCATAACTCAGGCAAAAACTGACATTTTTCAATGAATCAAGATCAACTTCGACGAAGTTCAAGTTAATGAGAAACCCCGTAGCTATCATTCCATGTATTTCGAAGTTCTTTCTTATTTGGCAAAAAGATTTAATAAGCTGTGAAAGTTTTTTTCCGCACCATTTCGACACTGTTTCATTAATTTGTTTACATTTTTTTCAAAAATAGTCTTTTATCGGAAATTTTTCTTTATAATGGGTCCTTGGGGGGTCTTGAATGATCTCTGAGTTTTTTTTGTACTTCCCACGCGTTCTAATGAATGATCCATTTGTTTATTTACATTTTTCATGCGATTTCGGAGTTTGTAGAATCTGCGGAACAATCACGAATTAAAAAAAAGCGAATGCATAGACAACAGAATTCCTATAGAGAATGCGGCAGCTGAAATGAGGAGAGTTTTGGGTCTCTTTATCTCGAAAACTGTTGAGTTTTCGGAAAAAATGATAAGGGTCATTTTTGTAGATAATGAGACTATCTTTTATTTTTGTATGAACGAAAATTCTCCGATTCGTATATTCAGCCAGATATTGGCGGGAAACCCATTTTTCTGGGTTTGGGGGGCCATTTTCGGCCATTTCCATGAACGCAATCGTGTTAAGTTTTGGGTCCTTTGAAAACATCTGTGACGACCTACAAATTGAGCCACAAGTGAAGAACTCATAGACTTATTCACAGGTTCGTCCCTTCATTTACTGGACTATGAGAAGAGTGGTGACAAGTGTTTTATTCAAAAATGTATTATTTTTCATATTAGGACCGTACGCGACGACAGCGCCATCCATTTTTGGAACTTTTGGGGGACGTTAAAGAACTAATACTCGCCAGAAACTTCGAAATAACTTCAATTCTTTCAATAATTATAGTGACAGTATTCTAATATATGCCTGAAATGTTGTAACTACCTTGAAATTGCTTCAAATATATGAGAGAATTATATTTATTGTATTAGACAAAGTTGGGTTAACTTGGTTGACAAATGATAACCGAGAAAGTTGGAGTAGAGTAGGATTTTTGTGTATCGTTCCTACCTCCTATTAAACGTCAATACACTCAGCTTCGACACAAAAACTCATTAATGAATATGAGAAACTTGATCTGCAATTGGTGAACGAATTGACATTGAAACTTATTCACCAATCATGCACGATTCTACATAATCTATCATTCAGCTCAACGTTGAAGCAGTTTTGAGCTAGTGCTTGTGATAATCATTTTATCATCTTCAAAACGAGAAAATATCTATTATTGATGATGAAAAGAACTTGTGATGTAGTTTCTGTATTTAACTGGAGAAATATTTTATACAACTGATAAGCAGAAAGAATATTTTCAGAAAACAATTCTGTCATATTCTGAATTGAAATTTACAATAACTTAACAAAAATATTACACTTTCCTGTACGATCATCACTGACAATTAATTTACGAAACTGCTACATGTAGGTTTACAATAATCGCGACACGTGTTTCGCTATTCAAAAAGCTTCCTCATGTAGGATAAAGTTAAGATGTCTAGAAGGATGGTGCTGGGACTGATGCGATATTGTTTAGAATTTTATGGCGACACTTTTCTGTCATCAGTGTCATTTTTACGTATCGTGGTGTGTTTCTCAATTTCATCGCTAGTTGACGCTAATTGGAAGTGCATAGTCAACTGATCGATCGACAAACTATATTCCTTGATTCGAGCAGTCAACAAAATGAGCAAAATCTAATGTCATACACATAAAAAACAAAATCGAATGAAAGGAACACAAGTATAGGGAATTTGGCCAGTATTCTAAACGAATAATATAGGTTGTTGATCAGTCAGCGTCCAAAAGTGTATAGCCAGCCGTCAGGTCGGCCGTTTATACATTTCCTAGGAAATTTGTATCTCTTTTCGTTGCAAACGCCATCTGAACTGATTTGATGTCAAGAGGTCATGATGCCTATTAACGTAGTAGGCATGTGTCGCCACTTAGACCCCAAACTTTCCCAGGTGTAAATCCCTACACCAGGGTTTCTAGACATCTTAGATAAAGTTGTGTTTCCAGCTTGGGTAAGCTTATTTGCAAACAAAATTTTTTTTCGACAATTGATATCTCAAGATATAAAGGTGCTTGACTCCTAAATGAAAACCACATATTTTAAGTTTACTCTTATACTATTGAAAAAATATGAAATTCGACAACTGCTTTTCAGACTATAGATATTGCAAGCATTTTTATGACGAACAAAATTTGCTGATAAATTAGAAATAAAAAAGGTATCCGGCGGTCACTGCATACTCTTTTATTAGAAGTTGAATAAACGTTGAGATTGGAACCTTTGGCGTAAAAGTTGAAACATTTCTTAGAGAAGTTTGGTGTTAGGGTAATTGATCTCTAAGAAAAGTTTCATTAGAAGTTGAATTTTGCGTGACGATCGTGGAGATTGATTGACGTTGAAGTTCGTCAACCATGGGAACCATACAAAACTCTCTTCCGAACTATAATACTTTTTTATCAGACCTAAAAATGCCATTTCTTGAAATAATAATATCAGCTGAATTTAAGTGTTTCTCCATACTCCTTGCCTGTCAACCACCCATTTTGGTGGTAGTTTAAGCAGGTTTTCGCCGGAAAACTACTACTACTACACTGGCTTTTTGCCACGACGCGTTCAATTACATATAATAATAATATTCATTCACCATATAGGACACCTTCGGTAGATCTGGTATGAAACATGTGTACAACTCCAGATATGAGATTACATACAAATATATAACAAAAACGGACATGGAAATGAATGAAATTGATTTACAACAATAGAATTGAGTTACAAGTATACATACTTCACTATAATAGCCCCTCTCTGTTAGCTATTCTGAAACAATCGTTTGCTGCTGATTTGTTTAATCACAATGGGCAACTTGTTATAAAAAGTAGCAGCATTGTTCTGTGGGGAATTCTTGAAGAAAGACATTTTATGCTGAGGAATTCGACAAATGCTTCTGAATACAGTCACAACGTGTTGTGATTGTGTTCAGAAGCATCTATCAATTATAGATACAAATTGTTTATAGTAAACATCATACACTTGAAAATATATGCAGACTGGGCTGTTGAAATTTTTTTTGACTGGAAAGATCGTCAGCTACAGTAATAATTCATGTCGAAAATCAGCCTGATAACTTTTTTTGGTCCATGAAGACTTTGGAAAACTGCCTGCACTTGCCCCGGGCCATGATATTCATGCTGATTATCGAATATAC
This sequence comes from Zygogramma bicolorata, assembly GCA_032362365.1. Lineage (NCBI taxonomy): Eukaryota > Metazoa > Arthropoda > Insecta > Coleoptera > Chrysomelidae > Zygogramma > Zygogramma bicolorata. Next base: position 2,648,755 of record JAVJAQ010003223.1, on the reverse strand, counting down.
CATAGCATAATGAAGACTAAGCAGGCCAGATACATTTAGGTATGTTTTCATCTATTTAATGGCAAAATAGGCCTTTTTAGGTTTTTACACACCTGCTCTGTATGTGTATCCCAATTTAAATTATAATCCATATAAGTCCGAGATATTTAACTTCATGCCTACTAGAAATGTCATCGAGCAAATATCTGACACATCACGTTTCGAGTGGAATTTTACAAGGATTGATTTGGATGTGTTAAAAGTCAGTTTATTTCTATCGCACCAGAAACTTAGTAACTTAATGTGTATTTCATTCATATTTTCACCTGATATAGGTATTGTAGTGTCATCAGATATGTAGTGTGGCCGATCAAAAATAATGGCTCAAGAACCGACCCCTGTGGCACGCCCAGTTTCACCTATTGAGGTTTCGAGATTGAACCGCTACATGAAATCATCATTGTTCTTCTCAACACAGTGGACTCAATCCATTTAATTACATGTTCAGAAAATCCAAATTTTTTCAACAGAAATTCACAACAAATGCTATCAAAAGCTCTTGATAAGAATGGAATATCGAAAGAACTGAATCTTTGCTGTTCATTTGCGTATAAATATAATTTAGAAGATGATGAAAAGCTGTTTCGATGGATCTTCTGTTCCTGAAACCATGTTGATAGAAACATAGTATATTGTTGTTTTCTAGATGATCGATTATTATTTTCGAAAAACTCATATATCGAATCAAGAAATGAAAATTTCCTGTAATTGTCGATTTCGGCCCTGCCGACTTTTTTATATAGGGAAAGAACAACTGATTTTTTTCGAAATATCAGGAAAATACCTCTAAATGAATTATTGATTGAGGTACGTTCATTGTTTGACTATAGTAGAAATGATATTTTTCAATGCAGCAACGGGCAGTTCATCAACCCCAACTGAATGATTGTTTTTCAATGCAGAAAGAGTCAAAAAACGCTAACATTCACCTACCGGAGAAAAATTTTTAATAATCATATTGATACCATTTTTGCAAGGAAGCAATAAGTTAAATCCAATTTGGTTAGAAACCGTGTTTGAGAAATACTCCTCTTCATTTGGATCTGTGAAAACTCTATCGTATTCGTATCGTAAATATTGAAATTCCCTCATTACCGGAAAACGTCATTCTTACTCATTGATTAAAAAATTGTTGATATATTAAGACAAAGAATGTTTGAAGGCACATCTATAATGGGTATATGCTTGCGAATGACACCATGTTTATTTTTTACAGCTACTTCGATAACCAAAGAAGATACAGAGCCCAAAGCTGAAACTGCAAAACCAAGAACCCGAAGATCGTCTGCATCTGCCGAGCCTACAGTGCCAGAAGAAAAGAAGCAACCAATAACGAGAAGAAGATCATCGGTTACTGAGGAAGCGTCTCAAACAGCTGTTGAACCAACAAAAGGCCGCAGAAATTCAGTAACTGCACAAAAAGTAGAAGATGGTGGTAAGACGCCTAGTGGTGATAAAACTGCCGATGATAGCAAGCCTAGACCCATTACTCGTCGTAGATCGATGTCACAAGAAATTTCGGAGGAACATGAAGAAACAAAGCCTTTAACAAGAAGTCGTCGACGATCGGTCGATAGAGATGAAGTAGAAATATCAGAGAAAAAAATTACAAGGCAACGAAGACCATCAACCGAAAATCTTGAAGAGCCTGAACCCAAAACAACAAAAGTAACTCCTGTTAAAAACAAAAGGAGGCCTTCGGTTACGGAAAATGCTAATATTTTAGAACCAATTGAAGAACTAGAAGGGGAGAGAAAAAGTCTTTCACCAGTAAAAGACAAACTAATACAAATTGATTTAACTCCAGTCAAAAGAAAGCATGAACCCAACAAAGCTGACTTGAATCTCAGTATCATTAACGAGTGCAGTTTCACAGAAGGAAATAATAGTCATACTGAAGGAGCAAACAGTGCTTCTGAAAATCCCACAGGACCTTCTGAAGAAAAAAGTGCATCTGAAACTGTCTCTGAAAAAGGAGAAAATGAGTACGAAAAAAATTCAACAGCATCTACAGGGACAACTATATCAGAATCGGCAGGAACAAGTATATCAGAATCTCCTCCAGCAGAAACAACTTCAACTGAATCAATTCCATCGGAATCATCTTCTGACAAATCAGCTCCAGCAGAACCAACTTCAGTAGAATCAATTCCATTGGGATTAACTCCTAAATCAATTACTGAATCAGCAAAAACTCCACCAAAAGAATCAACTGTCGAAATGAAGTCGATCACACCCAAAAAGTCACCAAGGTTTCGATCAAACACCGATTCAGAAACTGTCATCAATGTCTTGGGAACCGAAAACGAATATGTTACTCAAAAGTCAAGCTTGTCTCCAAGTGATGATATTCTCAACAAATCTAAGTCAAATGAAGTCATAAAATTGTCAGGAAATTTATTAGTCGTTGAAAAAATTACACAAGACCCCAAATTATCACCTAGAAAATCTCCAAGGATTCAAGCAAAAAAAGAAAAAAGCAAAGAAAGTGAAAAAGAAATAACACAAAACTTTGTAGAGGAAAGCCAATCCTCCGGCATACAAGAAGAACTCTCTAAAACTATATTCAAAGATAAGCAAATTCTCTTGGATGATTCAGTTTTTGACTCCAAAGTTTCAGCTCCTGGAGGAGACCCGAAAAAGCATACCACTACTTTTATCAGTTCAGGATCTGAAGGCTCATTTCGATTTAATTTATCAGATAGTAGAGCAAACTCTACTCCAGGAGACACTGAAGATGAATTGAATTCCTCTAAAATCAGCAATAGCAGCGATAAAGAAAATATTGCCGTCAATTCTGATGACGATGTGAGTGAGATTAAGGCACCTCTGCCTGATAAAAGCGTTTTGGAAGAATCAACTGTTGTAACAGAGAAAACGAAATCGAATCAAGCAGTAATTGTATCCAGGGTTTCGAATGTTTTCCGGCCCAAAAATATTAATTTCAGCTTTGCAGAGCCTATGGATGTGGACAAGACGACAGTGGACTTGGAGTCATCAACTTTTGAAATATCCGATCGCAAACAAGTCCAAAATGACGTCAAAGATGATTCCATTGATGAAGATTTCAAATTGAATGTGAGCGTTCCTGTTGTTAGCTCCTCTGAGGTTCCTGATAGTCCCAGAGGAGTTGCAGAAGTTAACAACATTCTTGATGAAAATTCTGCAGAGTTTAAATCTGTGTCGGTCGCAGCTGAAGATTCGAATATGGATACTTCCGACGCATTTTGTGAAACACCTCCAGTCGAATCTAAAGAAGTTTTCAATTTATGCACTCCTCAACAACCCAGTTTGGTCATTGTGGAAGAAAATAATGAAGGAGTAAAAACCACTACAACCACCTTGGAGGAATCAGTTAGCAAATCTGCAGACGAAAATCTTCCAGAAACAGTTAAAGATCCGTCAAGATCAGTCACTGAAAAATCCGCTTCATCTCCCGATTATGATTTCCATCTCCCATCTGATGATGAAACTGAAACGATCACACCTCATAATAGTTCTCAAGTCTCAGATCAGCCTGATAAATGTGAATCGAAAGAAGCAGCTTCAAACAAGAATGTCGAGGAAGACAAATTTGTTGAAGTCGATGCAGAAACAAGTGATGAAGTTTTGGATCGCCCTGACGAAGGAGTTGAAGACAATCATGTCGATGTTAAAGCAGGATCAAATTCTGAAGTATCGAATCATCCTATAAGTGAAGTGGAAGAAATATCTCCGAATGGGGGAATCGAGGAAGGACCTAAAATCTCGGATCATTCTGATAAACTTGGATCGAAAGAAATCGAGGAAGACAAGCTTGTTGGGCTCAATACAGATCCATTGAAGGAAATAAACAGCAGTGAGTTATCTTCGGAACAGACTGAGAAGTCTCCAGTAACTGCTGAGGTGAATTCTGATGACGAAAAAGAACAGGTTAAATTTGAAGACATAACTGAAATCCCCAAGAAATGTGAGCGAACTAGTGAAGTTGAAAACGAAAGTGGCGTTGAAAATGAGGATTCTGAAAGAATGAAAGAAAAGGATGAGGATGCTGGAGTTGACAAGATTGATGTGGCCATGGCTGAGGAAAAAATAGAAATCACTGAAGAAGAAGAGTATAATGGCACCGCCAACAGTATTGCAGAGAAAACAGAAATAATTAAGGAAAATAGTGCACTAGAAAGCATGCCAGATATTGAGGAGCATAAAACAGAATCGAATGATCAAAAAATTCATGTAGATATTGAGGATGAGAACAAACATGAGAAGAGAGAGAATGACACATCAAATGGTATAAATGCTAAAACTGAGATAGGAAATGTCAAAATCTCGGAAGTGCAAGAAGTGCAGTCATCAGATTCTAACAGCTTAGAAAATCTGAACACTGAACCAGTTGACATGGATCACACATTGGAGGAGAATGAGGTATTATCTGAGGAGAAAATGGAGGAAAATAATAGTGACTCACCTGTAGGTTCTCCTGGAAAGATAACAAAAGAAGTGAAGGAAGATAAAATCGTCGACGGGGAAAAGGAAATTATTCTGATCGAGTCTGTTGCCAATGAAGATAACGTAGAAGACTCGGGAACCGTGGCAGATACGTGTAAAAATGATGATTACGATGAAATGGAACGCAGTTTTCAAAATATTCGGAATGATGAAGATGATGTATTGGACGAAGACAAACCTCAAAGTAAATCTCCGATATCGAAATCTGAATCCACAGATGATTCATCAAAATCCGAGAAATCTAGAAAGTTGAGAGGGGACAAGTCGGTCGTAAACGAGGAACTGCCTGAACAATCTGAGAAACCAAAAGAAAATAAAAAAGACATGGTTGTTGATGTAGCAAATAACTCCACAGAAACCATCACATCAGGTAGAAATTCGTCTGAATCTCCTAACAAGAAGAAAAATAAACAAAAGAAAAAGCGCTCAATTGAAGCAGTAACAGATGACACCGAAGAATCAAGTATTTCCGACCAAAATACACGAGATGGTGTTGACATGACCCCAAAGAAAGAATTACTTGATCAATCTGCATTGGAATCCAAGGAACGTAAGAATAAGAAAAAGAAAATACAAAGCATGAGAGAAGATACCAGGATTATAGAAAGTGAAACCACTTGGGACGACTCAACAACATCTAAAAAGATGAAGAAAAAGGGGTCTTCTACATTGGCTGACGATTCCATTGGTTCAACTTCTAAAGCCGAAGAACCCGAGTCAGATAATTTGAATGATTCTAAGATTTCAAAAAAAAGGAAGAAGAAGAAAGTATCAGAATATGAAAGTGAATCCGTATCTAAAGAGGCAATCGAGAATGTTGAAGGGGATGAAGAAGCTGCAAGCACGAATATTTTGGATGTAATGAAAATAGAAGAAATCGACCAGACCAAAAAATCAACGAAAAAGAAATCGAAACTCCGACGATCTAGAGACACTGCTGAAAATATCGGGGAAGGAGACTCAAACACCAAGTTGGATGCATTTTTGAAGAGAGCCATGTCAAAAAGTGAAAGTCATTCAAGTGAAGAAGACGAGGAGGAGGTTGAATATGCTAGTGAAGAAGAAGAAGAAGATGTATATGCCAGTAATATTTATATAGATACCATGGCAGAGGAAGGCGAAGAAGATACACCATCTGATGATAGTAATGATATAATTGATGAAGGCGAGTCTATTAATACTACAGAATCTGAACGGGACACTGATGATGATTATGATGATGATGACTCTTTTATATGTGATGATCAAGTAGAGGAGTTACTCTCTGGAGACGAGTACGATTTGGGCGATGAGATGAACACAAAAAATAAAAAATCTCGCATAATCAATGTAGAGGAATGTGACGGTGATATCATCAAAATTGATAGGAAAGAGAAACCAGAGAAACCAAAGAGAAGATCCAGAATAGTTTCAGTTTCTAGTGAAGATGAAGAAGATAACCTGCCCGAAGAAGTAGCGCAGTCTCTTGAAGATGAGCCTGCGATGGAACTGAAAGATGAAGAACCTAGTGAAAGAGAAAAGAAAAGAAAGTCATCCATCACTATAATTCAGAACATTAATGTCAACGACATCAAAGATGTGGTATTGAGTGACAGATTACACAGCTTAGTTGATCATTTTCGCAACACTATTCCTCAACAGGCTGATGTTTCCATGAACTTGTCTCTTGAGTATGCTGGAAGCAAAGAAGATAATTCAAGCAAGCTATCAGCTAAATCGAGAAAAAAAAACAAAAGTGTGCAAAGGTCATCGTTGGAGGCCTCGGAGCCAAAAACGAAACTAACCAAGGATGCAAAGAGAAGCAGTACTTCTCACGATGAATGTTCAGTTCTGACGAAGAAACCAAGACTGAGTACTAGCTTTGATGATGTTGGAGACTTGGATGAGGCAGAAGAGAAATTGAATAAACGGAAACGTAGGAGTACGGAAGAGCTCAACATCAAGAAAAGTAAAAAGAAGAAGAAGAGTAAAGCTAAGAAAGGGGAAGAAGATTCACAAGCCACCGACACGGAGAGATCAGCATATTCTGAAGATGATTTACGAACTGATTCTTTCAGCATCCTCAACCAGTTAGTCACTGATCCAAAAAATAGACCAAGAAGGACTCTTAAACCGAGCACCACTAAAGGCTTCTCGGGAGATCCTTGGATTATTGAGCCCGCAAATGTCAAGCCATCAACCAGCATCGTGAGCCAAAGGGAAATTGAAGATTATAAATCGAATAAAATACACCCGAAGGATTTCAGAAATCAAAGGTTGTTTGGTGGATCGTCTCGTGTTAAGAGAATTGATACAAGAAAGCTGTTAATGAAGAAGGGATTTTATGATTGAAATCTTAGACTTTTACGTTAAGTTTTATGTTATTATTATTTATCCTATTGTTTTTACATCTCGTTTTTGCCAAGGCTGATGAAAAATATTTTTGTATTGTGTGATTTTTCTGTTTATAAACAATTGGTACCTTTTGAGTGATATTTCATTTCATAATTATTTTTATAATGAATCTCAAAACATTTATGATCGTAAAAACCCTTAACATTCTTTATTTCTCATTAATACAGTCCCAATTGAATTATGGGATTCTGGCTTGGAGAGGAGTCATGAAATCCCACATTAGAAACCTTGAAGTTCTTCAGAAACGGTTTTTGAATATAATATATACCTAATAAGTCTTATTTGTATCCAAGTGAAAATTATTCGGATATAACATCATGATTTATATCCATAAACACAAATTGAATATAAATTTCAATAATCATATGTATATTACAAGGAATAAAAATAATATCACATTGAAAAAATAGAGTTGAAACAGCAATGTCTCAGAAAAATTTTAAATATTGCCATTCTACTATGATCTCATTCCAGATCATATAAAAATGATCAAGTCATTAGTATCTCTCAAACTACAGATTACAAAAATTGATTCATTAAGAAACACGTCGAAATTTATTTCATGAAATCTCTCGCTTCAGTTAAGAAAATTAGTTGATTTTTCAATATTATTTTGTTGAATTCTACAAATTTATCAAATATATTATACATAAATGTAATTCGTATCTCTCGCAACAAGTTTTTAACTTCGCGGGTAAAATTGATGTATATGCTCTTTTTATGAATTTTGAATAAACATTATTATTATTATTTGTAGAAGGGAAAGCCGTAACTTGAAAATTTTCCGCACATGTATTAGATGTATTGCTAGAAATATTGACGAATTCCTTTCTGATTGAAGAATGGGAAACATGAACATTTGGAAGTTCAGAATTGAAGTGAACATTAAAAAACTAATAGTGACCAAAGTATTTCTATCTCCAAGTTCATGCCCAGAAGACAGGCTGGATTCAGACAGATACGAAATCGGATCGACGATCTGATAGCTTTCTGATTGGTCTAAATCGAAATTTAGAGTAATAAGAAAGCTATGAGATCGTCGTACGATCGGATTTCAGATCTGTCTGAATCCAGCCTTAGACGAAGATTTTTTCACCCAAAATCAATGTTTAATAATAGTCTGAGATCCGAACCTAAATCGACCTTCACCGAGCTGATAATAGAATAAAACATTTTTTAATGATATTAGTATATTAGAAAATATATTAAAAATGGGTTTGCTAAAAAAATCCCGAACAGACTTTTTTTGATAATTTTTCAAAAAATGATTAAAATTTTGCAACATCACGATAATAAGAAAATTTTATCCTGACATAAAGTATAGAATGTGCAGCCGTTGGGTTGTCTATTATTTACCTGGCCGAACTACTGCGGGTTGTCGGGTATAAACAGATATGTCGATGCCAGTTGCTTTCACTTGATAATAGAAAGAAAATTTATCACCATAAGCGCTGTTTTATTGTGAACACTTTGATATAAGGTTGTCTGCAAAAAAATCGGTCCTAGTGGAGGTTTGCTAATTTCAAAGATTTCAATTTGAACGCGCTCGGAAATGTATGACAGAGAGATCCGAGGTAAGTATACCGTAAAATAGTAAAGGACCCAACATCGCAGTCGCTCAGTATGGGATAAAAATTGAAAGGAGGTAAAAACTGAAAAAAAAACAGGCGGAAGGTCCTTTAGAAAAATAGTCGTTCAAATACTTTGTTTAATAGAAACAAATTCAGCAAACGTTCAAACTGTGCATTTTCGAATTCTATTGAATTATAATTGAAAGAAACAATGTACTTATTGAATACTTTGTACAAAAAATTTCAAATTTTTTATTATTTTATTTATTTCCTAAAAGACTTACTTTTTAGTAACACGTGGCACGTGGTGTGGTAACCGACAAAATCGAGCACTGCTCTGGTTAGCTCAACTTCATGATATTTAAATTTTTTTTACGAAAAGCTAACTTTAACAATTTTTAAAAGTTTCCTCAGTAAACTCACTTGAAGAATCGTCCGTGCCACACAAAAAACAATTTGTAGCCATTTTTTTATCACAACGATACAGAATAACTCGTGTTTTGAATGCAATATGGAGAGTGGCAGAGGTACCTCTATACCCTCCATAGTTTACTTACTGAGCATGCGCACTTCCTAATATTATCCCGAGCGACTGCGATGTTAGGTCCTTTATTATTATACGGTATACTTACCTCGGATCTCTCTGTCATACATTTCCGGGCGCGTTCAAACTGAAATCTTTAAAATTCGCAAACCCCTATAGTGTAGCCGCTGAAAAGATAGAATGATCACATTATTGAATTAACGTTACACACGTAAATACAAAGCACAAATGAGTACAGTACAGTGTAAACAGTTCTTCATTTATGTCAGTTTAGAAGGCGTGGCATCGTACGCCGCGCAGGCTATGATAGATGCAGGCATTCACTTTCACGCGTCCGTGAATTCTATCTTTTGAACGGCCCGACTATAGTAGGACCGATTTTTTGCAGACAACCTTATGACCTTATATCAACGTGTTCACAATAAAACAGCGCTTATGGTGATATAAAATTTTCTCTATTATCAAATCAAGTGAAAGTAACTGGCATCGACATACCTGTTCATAAAAACAAAAATATTTTACAGTTTCCTATATGATTTTCACTTACAATGGGCTTACAAAACAGCGACACGTGTTTCGCTATTACAATATTATAGCTTCTTCAAGCAAGATCTGGCTTGAAGAAGCTATTGCAATAGCGAAACACGTGTCGCTGTTTTTTAAACCCATTGTAAGTGAAAATCAAACAGGAAACTGTAATATATTTTTGTTAATATGGATTTTCATCAAGTATCGGCCAGTTCAATTCAATATACCTGTTTATAACTGATAACCCAGTAGTTCGGCCAGGTAAATGGTAGACAACCCAACGGCTGCACATTCTATACGTTCTATAGTACTTTATGATTTAGGTTCGGATCTTCTACTATAACATTAATTTACACCTGATAAAATTGGCGACATGTGAATATGTTGAAGAACTTTCAGAGAGAGTCCTTGTTCTCAGAAATATGAGTTATCGAAAGTTGCTATGAAAATCACATTTTGTGCATATTGTTAACCCCATTGAAATAAGGGGTTGGGTATAAATGTGTGTCTGGTACATAACATTTCAATAAGGTTCAATTAAGATGTCTAGAAGGGTGGTGTAAACTTGGCGACACATGCCTACTATGATAATAAGCATCATGACCCCTTGACATCAAATCAGTTCAGATGGCGTTTGCAATGAAAAGAGTTACAAATTTCCTAGGAAATGTATAAACGGCCGACCTGACGGCTGGCTATACTTTTACTTTTGAACGCTGACTGATCAACAACCTATATTGTTCAGAATACCGGCCAAATTCCCTATAATTGTGTTCCTTTCATTCGATTTTGTTTTTTATGAGTATGACATTAGATTTTGCTCATTTTGTTGACTGATCGAATCGAAGAATATAGTTTGTCGATTGATCGGTTGACTATGCACTTCCAATTAGCGTCAACTAGCGATGAATTTGAGAAACACACCACGATACGTAAAAATGACACTAATGACAGATAAGTGTCGCCATAAAATTCTAAACAATATCGCATCAGTCCCAGCACCATCCTTCTAGACATCTTAGGTGTAATGATATTTGAATTTCTTCAAAAAACCTATTCATTTGTATGCAAAAATAGCTACTTTTATCAAACGGGAGGAAAGTACTACTTTTCCTACCAAGGATGAAACTTTAGTGCCCGACGCGTAGCGGAGGGCTGTAATCATTCAAGGGAGGAAAAGGCTACTGAATAGGATAAAGATTACTGTACTGATTACAGTAATCCTTCTGGAATGACAGGGAACTTTACCCCGATGTTATGCAAGTGATTAACAATTAGTAGAAAATCCGAACCTAAATCGACCTTCACCGAGGTGATAAGTGATAATAGAATAAAACATTTTATAATGATTTTAGTAAGTATATTAGAAAATATATTAAAAATGGGTTTGCTGAAAAAATCCTGAACAGACTATTTTTAATTATTTTTCAAAAAATGATTTTTAATAAAACTTTGCAACATCAAGATAATAGGAAAATTTTATCCTGTCATAAAGTATAGAATGTGCAGCCGTTGGGTTGTCTATTATTTACCTGGCCGAACTACTGAGTTGTCAGGTATAAACAGGTATGTCGATGTCAGTTACTTTCACTTGATTTGATAATAGAAAAAAATGGATATCACCATGCATAAGCGCTGTTTTTTTGTGGGTATGTTGGGTCCTTTATTATTATACGGTATACTTACCTCGGATTTCTCTGTCATACATTTCCGAGCGCGTTCAAATCGAAATCTTTCAAATTCGCAAACCCCTAGTAGGACCGATTTTTTTGCAGACAACCTTATATCAACGTGTTCACAATAAAACAGCGCTTATGGTGATGTAAAATTTTCTCTAGTATCAAATCAAGTGAAAGCAACTGGCATCGACATACCTGTTTATACCAGACCTGACAACCCAGTAGTTCGGCCAGGTAAATAATAGACAACCCAACGGCTGCACATTCTATACGTTCTATACTTTATGTCAGGATAAAATTTTCTTATTATCTTGATGTTACAAAATTTTATTAAAAATCATTTTTGAAAAATAATTAAAAATAGTCTGTCCAGGATTTTTTAAACAAACCCATTTTTAATATACTTTCTAATATACTAAAATCATTATAAAACATGTTTCATTCTAGTATCAGCTCGGTGAAGGTCGATTTAGGTTCGGATCTTAGACTAAATTCATTTCCAAATAATTTATTTATGAAACTAACAAACAGAATTTATCGAGTTATAAAATTGCGTAGTAAGAAAAAAGAATTTTGCAAAATACAAGGCGTTCTATAAATCAACGGAAAATTTTATACCCAATTGATTATAGTTTAGGTAGTCAATGCCGCATAAGTAATTTTTTTTTCGATTACGTACCACGAAATCACTTATACTTTTGCTTCCTTGGGGGGAAAGTATGACTTTGCTCCCTACAATGAGGCCAGGAAATTTATACTTTGGATCGAGGTAGGCGGAAAATATCTTTGTATATTGGTAGGAGTGAAAAACTGACTAGATTGCACAATCATTCATTTTTGCAATATCTAATGAAAATATGGAGAATAGTTGCTCAAAAGAAGAACATTTTCGCACATAAATTTATTGACCGACTTGAGACTTTGAGCTTTATTTTTTTTTTGTTTGTCTTTATATTCACTTGATTTTATGCGCCACAAACAAGGATATCCCCTGCGTAGGCCTCGATGAATTGTATAAGGAACTGTGTTCAATATTATCCATTTCTTCACTTTAATTCGAGAATGTGTGATTATTATCATGTGAAACGACAATGAATTTAAACTGTCACGTTGGAACGAAATACCCGCACACCTCGGTTTTTCCCGTCAACCGAAGAAAATCAAGCGTCGGCAGATATCCATCGTGACAGTTCTTGCCCCACAGACTTTGTTTTTGTCACGATTGGTCGCGTTCACCGATAACCGACAAGAAATCACGAGGTCTGTGGGGGGCTTTATTGTCATAGTGCTTAGCGTTCGTGATGGTTATGGCGTTTTTTACACGATCCTAGCATTTTTTTCCTTGATTCAAATCAAATAATCTCTACCTCATAGATTTTTTAATTTCCAAATTGCTATCGTCAAAATACAAGAAAAATCCCGGAGGCGTATTTCCATGACGTTTAGTTTTATTGACTAAGACAATCATAGTTGAATACATCAAAAAAACTTTGGAATGGTATGAAAAGTAAAAGATGTCAAAAGCTTGCTGAAAAGATGAAACAACCAAATTCCTTTAGAGATGGTACCTATGAAAAAAGTAATAAAAGTTTCAAATCTGAAGAGGGTCGCGCTGATGTTAATCTACAAGACATGTTGAAAAATATAGCAGCAGACCTGGTATGTAGCATTTCCTCTTCAGTATCTCAACTATTCTAAAGTAACAATTCGACACTCTTAACTTACTTTATTCACATTAGTTTAATTGACTAACATCTGTAAGAAAACATGTACACCCCTAATAAACGATGAGATTGGAATCTTTTTGGTGTAAAAGTTGAAACTTTTCCTAGAGATCAATTACAACACCAAACTGATATTTTTGCACTCGATGCGCGTTTCGCTAACAAGGTTAGCATCTTCAGGAGAATATAATTTTAATATCGAATAATAGAAAAATTGAGAAAGTTCCTTGTGTAAAATTTTTGGGACTGCACATTGATGAGTGTCTCAACTGGAAGAGGCACTGTCAGGTGGTTGTCTCGAGGATGAACTCGGCGAATTACCTTTTTCGAAATTTGAAAACTGTTCTATCACATAACCAGCTCATCATGTTGTATTGTGCACAGGTGGAGTCCCACTTGAGGTATGGGATAGTCTTCTGGGGGATGTCTACGGATATAAATAAAGTATTCATATAGCAAAAAAGGATAATTCGTTGTATAGCAGGCATCACTCGTCTGACTGGCTGTAGAGGATACAGCTGGCTGTAGAGAATATAGACATTGCCCTCATTATATATTTACGAAGTCTGCCTCTTCATTTTCACGAATTTAAATGGATTCAAGACTACTAGAGAAGTACACAGCATTAACACGAGACAAAATAACAATTTATATATTCCTTTTTCAATGTTTTAACACATTCACCTGTAAAATTGGTCAGAAACACTTCGATAAGCTGCCGTTGGCATTGAAATCCTGTGGAACAATAAAAATGTTTAAACACTGCCTGAAAGTACTTTTAATAAATAATGTTTTTTATTCCGTTGGCGAATTCATGAACTGTGAATTTTTTTTATAATGTGACGTCTGAATTTTGCACCATATAATATGTAATGTAATATGTTTGTATTGATAACTGCCATACGTATGTATTTTACTATAATGTATTATGTCCTGTGTCTTATGACATATCCTTTTTTGTCTGCTCTCTATTGACCAATCCTATACAAATTGTATTTGTCGAAAAGGAAATAAAGTTTCAAATCTAAAGCTACGGTTAGTTGTTTATATACCTGAAGTTGCTGGTATCCGCAATCGTCTTCAGGTGATGACTGTCAGTCATCGAAACGTCGTGAGTACACTCAACTTGAAACTTTGTTTCAACTTTTTTTCATTATATTTCATTCGATTTCTTTATTTACATTTTTTGGACTAGTATTTCATATTCGATATCTCAATTTTCTTGTCACAATATCATTTCATTCATTTCGTTATTTAAATTTATTTGACTCATATTTGATATTCGATATCTCGATTTTTTGTAACAACAGTATTTTCTTTCATCAATCGATCCCTAATTTCATTATTGACCAAAAATTTGATTTTGATTTGATTTTCTCACTTGATTTGTATTTTAATCCTTCCGTTCTTAGCAACAGGTTTCAATAGAGTTAAAAATATAGGCAATGGAAGTCCGAACCATTGCCATTCAGCATGGACTTTGTTTATTACTAATATAACTACTTTTCTTCGAGCTTGAAGGCTGTTGTTCTTTGGAATTTCTTCCTAACGTTTCGCTAGCGCGAGTGGCTTCTTCAGAGGCTTACTCATTTCCGATGACCCATCGGAAATGAGTAAGCCGATGACCCATCGGAAATTAGTAAGCCTCTTAAGAAGCTGGCCACTCGCGCTAGCGAAACGTTAGGAAGAAATGCCAAAGAATACGACGGCCTTCAAGCCCGAAGAAAAGTAGTTATAATAACCTCGGCCGCGAAAGCTTAACCATTTTGTTTATTACTGTTAATTATTCTAATTAATTTCTTGATAATGAACTCACAATCTGCAAATTCCGTCATCTGTTAGTATTGATTATTCTGATTACTTTCCAAACAATAAACTGAAAAGCAGACTGAAAGGGATAGGTCCCTTAGCACCATTCATGTTGTTTTTACATTTTGCTATTTCTATAGACATCTATATATGCATCGAGTGGTCTTGTGTCATGCACATGCTTGATCAGTTTCAGATTGCTTTCACCAATTTTGTGGTCATTGTCTGGAACGTGTTGGGCGACACTGGATTTTTCCACCCTTCGCCGTATTTTATTATGTGTGCAAAATTCTCTTTGAAACGGGTTTTAATAGCTCGTCGTCTCTGTCCGATGTACTTTTCAATCTTGACAACTGATCTCGTAAATTCCCGACTTCTCTGAGTTGTCTAAATCATCTTCTGGGTTACCAAGAAGCTGTTGTATTTTATAAGAAGTTTTATATGCAACTTTCATATTTACTTTGGCAAATATCTGTTGAAGTCCTATAGTGTATTGAGGTTCATATGGGATTACTATAAACTTTCAATTTTTCTCATCTTTCTGAAAAGTCGAAGATTTACGAAGTGTTTTCCCTAAATTTACATTTTCTAATCATCTTATCAACTACCTCTTGGTTAAAACCGTTCACTTCAGCTAGGTACGTACCTAATCACTCTTCTTTCATTGTCGTACTTATCTTTTTACAAAGGAAAAGTTATTAACCTATATGGACAAGAAATTGCAGTGCTGCCATTTTATGTTATGGACAATGATTCGAGTCATTTGGATCATTTGGAATGTATCTGAATGTGTTCGTGTCTTTCCTGTAAATGTTAAATTCTATTTCATTCTGTTCGTTCCTTATAATAACCAATATACATCTAAAAATGGCAACTTTCGTTCTTTTTCTTCTTCGTTAATTGTATTCTATTACATCTGCTGTTTAGTGCTGAAAGGACATTTTCAATTTCGGTAATCCTTGTATCCACCACGGCGAATATGTCGTCGACATATCTGATCATCCAGTCCCTAGGGAAGTAACTGAGATCCTCCCTAGCGTCCGTCTCAAACCTGCCCATGAACAGGTTCACCACCAATGGAGACAATGGGTTTCCCATGGCTGTCCCTCCGTAATGTGCATAATATGAGCCATTATATTGAAAAAACTGAGCCCAGTGTAGTCAACAGTTTTTTGGCTAGTGAACCAAAACTTTTATCTAGCATGCTTAGCGACGTGATGAATCGTAATTTCATGGCATTCTAACTATTTTATCACGTCACGATTCGAGTCACAGAACAATAGTCAAACATTTTTACTCTGGATCATATATGAATTGGGTGCGCTGCGTTGCACCCACATTTCGTAACACCCACAGTGCGTAACACCCACATTTCATTATGCCCACATTTCGTAACACCTACACTCTCCGAACATACCCGAATGATGCACTGTTGCAAAATTTACCGGATATTCTGCAATTTTCTGTTAACCCAATCTAGCTTAACCTATCTAACCTAACCTAAAAGAAGGATGAATTTGGCAACAGCGCATCGTTCGGGTATGTTCGGAGAGTGTGGGTGTTACGAAATGTGAGTGTTACGCACTGTGGGTGTTACGAAATGTGAGTGTTACTCACTGTGGGTGTTACGCACTGTGGGTGTTACGCACTGTGGGTATTACGAAATGTGGGTAGAACGAGATGCTCCCTATGAATTGACATATAGAACTATAAAATTTGATTGTGGCTACCATGAAAGATTTACTCAAGAATGATTTGTTTATTTGTTTATTGCATTGCAATGTGATTAAATAATCATCAGAATCAGAACTGACATTTTCTTGATACCTTTCATTTGATGAGTTCCACATATTATTGATAAACTTTTTGTGTATTGCCTTCTTGATGAATCCACCTGAGATGCAAAGAAATGCTGTATTATGGGTAAGGGGTATCCACTTTGCACAAGAGTCTCCAAAAATAAACATTACCAAAAAGAACCCTGAGATTTATTGAACAAAGAAGAAAAACATATAATTTTATAACCGAATTGAAAATCAGATATGAAGTTTAAATCTTGTAGAATTGGCAGTTATTTTTGATTACTTTCGGATGTAATAGCTGCAACAAAACAGCTTCCAGCGCTCAGAGCCGCTGCACAAAGGATATGTTCCGTATTTCGTTTCGGTTAACCAGAGAGGTGCTTTCTCTCACTCTGTGATATTGGCCGAGTCTATCCAAGAGAGAGAGTGACACACAAAAACTCTGGTTAACCGAAACGATATATATATACGGAACATATGCAAAATTAGACAGATTTCCAAGCTGAAATGTCAAATTGTGCGAAGCGGTCTTAACTGCTGTATTCTGTTTGACGCAGCCAATATAAAGCGAACAGATTTTGTAATTTGAACCAAATGAAATTCAGATCAGAAAATGTCTAATATCACATGAAATCACCAGCTTAAAGCTGGAATCAGATTTCTGATTGGTCTAAATTTCAATTCAGACCAATCAGAAAGCTGTCGGATGTCGTACCATCGGATTTCGGATCTGTCTGAATCCAGCCTAACGCTCCTCACACGTGCTTGTATCACAGAAAACCCTATCTACACAGAAGCGCAACTGAAGCGTTCCGACCGAATCGAAAGCTTGGCTTGTATATTGTCAACCTCACATTTGTGTTGTTAGGATGTTATAAAATTTTCGAACAATTATCAATGTCCTTGGGTTATTACTACTGATAAATTTTATTAATATCGGATGAAAGCAAGATCAGAGTAGTTTTAAACGTTCGTTCCTGCAAAATTCAGTTGATTACTCTAAAACTATTTGAACATCAAATAGCTGCCTACACCACTTTTATATCTACTTTTTTTTTGAGGTGCAAAAAACAGAAAGCCTATTCACTGAAATTATTTTGGTAATTATCCAAATTCTCCGTTTATATTTGTTGAGAATAAGGGAATGTAGATTGCTGATCAACGAGGCATTTAGACGAATTTGATAGGGGAAATGTAAGTTCTGAATTATTAAGACCTTCCTAGGGTCGTATCTGCAAATGGAATTAAAACTGCCCCAATTTCAGTTCAGAAGCAGAAATGCTCAGTCTAGAAAGTTTACAAAGGTGTATCACTTGAACTGTATATCAATCGACAGTTTGAATTTACCGCCAAGAAATGACATTATACAAGCCAAGCTTTAAATCAAGGTTACGAAAATTTGACCCAAAAGATCAAAGGGACCGCCTTTAAGTTGCGCTTCTGTGTAGATAGGGTGTTCTGTGCTTGTATCAAGTATCAAGTTAAATTAGGCAACCAATAATACAAGTAGTGAAAGCTTCATTCTTTAATTCTTTATTTTTACTCATGAGAAATATGTGAATTCCATCAGTTAAAACAGATTTTAGAAATATGTCCACCGTCAATACCATTTGTCGCTTATGCTTGCGAAAAGACGAAAATATTAACAAATTCAATATATTTGATTTGACTTTGAGCGATACTTTATACTGGGTATTTGGAATTGAAGTAAGTACATTACCCTTGTACATTTTCACTTCATTATTTACTTTCATTCATACATCATCAATGATTGGTTTCAAAATCGACCATCATATGGTAGCAAATTGAGCAAGAAAAAGTTTTTTTATGTAATCCAGTGCCTCTTCTGCCATATAGGCAGGGGTCTCTTTCTTCCTTTTCGTGAATGGATCAAACATATTTTAATGATATACACCTACCTATCAACAGAGTGTTTTTAAATGTTTTCGAATTCACTTCTTTCATAGAAGCTGTTATTTCTATTCTCTGATTCAGCCAAAAATAATTCATCAGATCATCATCCTATGAAATCATGCAATTAATATCATTTTGTTCTACTTTTTGCATTCATTTTGCAATGATGATTGCTTGATGAATACCATCAATCTTTCTGTTGGAAATTGAGTACATTGAATTGGAGAAAGGATACAATTTGTTTGGTTGAAATGAACTGTTATTCTAAGATAGATATAACAACCTATTGAACCTTATGGACATTGGATCGTAATACAATTTGAAAGTCTTTGACTTCATTCATAAAATACTGCGATCTATACCTGATGAAATATAAACCAATCAAGAATACTTGTTAGTTCAGCTTGATCGACCTGGTAGCTTTGCTCATGTCGAGAAATCAAATCGAGAACACTCAAACCCCAAATGCTGTAGGTTAAGTTGAATATAATATGAGCATAACAAAAATGCACAGGTTCTTTCACACTAGTGTTGAATATATCCTTGTCTTTTATAACATTCCTCTATTAGGAATTGTTATTCTTCGCTGAGAATAATAGGAAATGTCAAAAGTATCTTGAGATTCCACAGTAATTTTGTTTTCCCTAAGCCGTCTTTTACTAACGGATTCACGTCAATGTATACAAAGTATGAATTTCTCAACTTTAGGTACCTACTTATCTAACTAGATATTTCACAATCCATCGAGCAACAATGGACTTTTATGCATTCACATTCAAATATTCGGATTTGGGGAAGAAAGACATGTGAGAGTAAGACTAACGTCTCTTATAATGCCCTGATAAAGAATATACATGTTTAAGTAGATAGAACTGGTGGGGATAAGGGGCGACTATTTTCATTAATGTATCCCTTGGCTCTCTAGTTCCACCTGCCCAATTTTTGGTGAGCAATTGGATATTTAACTTTTAGGAAAAACATATTTACCACATCTTCTCAGGTAGTAAGAATACGAACACTGTACATCGAGGTGGTATCTGGAGAATCCTGCTCAGATATTTCATTCATTCTGATGAATTCACAACCTAATTATAGCAATATGAGGTTCTTGAAAATTTTGCAAATACCTACCTATCAAACTCACTTTTTGTCATTCCCCAAAAATGTATAACTTTTCATATTTTTCATTTTCATGGCCCTTGAAGGACGTTACTATTACAAAGTTTTGGTTTAATGCTTATTGAGGATTTGAAAAAAGGAATACGAATCTTTGCATTGAATGAATATTTCTTTCAGATTGATGTTGGTGATTCCTACTCGAAACTGATATGTTGCAAATGCCTCTATTGCGTGAAATATGTCTTACGAATGCAGAAACAGTTCCAGACTAATCAATATATTTTGAAGGAGAGAATTTGTCCTAGGGATTACGATGTTGAGGTAAGTGGATTGACTTGATGAAGAGACTAATGGATTATTATTCAAAATTGAGAAAGTGTGCGGAACACAACTTCATGGACAGTAATTATTCTCAGTTCATTACGAAGAAGAACTTCAAGAGGAAGCCAGTTGTTGCTGTATGATTCAGTTATAAAACACATTTTCAATCAACATAACGGTGATTAATTATGTGATGTTTTACATGGTGAAAATTTTTGACACTGCACAAAGATTGGCAATAATATATTACAGACCAATGGATGAATTCTTTTCAAAACTCCTAGTCACAGCGCAGCATACAAAAAGTAATATAAAGTAATATAACATAATTCTGTGATATCCTGTATATAATAATTACAAAAATAATGAGGTGAGGTGTACCAATATGTTCAAATGGGTTCAAAATGGTTTTTCGGTTAACCAGCTGCTGCCTCCTTAGAGACATTAACTTTCATAAGTGGAAACGTGTGCGAGCTATGTATCAACGTGTGAATCCCAGCATGTGAAAAACATGTTTTTCAACCTTTATCACCGAAGGAGCGAAGTAGCTTTTCCAAATATAAAACATTCAGAAGTGGAATTGGATGATGAACTACCACACGTTTCGAAAGGCCTCTTGAAGGAATGGTTAGAGAAACTTGTGAAAAGGCATTCATGATAGGCGCCCACGAAGGTAAAGAAATCCGAATAATCTAACAAATCGACATCAGAGAGTAAATGAGGCAAAATGAATAGATAAAAAAAATTCTTATCACTGTACAAGACTGACAGTAGTAACAACCAAGGAACTAGGGAAACAATGGATAAGAAAAGACCAAATTCAAAAAACAAATCTGCTGGTAGGAACTTCAGATTAAGGCAGTTGTTTCCACAATAAATTGGGCGACAATGGTTTACTATACCAACTTGTTTGCAGATATAATTGAGGAGGCCATGCATCTTGCGCATGAAAAGAGGAACAAAATTGGTACCAAAATGTTTCCATTATGAATTCTGGCATTCGGTAGATTTTCAACGAAATGAAGAAAAATATTGAATAAGGATAAGAAGAGCTGTTGTGGAAGTCAGCTAAAAGCAACTGTCAAACAAGTGAATATGTATCTGATCATGGTGCTCTATGTGTGAACACAATTTACGAGGTTATTATTTTAATCTCATAACCATTTGAAAAAATGTTTATGGATTATATTCTTCAGGTAAGGATCTATTGGATAATTTTATATTTTTAGTTGTTTCAATTCAACATGATTGATAGGTCCCTGAAAACAGTTTACTTACCTTATGTGTTTCGGAATCATTTTTGTTTGTTTCTTGTCCGTCCTGATGATAATTTCATTTTGATTGACTGAATGTAATACAATTTTCATTGGTTATATTGAAAATATGTAATTTTCCTTTTTTTCTCGTGAATTGTCTTTTCTGTTTTAGGCTCATCGGTCCAAAGGTGTTAGGAGAGCAAAATAGGGTCGTAGTGAATAGTAATGTAATACAATAGTATTTCTTCATAAATATTACTTGCATACCACAAAAAGTGTATTTTTTCTTAATCTACTACCGAACCTTAATGAAACTTCGAATAATTTGGGGTACTGGCTGTGGTTTAACTGGATTAGGGTACATGCGTTTTTTTTACTTGTATGAGCTCCGATGTGCACACTGGTAAATTTAAGCATATGAAATGTCACCTATCGGTTACATTTCATTCGGGTTTGTACCTCAGTGCTTGTGCGTGACTTTCTATGGGTGAGATCGAAACGAACTTGAAACTAGGGAATCAAAAAATCCAAAGATTATGTATTATGTAGCTCAAAATATAAATCATTCATTGAGATAGTTTATTTCAATACATTTAACTCGATATAGCAAATAGTCAGGTTTGAGAAGTAATCCGTGTGTGAAATGATGAACTCTTTGACTTCCATGCTGGATTCATTATTGAGAACTTAAAGACATATTACTATGTCTGTCTGTCTCTCCTATGTGTGCTTATATCTTTAACACTATACAACGGATTTTGATGTGTTTTTTCAGATAGATAGAATGATTCAATAGGAAGGTTTATGTGTATAAAACATGCATAATATAGTAGAGAAAAACTTATAATTTTAGAGGTTTCTAATGTGATATCGTATATAACCACCTTAAAAAGGTCTACAAAAATGTCCGTGGTGGTATAGTCGACGACAACTAAAATGAGTCGAGGCAGAAACGTAAAATCTGTCCACGTAAGCCATATTTCGCATTAGCCGTTGCCGCAACAGCCAGAAGTAACTAGTCTTGACCTATAGCTATCTTCTGGGGCGTGTACCATGCGCATCAAAATCTCATCTTAGTTGACGTCGAATATATACTTATGTCTATCTCTTAGGGATAACCCACAATCAATTTTTCACCCGTGGGAAGCCTGGGCGGTCACTAGTACAGAATACTTTTCTTACAATTGGGTCCGACTGGTTATAAAACTCATGATTACATCTATCAAAAGGCATTGCTCGATCAGATCCCTCGTCGCTGTTCCTCGCCATTCAGGTGTTGTGCTAAAATGAATACACGGTCGCTGGAATATAGAAAACAGTCTTTTCGGAAATCAATCCTTTTCTATATCTCAGCGTCTGTGAAAACATTTATTTTAGCATCACAGCTGAACCGACAGAAAAAGCGACTAGGGCTCTGATCGATCAATGCCGATTGACAATGGGATGATAATGACTTTTTTGAAAAGTCGGACGTAATTTTGAGACGAGTATCTTGTACACCAGTATCGAAGGCGGAACTGGCTGTCGAGGTTAATATCGTAGTTTAGTTAGTAATCCCGCTAAGGGAGACAGTTCATCGCGATTTTTTCCAGTTTGCTGTAACCAATAGTCTTGTGATAGGACAGCTCCGATCTCCTACTAGGATGCTTTGCAGTCACGCAGCGCAATAAAAAATTCCATCCTCTTTTCAGTGAATGACAATTAGCATTCACCGATTCACTAAACGTGAACGCCAATAAAACGTTGATATTTGTAATTTTTTATCTAATGATCACGAATATATCTCGCTGGTAAACATTGTATCAACCACCTGTCACAACGATAAGTGAGAATCATCGTCATGTGAGCATTTTCAGAGTATCTCCTCCATGAAATCTCAGTAGCCGTGAAAGATCCCTGAAAACCTCTGTTAGTGTAACAAAATCTCTCAGCGCCGGCCCTGTCGCTCGTAAACGCAAAATAATATGAGGGAAGAAAGAACGTAATCTGCCTGGGAATCCCGACTCGCGTAGAAAATCCGATACACATCGTCGATACCTATATGGAAGATTCTCCATAGGCGTACGCAAGTATAAATACGGAAGTGATTCATCGCTACGGCAGATAGTTATCAGAAAGTTTAAGTATAGAGCGCTGGATGGTTTAGCTGAGCAGGTTGAGTGATTGTATTGTATTGTGATGAAGAGTTGTAATAAAAAGTATTTTAGTGTTGTTTGGAGTTTCAATAAACAAACCCAATGAAATATCGTAACAGTGGTGTCAGAAGTTGGAAATTTCGTGGAAATTGAATGTCATTTAGAGTGGATACGAGAATTCACGATTCAGGAATGTCAACCTCTAACTGAATCTCCAGGAATGCTCATTGTTCCAGCAAAAGTGTCATAAGACGGCATCCGAACAGACGAAAGGAAGATACAGGCAATAAGAGACTGGCCGAGACCTACTACCATCGGTTCGTGGAAAGATTTGCTGATATTGCGGCACCCCTTCGTAAGTTGACAGAAGACCGAGTGAAATTCGTTTGGTCCAACGAAAGTGAACGAGCATTTGTGAAACTGAAAGTTGCTCTATGTTCTAGTCCTATTTTGGGTTTCCCACGTCAACGAGGCATGTTCGTCTTGGACATAGATGCTAGTAATGATGGTATTGAAGCCGTACTATCACAAGAACAAGATGGCCAAGAAAAAGTAATTCGGTTCTATAGCAAAGTACTCACCAAGCCGGAAAGGAATTATTGAGTGACAAGAAAGGAACTACTGGCAATAATCAAGGCTGTAGACCACTTCCACAAATATCTGTATGGAAGAGAGTTCCTCATCAGAGCAGATCACGCAGCTCTGAAGTGGTTACTCGAGATGAAGAATCCAAGGTGGATTGAGAAGTTGAACCAGTATCACTTCAAGATAAGACATCGACTGCATAACAACGCAGATGCCTTGTCCAGAAGACCTTGTTCGGGTGCTTGTAAGAACTGTGAGCGAATTGAACGTCGCGAAGGAATCAACCAAGTGAGATTGATGGTAGACGAAAATTGGACCATAGCAGAAATGATACGAGACCAGGAGAGTGACCCAAACGTTGCAGTATTTTTGAAATTGAAGAAAAATGGAGCAGAAAGACCCACCTGGAAGGACATCTCAGATCGGTCACCAATGTTCAAGGCATTGTGGTCGCAATAGTATTCCTTGATTGTTGAGAATAACCTACTGGAGAGGACCTACTAGAGAGGGCTTGGGAATCCGCCGAGGGCAAGAAAGTAAGTTCACAACTGGTTGTGCCTATGACGAGAGTAGAGGATTATTAGAGATTCATGGTGGTGAATCAGGTGGACACCCCGGAGTTAAGACCTTGGATAAAATACGGCAAAGGTTTTACTGGGTCCAATGTCGAGAAGATGTCGAGAGATGGTACCGAGGATGCCCAAAATGCGAAGCAAGCAGAGGTCCTAGAACAAGAACAATAGGCGAGATGAAACAATACAATGTTGGTGCTCCCTTCCAAAGAATCGCCATCAATGTAGCTGGACCATTTCCGATGACAAATGATGGCAACAATTACATCCTCGTTGCCATGGATTACTTCGGTAAATGGGCTGAAGTGCCTTGCCTGATTAAGAAGCATCCGCAGCTGCAAGAGCCCTGGTAGACAACATGTTTGCAAGGTTCGGAGTGCCAATGGAGCCACATTCCGATCAAGGAAAAAATTTGGAATCGAATCCATTCAGGAAAGTTCATGAGTTGATGGGAATTAGCAAGACCAGAAGAACTGCCCTCCACCCACAGTCTGATGGCAAGGCCGAGAGGTTCAATAGGACTATGGAAGAACATCTTTCCAAAGTAGTAGAAGAGCGTCAGAAAGACTGGGATCGACATCTTCAACTATTCTTGATGGCCTACCGGGCTGCTGTGCACAATTCCACAAAGCTCACCCCTGCAAGTATCATCTTCGGGAGAGATATTCGTTTGCCCTGTGACTTGGTGTTCGGATCACCAAGTACTGAGGAAAAAGAGGTGCAGGATTATGCAGACGAACTGCGAGACAGTTTCAATAGGATCAACGAAATTGCGACAGGATGAGGGCTCGATACGATCTCAAGGCAAATACTGATGAATTCAAAGAAGGAGATGTGTGGCTATACAACCCTCGTCGTAGAAAAGGGATTTCTCCCAAATTAACACCATCCTGGGAAGGACCCTATACGATAGTCAAGAGAATAAATGACGTGGTGTACACGATTCAACGTAGCCCCAGAGCAAAAATGAAGGTCGTTCACCTAGAAAGACTCAAACGTTACAATGGGAATGAGATATTGTTTGATCGGGAAGATCAAAATTGAGAGGGGGATAATGTTACGAAATCTCCTAGCGCCGGCCCTGTCGCTCGTAAACGAAAAATAATATAAGGTCGAAGAGATAAGCTAGTTTAGTTGAACAGTGTAAGTGATTGTATTTTATTGTGTTGTGATAAAGAGTTGTAATAAAAGTAGTTTACTGTTGTTTTTAGTTTTAATAAACGAACCCAAGTTAATATCGTAACAATTGCAAAAAATCTTTTTTTTTTATTTTTCTTCTATTAAATCAAAAGACAATACATTATCTATAAATGAAGTCTGTGAAATAGAGGTTAGTTCATAACAGATATAAATTAATTTGTTAAAATAGCCCTCGCTTAATAAAGATTGGAGTATGATGAATTCCGTTGAATATAGATAATATAGATGAATACAATCTTTGTTTCAGGCAATCACTGGTACCAGAGATGCAAGTACATCAACAGAACACCAATTCATCAATGGTTGTGTAACGGTATCAATGAGTGCAATTTCTATGCTAAATCGTCTCTTTGTGGATGTTGAGAAATTAGAAGACAGTGATATTTGCAATAACTACGAAAAAATCGGTGAATACTCATATCGTCAGAAACAAAATAGCGAAATGAGAAAGGTGAGGTTTATAATTCACCTAGGATAATATATTTCAAAACCTCCCAGGTGTTTCTCCAATATAAAAGTTACCAACTGCATTATTATATATTGCCGAATAAAAACAAATGATTTTCTCGTAAGGAGGATAAGTAGCCTAGATGAAAGATATTACCAAAATTTGAGGTACAGCTTATCCTAGACAGTGAAAAATCCCACTGTCCCATTCGCGATGTTATTATTTCTGTTGCCATCGTGAGTTGATCAGTTTTATTATAATCGAAAAAGATCGCTGAAACAGCTGTTCTTTGCTTGCTTTAGCACTGCGGATTGATTTTGAAACGAGTATTTCGATTGTCTGAGAGAAAATTTGACTGATAAATTTTCCGGTCGACCTGTTTCAAAGTTTAGGTAGGAAGCATCTTCAGTTCAACGAGTTTTTGGCTTATGTGATCCACTCTTCGCAATGAAAATATCAATCAATTGAATGAGTTTTATTTTTAATTAGATGAAGTGACAGTAAATACCATGTGAGAACCTAATATTGAAATCATTTCGTAATTTTATTGATGTTTCATCTTATTACATGCAATTAATATTTTTATGAAGATTTGGACTCTACTTCAGACGAAGATGGTTTAAATTGGTATGATAGCGGCCTTCATGTAATTTTTGTAATGAAACATAGCCGATTGCACCGACTTTTTATTATGAAACTATCAACAAAGAGACTCTTTCATTTTTTTGGTCTCTCAACTTAATATAAATTGCACTGTACATTTTCAAACAAGCTATATATATATATATATATATACATATATATATATATATATATACATATATATATATATATATATATATATATATATATATATGTATATATATATATGTATATATAACCATTTTGTATATATATACCATATATACCATATATACCTTAACCATTTTGTATATATATACAAAATGGTTAAGGCTTTCGCGGCCGAGGTTATTAGTATAACTACTTTTCTTCGGGATTGAAGGCCGTCGTTCTTTGAACCTTCTTATATATATATATATATATATATATATATATATATATATAAAGGGTCACAACCTAATTTTGAGTTGGAACATTCATAGATAAATGAATTAAATAAATGAAGAACACATCCAGGTCATTTCCAATCAGTTGCAAAAGCTGCATTACTGTAGGTTTTGTTAGGTGGAACCTTCTGAAAAATCCAAGTCGCTCAGTTTCTGATATAATAATTGGATCGCTCGTTCAACCTGCGTTGACACCCAAATCTTGGAAGTCTACAACTTCATCATTTTCCAATATATCTTCACCTCAATCAATTTCCAATATATCTTCAATGCAATCATTTTCCAAAACATTAATACAACCCATTATAACAGAATAAAACTAACCTCACAAAGATGATGAACCAGATGTATGTTTGAAGGAGAAAATATGGCGAGTTAGGTTATGATTTATTGATGGGCGTTCAATAATAATCTCTCAAACTATGGTGCAATCGCTGCAGTGCGTTAACTGACCTTTATGGGCCCATTAGCTTAATGCTCCCATAACAAAAAGTCAGTGCAATCGGCAGTTAGATACGGATTTGAATTCCATTTATAATATTCTCTTTTATTTTTTTCTATGGGCTTCTGATAACTATTATTCGATTTGCAGCAATGTAACAAAGAAGAAGAAAGGATATCAGTGCCTGTAAATATATTCGGTTCTTCGCCTTTTCTGCATATTCCCAAACTCGAGAACACGGATGATTTCAAAGGGTATAAAAAAATCGACGATTTTCTGTATAAAGAAATTCCATTGGTCTTAGAGGAATCACAAATAACCGCTGACGATAAAAGGCATGAAGCTGAGAAAACATATGTGTCTGAAAATGTACAGACTGCCGTTGAAGGTACCTGTCAGAACGATGCAAAGCGTGATATGGTTTTAGTTTCGACGGATATATTCGACCAATTGAATTCGCCTTATGTTCATATTCCTAAGTTTGATCATACTCTCCGTGAAGAAGGATATAAAGAAATTGGAGATTTTCTATACCAAAAAATAGGCAGAGCGAAAAGAAATATTTCGAAGAAAAAAAACCATTACAAAGATTTTTATTATGAGTTGCCCACTCTAGCTTTGAAGGAGCTGATTATGGAAAGGCATCAAGAGATAATTGGCGAAAAGAAAACCAGGCCGAAAACAAAATGCGGACCTAAAGACCCTTCATTGTTCGACGTCAATGAAGTCTTCTCTGTGGAAGTTTGTAAATACTGTAGCCAAAATTTCAAAACCAAGGAGCTGTTGAAGATTCACTGCAATGTCAGACATAATGAGGGAGATCGTGTGTCCAAGATCTACAGAAAAAAGAAGAGAAAGACATGTAAACCCAGGAAAGCGAACATCTTACAGGAGACAAAATTCAAAAAACTTCCATCGCTTTTCGAAAAACGAAATCAGGGAAATAATTTTTTGAGTGAAAACGAACAAATGCATTTCAAAAGGGAGGGGATGGCTTCGAACCATTCTTCTTCTGAAACCAGTGTTCCCGAGTCTCGTGAAACTAGTGTTCGCCAATCTCCTGAAACTACTGTTTACGAGTCTTCGAACAATGATTCTGGAAATATAATTCCCACCGAAACCTACGTATATCAACAAGAAGATGTGGTATGGTTTCCCGAAGTTGTGGGAAGCGAAGCACCTTGCGACAACGACGATGCTGATCTTTCGGCTTCAGATGATGGACAAGACCACAAAGAGGTACTAGATCATGGTTATGTTTCATCATTGAGGAACAAACTGACTTCTCGTTTGAAAGCGAACAGTCGACAGCGCACGGATTTGCCTGTGAAAGAAAAAGTTGACAAAGAATTCGCCGAATTCATCACGCAGCGCCTAATTGATGTGAAAAGGGCTCGGACGGAGCTTGACGGGTTGAAAAAGTTACAGACACAGTTACAAAAGACAATCGATCAAGACGGACTTGTTGATGAGCGATGTGAATTTATTCAAAATTTGCTATCGGAAAATCTCTCAGTGTAACTATCGGCCAGGATTTTTTATTTTTGCATATAATTATTGGTTTGGACCCAGTGAAATCAAATAAGGAATACTTCATGCATCATAATCACATATTAAAATTTCAGCCTCGTGAAAGATGAAGAAGCCTAGTGTGATATGAGTTGAATACGAGTTACATTCAACAGAGTTCATTTCACATTCTCACACAATCTGAAATGAGAAAAATTCGGTTACCTAGAAGACTCTTTCTGTTAGGTGTTTCCATATAAATTGTTATTTATATGAGGTCAATTTCCTTTTGCCTTTCAGCCAACTGTTTATATCAGCATCGATTATGATTTTGGTTAGAATCAGGTATATACTATTAAAAGTTTCGTCTTCCCAGCCCACACAGTTACATCGCAGAGACGTCCCTGCGATATCACGACAAGGCGTGTGACGTCCCAAAACTTGTCGCAGGGAATTTGCATTTACGTCGCTCACATGTCGCGATGTTCACACTCGGGCGACATCGCCTGTGACACAACTGCGACAAGTTTTGTGACAAAATTGCGACAAGTTTTGTGACAAAATTGCGACAAGTTTTGTGACAAAATTGCGACAAATTTTGTGACAAAATTGAGATCAATTTTGCGACGTAATTGCGACAAGATGTGCGATGACTCTGCGATTTATTTCGCTATCAATCTGCGACGTACTTTCTGCCTTTAATATGTGGGATATATTCTGAAATCTATCCAGAAATATTGGCAGGCCTGTATTCTGTATCATTGATATTTCATGGATATTACCAGAATTATATACACTGGACATCATAAGAGCGACATCTACTGGACATCATAAGAGCGATATCTACTGGATGTCACAAATATAACATCAACTCGATATCGCACTAGTTACATGCCAAATGTGTACATCGCAGCGACCTAACAAAAGTAATGTCTTAGTGTTACTTGATAGTGACATCGCAGGGATGTCATGTCACAGATGTGTTGGCTGGGTTGCTTTTATTAATCGTCTAGAAATATTTCCTCCGTTGTGATTTGCGCTTTTTCTTCTTTCCACGAGGTTAATGAAAAGTCATTTCTCGAATTTCCCATTGCTCAGTCGTGATGAAGTAGTTGTTATTTGATTCATGCAGGATATTTGGTTCCGCTTTTGTTGTATATTTTGTATATATTCTTTATATGTTTTTTCGTCATACTTATTTGACGCTTTTTTATGTCTATTCAGTGTGTCAATTTTACTAAGGCGTGATAAATTCATTTCATCTACTTATGAGGTTTCGTTGTTGGAGAATTTACTACCTAATGAAATTTCTTTGTACTTCAGTAATTCAACTGAGTTTAGTTGAAATTCTTGGCGATACATTGGGGCCTTACATCTTTTTTATTTTACCGCTTCATTTGGGGGGGTTTCAATGAATAATTTACAGCTCTTTTTTATCTGTAATATATTTTTGGAAGAAACTCTATTGTTTTCATCTATCGCTTGATCGGTTTGTTTTGATTGAAGTATGATCAGAGTTGAAAATTGACTGTCTAAGACAGAATGCGCTTAATCTAACTTAGCAAATGAGACACAGGGATTCAAATAGGTAAATGAACTGAAGATGCGACAAAAGCAGAATGTTCAACCAGTTATATCGTCCAGAACAAATCAAAATTTCAAACACTAAATGAAAGAGAGACGTCTATTCAACAAAATTGGATTTATCGGAGAAAACTTTGGCAACTGAAAAATGCAGAATACTGCATTATCGACGAGCTGATGATGGATTTTCCATACTTTAGTCGTTCGATACAAACCAACCAATAATGTGAATTCATCTCGCCAACAAATTACAACACAT
Source organism: Zygogramma bicolorata (assembly GCA_032362365.1). Lineage (NCBI taxonomy): Eukaryota > Metazoa > Arthropoda > Insecta > Coleoptera > Chrysomelidae > Zygogramma > Zygogramma bicolorata. The sequence goes on along the minus strand of JAVJAQ010003223.1, from coordinate 2,617,766 downwards.
CTCCTGTTCGAGAAACAGTTTCCTTCGGAATACATGGCGTCACATACCCTAAGATGACTTATATTATATGACACAGTTCAAAAGAATGCATCATTTTCTACTAGATTTTTTTTAGAATACGTCTTTATCTACTATTGAATAATAAACGTCTAAGGCTGGATTCAGACAGATCCGAAATCTGATAATACGACGCTCCGACAGCTTTCTGATTGGTCTAAATTGTTCTAAATTTTAATTTAGACCAATCAGAAAGCTGTCGGATCGTACCTTCGGATTTCGGATCTGTCTGAATCCAGCCTAAGTCAATTGATACCATCGTAAGAAAGTAAGAAGTCAGCGATCCAATATCTTCACTCCCAACTGGAACAAAATAACCGCCATCAGCGCCTTTGGTGGTTGTTGACCCTAGCTTGCAAATTTTAGGCGGGAAAGCGGCTGTTACATTTCTAAATTTTTTTCTGTGTTCCGTGATTGAAACCTTCGGCATAGAAGTGAACATTTTTTAAATCAATTATCCCAACACTAAACTGATATCCCTCGCATTCAACGGATTTCGCAGACAAGTTTAGCATATACATGAAAAAATTGATTTCTGTAGGCTAATACTGAGAAACACACGGCTGTAAAAATAAACGCATCGTACATTACATACAACTATTACGAAGGCTGGCAGAAGGACTTGATATTCTAGGCAGTACCACTCGAAAAAGTCCGACTGGGTAAATGACTCCATTTGTATTTGATCCTTGGATCATTGCGCCTATATAAAATATAATTTTTGAAACACACCTTGGTGTTGCATGATGGGCGACATATGATGGATGTTGGGTAACAGATGACGGTGATCTCTCACACGTGAAAATTCTACATTCGTACTCGTGGTCAGTCTTTTCATAATTCAATCAACGAATGGGTGTATCGTTCACAGTACAAAAGAAATTACCACCAACTCCTGATGACCTCAAAAACTATTGGTGACAAAAGTTATCGAGCACCCAGCACCATTTGGCCAGAATATTCAGTTCTTGACCGAATGGAGAGCAGCTGATTCCGGAATGGTTTGTCGAAGGGCGAACCGTGCTAATCCCGAGGAACGGAGATTTGTCGGATCCTAAGAATCACAGACCGATAGCATGCTTGAATCCGTGTTATAAGATGTTTACACGAATCTTATACATGCGTACTCTTTAAGCAGTTGACGCGGTGTTCGAACCGATATATGAGCAAAAAGGATCAAAAAAGGGTTCCGCGGGCTGTAAGGAGAACTTGCAGCTCGATAGATGCTTCACGCGGAACTCCGTGCAGTATAAGCGGAATCCTTCTATGGCCTGGATCGATTATCGCAAGGCATCGATACAACATCTCATGAGTTGTTGTACTTACTCGAGTGCCTTGCGGTGCCATACCATATCAAATCAATACACCATAACATCAGGTGAAATCAGGTTCCAAACAGAGCCGGTCATCATAAGCAGAGGTGTTTTTCAGGGAGATTCCCTTAGTCCCCTTCTCTTCTGCATCTCACTAACACCATTGTCCGTTGCGCTCAGGAAAACCCGGGGATATAACTGTGGCACCCTTGGAAACCGGAGGCATTAGGTCATCCATCTTTTTTATATGGATGACCTCAAGCTTTATGCCTATGGAGAAAGGGACCTACAGCAGTCCCTCAGGGTGGTGCAGGAGTTCACGCATGCTGTCGGTATGGAATTCGGGATTGACAAATGTGCACTGGTTCATCTCGAAAGAGGACGATGCGAGGATTTCGCTGAGGATGCCCACTCGTAGACAGAAGCATTCTACATCATTTGATTGCCGGAGAGATATACACCTATCTGGGTGTGGAACAAAGCCACACCCAAGAAGTAGACTCGGTGAAAAATGCTTTCCGTGGCAAGTATAGGCAGAAACTACGGCAGAGCTGTCGTGCAAAAACAAAGTCTTTGCCACCAACATGCTTGCCATTCCGATTCTACTCTACCCTTGCGGAGTAGTCAAATGGACTGAGGAAGAGTTGCGTCAACTTGACGTAGACTCTTAAAATGATGCATATGCACAGAAGTATGCATCCCAAATGGTCCGTTCCACAGTTATATCTTCTTCGACAACAAGGGGGCCGTGGACATTTGAGTTTGGAGTGTCTTCACAACAGAATGTTACTGGTTGGAGTCTGTAGAGTCATCAGGAGTTCGGATCCCCTACAATGCATGGTCCGAGACCATGAACATGCAGGAATCAGAGCCTTTTTGATCGAGGCAGCAAGGCGCGTTGCTGATGAACTTGGTATAATCTTCGACACCGAGTGGGTAAACCAACTCTGTGTTACCGAGTTGGAGCCCGCACGGAGAAAAGCTCACATCAAGGCTGCAGAGAATGCTAAAATACTGCAGCTGCATACAGACAAGCCCCTGCATGGAGTCTTCTTTAAGAACAAGAGGACCATGGCTTGTCTGTTAAGCTGACATTTGCCTTCCTCGGGTCAGGTGAGCTGAAGTCGGAGACTGAAGGGTTCATCATGGCGTGTCTTCAACACCCTCGTCTACCGGAGACGTGTGATGGGTATAGAGGTCCCCGAGACTTTGATGCAATTGTGCGGTTTATGCGGTCTCGGCCTATATCCATCGCCATAACGCAAACAGACAGGACAGCGGCGCTGCCTTATGCTCCAGGAGATATCGAGTCCGTTGTGGAAAATGAAAGGTGTCGAATTTTTTGGAACTTTTCATTCCCCACCCTCAAGCAAATACAAGCCAATAAGCCTGATATAGTCCTCTTCGACCACCGAAGTAAGAAGTTATTCGTTATTGAGTTTTCGGCCCCAGCTGAAACAAATATTTTCCGAAAAAAGGAGGAAAAGCGGACAAAGTATCAGGATTAACCTAACGAACTCCACAGGCTCCACCCGGACTATTCTGTCAAATTAGTGATTCTGATTATAAGTGTTCTCGGTGGTTCCAGACCAACGCTACTCTCAAAGCTTATCTTTTTTCTTCCTTTAACCCATTAACCGCCAAAGGTGCGTAAACGCAACTTTTATTTATTATTTTTTTTTGTGATTTGGATCAATATTGTTAATATTTATTCTGATGGATATTTATAAGAATGATCCAGAAGAAGTAAAAATATTTTTATTCAATCCAAAACATGATTGTTTCAATCTCTCAAATTCGCTTGAAAATGTTATAAATTGACCGTTATTGTAATTCTCCAATAAATTATTTTTTTTTCGGTACTGAATATATAATCATAAATTTATTTCGTGCCGAACAATAATGAAATATTTGCTCAATGATAACGTGTATTTTCATTTACGTAAATATTTTCGGATGTCGTTTATTTTTTCATTTGCTGGTGATGGTTGCGTATACGCACCTTTGGCCGATAATGGTGAAAATTTTCATTCACTAGTATGCGAGTCTCGACAAGCTTGGGAATATCAGGATACGTTGTGATGGTCAGTTGATTATTCACCTTGCTCGAGTTTTTTCAGTGCAAATCAGTATCGGCAGGAAAGATTTCTCGTATTTTTTTATAACATTGTCTAAATGAGGTAAGAATCATAACTCGAGTGTAGATTTTGGTATTTCAATATCATTATTCATCATTATAGTCAATTTTCGAAATGGGAAATGAAGAAAGCACTGACGACGGAAGAGTTGAGTGCTTTATCAGAGGAAGAGTTGGATTATCAAAATTATGATTCGATTGATATTGTTTATGTTCCGCCGGAAACAGACAGTCTAACCGATGAAGAGAACATTGATGAAAATATAATCGAAGAAGAAATAATAGAGGGGGATATTGCGGGAACTTATGAAATACAAGTGGATAAGGATAGTGATGATTCAGATGATGAGAGGGATAGCAGAACGTGTTGAGGCAAATATTGCCGGAACTTCTGGAATACAATTGAATGAAGATAGTTATGATTCAGAAGACGATATCCCTCTGAGTGGAATAGCAAGGAGTCTACTAAAATGTAGTGCCCATTCAAGCCAAACTGATGAAACCTCGAATGGTGCCGAATATAACCCATTATACGGAAGAACATCTAAATCAGCTCTACCAGATGATATAAGATTTGATAATGTTGGACATGTGATAATCAGAGATACCAACAGTGCAAGAAGAAAATGTCGATTTTGTAAAAGTAACACCATTTATTTATGTAAGAAATGTAAAGTGCATGTTAACCCAGATTGTTCCGAAAATTATCATATCGAGAAATAGGGCACCTACTCTGACTTTATTTCGTTTTTTTTTTATTAGATTATTATAACCATTTTTTGCCAAAGGTGCGCTTACGCACCCACTCGTTTTTTTCAATACTGTCAGTTGATATTTTTTTTAATGACGAATTGTTGTTTGTTTGAGTGTTCTGAACGTGCAAAATAAATGGTTTTTCTAAATTACAAATTTCTATTGTCTTGGCCGTTAATGGGTTAAGTAGCCTATTCCACAAGAGTTGTTCAAAAATAAAATCAATATTACTCTTCATTCACTTTTATTCTACATATGGTGCCATTGTTCAATATTTTAAATTAGTCCCTTGGAAGAATTCAGCTCTGAACGCGTTTTTATGAATTCACCATTTGGAATGTTATGGATTTCAATCATTTCAAAATAACACAAATATATTTTATATTGTTTCTATGTGGTTTTTATTTTCCCATAATAAAAACAATAAAAAATAAATTCAGTCGAATGTGAAATGGGTCTTAAATAAAAAGCCCAAGCTAGTGGCTGGTTCACAGACCCAACACTCACTCGAAATCGAGACGTTCATACACAAAATATTAAAGTGAATTTGATTCTCATTGTGCTAATTTTCCCAGATTGGATTTATGCTCCTAGTCACACAGTCTATTGAATTGGCGGTTTCCCCAAAGTATTCCTTCTTCCTTCCCTACATCCTTTCAGAATGCCAGAACGGGTTTTTCAGTACTTTTACTTTGGCTATCTATTAAGCAAGGATTTCCCATATTCATTACAATAATTCCCATCCCACCTTAACATTTTCTGTTGTCTCAAACTTGGCTGTCCTAAGCTTCTCACTGACCTCGGCTGCAATAATTGCCTCATTTTATAAAACAATACCAGGTTCAAGACCTATCTTTACTAAGTGTCCAGTTCTGTTACCAAACTACTTAATCCTTCTTTTCCCTAGCATTCTTCCTTATTGCACGAAACCTAAAAAGATATTGTATGAGTACATGTTTTGGCAAAAAAAAGGACACCTTTTTTTTCAACCTTGACTATTGTGACTAGGTGACAAATGCTTAATTTTTACTATTCAAATAAATTATGAGAAAACCTGATTTTTGTTTTGTTACACAACCTTTTTCTGTACTTATACATTGTATAATTCATGAGATACATTACTGAGTATTTAAGGTAAGGAGATACAATTTTTTTTGAGTAATTGGGGGATAGTGTGAATAAAGGATAAAAAACAGACTAGAACACTATGATTTAATAACATAAATTAATCATACTTTTCTTTAACTATATATTATCAAATATTATATTATAAAGTCTTGAAAATGGCTTCAAAGTGGGAACTGAAACGTCCACTAAACTATATTTTCAGACGCTCTAGAAAGTGGAGGCTACTTGCAAACATAGTTTACTAATTTTCAATGTATTTTGCCTCCTGTGACAAAGCTTTTTGTCGTTAGTAGGGAATTTATGAAGTGAAATAGTACTAGTATTATATAATGAGCACTGAGACACCGAGCACATTTTTCTCGATTTTGTGGGAATACTTGAATGAATTCGCTGCATGTTGGTTTGTAAACCACAACAACACTTCAAAACTATTTCACTCTTCGCACTTCTGTAGTGTATTAAGTTATATATATTTCCGAAATAATAAGACTCCATAGAATTAACACAGTAAAGGAATTAATATCTGTTGTTCACCCTCCCGTTAGTTCAAAAAATATATATAGATGGCAACCACTTCGAAGTTATAGACTATTATCCACAAAGCAGCAGATTTCTATCTTGCACAAGCGCACAAACTCTCTGAAAGTACCTGAAGGTGTCGCCCCGGGTTCAGACAGTGGTGGAAATTTTAATTTTGTTGTTTGTCGCCAGTTTGTTTTTGTTTACATTCATCGAGGTTGGCTTTTGGCTTGGCGGTCAGCCCGCCGTGGTATTTGAGGTTATGAATCTTCATAGAAAATATTTTCTGGGAAATGTTCAATTGGAGAATTTTGATTATTTGAAATGTAGGCTCTTTATCTCTGCAAAATTACGTATCATTTCTTCAAGACTAATTGATTCGAAAATCACAAAATCTACCTTAGGTGAGTAATTTGCCAACCCAATTTTGTAACAAAAAAAGCATGATTCTGTTTTTACAAAATGTTTTCTATTTGATCTTTTTATATTGCTTTTCAGGTCTCTTGGAGATCTACTAAAAACGAAAAAGTGGTTGAAGTTCCAAGGGAATAGAAGCTTACTTGAAATGGCGGTAATTGTTGGGTATACTGAAAATTTGGAATGGAAAATTAGCTGAAAATTGTCAACTAGATTTGGTAGGAATGAAAACTTGAGGAGTTGATGTATGAAAACGTGAAGCTGTAACATCTCAACATGACTAAAGTTATCTCTCATTTTTCAGTAACCTGATGATGCAGTTGAGGTGCCATTGGAGTCACTATATTTTCAAATAGAAAAGCTTCTCAATGCTTCCAATATACTTTTCTGAACAAGTCTTGAGACTTGTTCGTTTCCATCAACCAGCTGACGAACGTCAACCCTCATAAGTCGACACTTGTGCAAGCAATGCATCAACGAGGCCTTACCTTTAAACGTGCAATTACCCAGCATACGGATACGGTTATAGTTACTTGCCTGCCAGTGCATCAACTTGGAAATGACTTGGTCATCGAGATAGTTGAATACAGAGGAGAAGCCTATAAAAAAAAACAAAATTTACAATACACGATCCACCATTGAAGAAATTGTACTTGTGAAGAAAATTATGTGCTATGAATGTGGTAGAGCTGATCATCTCATAAGAAATTTTAGAAAGTGTTCACCTGCAACATTGGAACAGGTTCTGTGTTTGAGTCTTACACCGTCAAGAAATTGGGAATGCTAGAGGACATGGAACAAGTTCAGGCACATTCCATGGGCATCGCTGAGAAGATATACCAACCAAGGGGCAGAAAATGATCAAAGCCTAAAAAGACATTTTGTTCGCAGTGAGTACAATGAATCTGATAGGTATAATTACGAATGACAATGTATGTTTCAAAGAAAAATTTGATACTTTGCATGTATTCAGGAACAATCTACATTTGAATTTTTTTATAAATGGTGGTTGCGTAATTGATATATGGTTGGTCATAAAAATCATCGCGAAATTATTTCAGCGACTGGTGTCAAAAACATTGAATAATCGTCATATCAACATACATTTTTTTAGCCACTGAACATGAATATGAAGTCAGAACTTGTGATTAGGGCATATTCTGTCTTCCTTTTGGTTCATGAATTATGATCAGACTTCACATACTTTCATTCATATCTACTGTTTTCAACTAATTCCATCTTCCAACATTTTTCATGATTTTTGTTAATTTTAACCACCAAATCATTAGGAGAATTTTTATTTGAGTTTTATCATAAAAGATTGTTGTGATTTGAAACAAGTGTTCGAGGTGGAATTGTAAAGGGCACATAAAAAATGAAAATGTGTGTGGTCTGATCCTTTTTTTGATGAGGCAAAAAACTCAACTTTCAAACTGAGAGAAAGCACATGTTTTTACTCCATATTCGTGATTTGCGGCTCAAATTAAGTTATCCAAAGATTTATTCAAAATAGGTGATATGCAAGCGGTTCAAGAGAACCTTTACCTAAGGAAGTACGTAATAACATAACTTATTACTTCTAAGAAGCTGGTATATTGTCTCATTAGAAGACATTAGTTTTGTGTGGAGATTAGAGCTACACGAACACTGAAACACCGTTTCACACATGAATATGATGACTTATATTGCCTAGGCAGACATAGGTAGTATATTAGAAACGAGCAGAAAGTGCAATATTTATCTCAATATTCGCATTTCACACGTTTCTAACAAAATTGCATGTATTTGATTTGGATAAGAAGTGTTTTGTTAAGTTCGCATAATTGAATGATTCCTCTAAAAGCCCGTCAATCTTTACGGTCGAAACCTCAATATCAGTTTGTCTCCTAATAATACAGTACATTATGAATGTCGTTTCTCATGAATATTCGATGGTTTCAAAATATTTCTCTCTATGTTAGCGTCGCACCTATGACGTCAGATGAATAATTTTTTTAAACAAATGTCAATTGTTTACAGCACGAGCTATATCACTTTGTCTTAGAAATGGGCGATAATTTCGAAAATATCGATACAGGATATCGATTAGGTATTTTCTTGAAAGTATCGATACCAGATATATCGATACATTGTAATTATGAACCATGTTCTCGTGAAAAACAATGCAGGCCCATTAAAAACGTGACTAACGAATTGAACTCTCATTGTAAACGGATATAAAAATGAGGCAGTCTTACAAATTTAAATCTGGACAAACAATTTCAACAAAAGATAGAAATATTAAAAAATAGAAACATAATTAGAAATAACAAATTCCAGTCACATTTTTCTAGCGATTTCAAAAACAAGATTTCTGAAAAGAGTCCCTCTGTTGGAACTGAGGTAGCAACAACGGATAAATATTTGTTATCCAAATCTTTAAAGGTCTCACTTTATACAACCCTATTCCAGTACTCTGGACTCAGAGGGTCACTTTCCAAAGAGTAATAGGAATTTCAAATATAATTTGAGATGACTATTCATACTTCCTATGTCCTCTTAATCTAGTTCAATTTTTATGCAGTATTTTTATGAAAATCCCACTAACGATTACGTTTATCAAAAGTGCTTTCTGGACTTTCTTTTCTGATTGGTTATACCTCCACCTCATTGGTTAACCCCTTAATACACGATTTGTTTTTTTTGATAAAAAAAACACGACTAATCAAGGGCCCAGAAAATCATAAAAAAATTCTATTTTTAAGTATTTCATCCTAAAAACTCCCCATTTTTTTTGTGCCCCAATTGGCACAGTTAAAGTTGAGTAAAAAATGGACTTTTTAACACCTTGACAGCGGTGCCTTGATGAATATGCTGCACATGCCTCCGGGGACCATTATTCATTCTGAAGTGGTTTTCGTAACATGCCCTTAGTGGCATGTATAAAAGTAGTGGCTTCTCAAAGGGCCGTACCAATGACTAAGTCAACTGTCGTCTAAATTCTGTAATGCTCAATTTTGTTCTAGAACACATATTATAAACTACTAGTGCATGCACGACAGATGTGCCAAGAATAAGCTGGAACATCACGTTCCTGGAAAAGAAATAGAAAAATTTCTGATTCCAGCTAGTGAGGTCTTGTTGATTACCTATACCACTTTAAACTCCTTCGTAAAATGGTTTGATATGACGACATGTCGTCGAAATAATCAACTCCTTTTTTTGCGCTATTATAATCCAATACGTATTCTGGTTTCAGAATATCCTCACCTCTTCTATTTTTCTCCCCAGTTTGAACTGAATTGGATTTGTGGGACGGAACGCTTGTGATCGTGAGAACTTTTCTGTGTTTTATCCATCACCCCTTCGTATTTCATTCCTATTGGATCTCAAAGATCCGCAATACATCATCTTCTCCTGCAATAACTTTGTTATCAGAGGAATACTAGAATATAAATGGTCGGCAAATAATATTTTATCTGCCTTGGTTTCTATACATTCAGCAAAACAATTGAGTGCCCCAGATCGGCTTTGGTGTCACCTTTTCAGGTGTATATCGATATATTGAATGTATATCCTTCTAGTGCACACAGTTTGTACAACTTTATTCCATACTTGTGAGCCTTATTCGAAATGTACTGCCGAAAAAGAAGTCATCGACTCGTCGATAACAAGGTTATTACCGGGCCGCAGAATCTTCTGGAAAATTTTCAAAATTTTTTTTTAGTACAGTTTCTATTTTGTTAAGGCGATTTGAAGGATCGCATTCATCATAATTTTGGAAATGAATAAGTTTCAACCGGAGAAGATAGCGATCTCTAACTCATATAACTCGCGATTAATTTATTGAAAAAATGTCATCTTTAAACCAATAAAAATTTATATAAGGGACTTCTATCAGATCCATCGCTATTGTCTCACACAAAAATGGTCTCATTTCATTTCTGTCTGTGGGGCTCCATGAATTCAATTTGGATTTTCTTGAGTGATCAATGTTCATTTGTTGATAAGCGTATTTATTTGTTTCCATAACAATTATATCCAAAATGTTATCGGTTATGAAATGATTGAAAAAGTCTATTCGTTTTTGCAATTCGGATGCACGAATATCATCAAGAACACTTTTTTGAGTGTTGAATTGTTGGTTGTCTTCGTCGCCATATTCGCTCATGTCAGACCACTGCTCGTCAATGTTGCGATCTATCTTTTGCTCTTCACTGCTGACCGTTGAAGTTTCTCTCCGTGGTGTATTTACACATTCAGATATTCATAATATTTTTTTCAAACATTTCACAAGTGAAATAAATTTACTGATTGTTGGATATATTTCACCACATATTTCTTTCGATAATTCCTCTATCGGAGATAATTCTTTCAACCCCTCATGACTGAGTTCCAGCTCTTTAGCGTTTATTATAGGAGACCAATAATTTGAGACAACAATTGTTAGTACACAAATTGCTGCATTAAGGTAACTCATCAAGAAACAAAATCCAGACGACGTTTTTCCCGAGCGAGTCTTTCAATTATTTCTTCTGGATCAATATCCATTTCATAGTAAATATTCAACAGAGCTAAACCTGTTCGTCTATTTTCCAGCATATAATCTCTTAGTTTCATTTTGAAACGTCTCAGAGTCGATAAACTTCTCTCTTTTGTTGCTCTTGTGACTGAAAACTTTTCCAGCGCTTTGATTTTTATTATATCCCACTTCATCCATCTTACACTTTGATTGTCACTTACTTTGGATTTTTTAGGTTCCAAATATCCGAGTAAAGATGTCTGTCTCTTATTCGTGTTTACCTGAAAAATACGAAATATGCTTGGTCATCATTTACTATCACTTAATAAATTTTAGGTTACATTATATTTGCTTTCAGTTAATATTTACTCCATAAAAAACACTAGTTTTTTGTATAGTAAAATGTTGAAATCTGAGCTGGAATTTGGACTTATTGATTAGTTAAGAAACTTCGATTGATTATTAGCCTGTCTCCAGAGAGCCAGAGACTAGATTCGGATTACCTCGTCGGCCGTCGTGTCGCTACGGTTGCAACCTTGCGCAGTGCGCACATCTCCCGTATCCCGCGTATCCGGTACATCATAATAGATTAATAGATATCGTCGGCGACACCCGAAAATTGTGTTACACTTGGACAAATTTTACAGAAGAGACCTAAAACACTTTTTTTAAATATTAGATACGCAAATACTTGTGATATTTGAAATATAGTCTCTATGTAGGGTAATTGGTATTCTTAAAAACTTACCTGGTCTTCTTCAGGAATTTAAATGTTTCTACTGAACTTACACAAATTTCGATAATTTTGAAATTATTTTGGAGTTACACAAATTGCGGTGATTTAATTGTTAGAAGTATCTATCTCAAAAATGAAAAAAGAGATATAACTTGATAAGATAAAACACTGTTTTACAAAAATTTAATAACTCAACAATACTTTAAGCTTTTTATCCGTAAGGAATGTTCTCATAAAAATAATGGTAGTCTTCGTCCAGGCTCTTTTTTAACTGTTGAAGATGATTAAATTTTTCTTTCTTAATTTTTCTTCTTTCTGCATATAACTGAGGTAACTCCTCACTATTGATGACATCTTGCTTCGCGTTTCTTATTGCATCAAGTGACTGCCATTCGCCAGTGTGGCGTAGTTTGAAATCTAGATTATGATTTCCTCTGTGGTTATATTTCAACTACTTCTGGTCTGCAACGAGTGGGTCACCAGGTTTACGTCCAGGTCTAATTGAATTATAGAATTCGTATGCGTATGACCCTCCTGAAGAAATTTTTGTATGATTTGAACATTATTTCTGATTGCAATATTTAAGAGTGAATTTGATAACACATTATCTGGGTTCTGAGCTGTGCAGCCATCACTCCAGAGTATTATTTTTGATACCTCTTATCAATAAGTAAGTTTACTAGAAAACTCATTTGAGCCTACAGAACCCTCAATTTCACTCCATAAAAAGCAATAGTTATCATTCGACTTTAGCTCATATAAGATGAAATTATGAACTGCTAGTTTGGTCTTATCATACATAAGATATACTTTAGATTTCGGGGCAAGTAATATGGATTGCAGATCCATAGTAAAGACTAACTCACTTTCGGAAAGAATATCGTTGCTGTTTTCGTTTTTGGCTTCTTCTTTAAGGACCAGATGCTCTTGGTATACTTCTTCGGATAAATTTTTAGTTTTGTAGCCCATGCCGAAGCCATTAAATCTATATTTATCAATAGTCAATTGCAAGAACCCCTCTAGGGACTGTCAGCTGTCGGGTTGCTGTTAAGGTGAATTCATATTGTAGCGTATATTACATATACACGATCTGATATTTACGTATTGTTCAATAAAATAGGTGGTCGTAGTGCTACACAATTAATGTAATATACTATTTTTATGTTATATTGAGAGAACGCTTTAGGGGGGGTCTTTTCCAACAATTTCGGCAATTGGGTCAAGGGTATTTGGTTTGCTTGGATTTTGTAGCATCCATTCGCTAACAGCTTGTAATAAGGACCAAAATAGTTCGATCCTAAAGATGGAGCTTGTGTGAGGTGAAAATGTGAGTAATACAAAACATTGGCGAGATCGATGGTTTCCTATAGCGCTTTTACCGGCAATCATAGTTGTATTAATTCCACGTTCTCCCGAAGTCATGCTGCCCACTTTTTAAACTTTAGGAGCTACAATACGTGGTAGAAAATGAACAGTAGTATTTCCAGTTTCATCAACATTATAAAGTGTTGCTTGGCGAAAATTTGCACTTTTCTTGAAATTTTGTGAGATTGGTAACATATTGATCGAACATTTTTTTTGTTGAAACTTGTTGAACGCGACAAACTTCTTGCTTCTGCTTTTTTTAATGATAATTTATTATGTCCTTTCGAAAACCATTGGCGCGAACAATTTAAATTAGAAATATTTTCCTAAGGACCACGACGGTCCCTAGGTTCCTCTTGTGATTTTTAAGGACGAACACTATTCGGTTGATAAGTCTGGTTGTACTGGTAAAATGCCGTAATACATTGCAAAAAAATGTTGCCACTTTTGGGTGTTTAATGATCCGTCTGGAAGAACAACAGGCCATTTCTTCAGAATTTCAATGAGATTTGGATAATTCATTTCACATGAATTAGTTTAATTAGTTATTTCAGGAAATTTCATCTTCATTTCCAGAAAAATTCTACATATCATTCTCACATGTTTGGTTGTCATGGTATTATGATGTTTGTAAACATTTAGACATATATTTAGATAATATAATATGGGTCCGTCTATACTGTCCACATAACTGAGAATTATCGAAGTGCTTACAATGTTTAATTTTAAACCAGTTATTAAATTCGTTGGACACTGGCATATAAGTTTCAATTTGCATTGCCTTTACCAAGAGAGTGTCACCGCCTGAAGAAAACCGAACGATTTCAATACCGCTGTCATTTGCAAGTTTGCTCATGATCCATCGGTTTTGAATATCATCATGTAGAAACTTATTATTTGTTTCGAAAACACAGACAAAAATGTGTAGAATTCAAAACAAGTGGCTGAGCCAATACTATTTAGGCGTATCTGCTTTTGACGCCTTTTTCAAATATTTCACTCATTTCCCTTCCATTTGTAGCTTCAAACCCATCACTATTTGGCAATCCAGATTCCTATCTATTGGTATAGCAAATCCAATTATTCTATCCGTTTTGGAATCTTACTGAATACGACCTGAAAATAGAAAGATAATTTGATATTGGGTACCTGAGAGAATTACGTCATAAGCTTCAGATAATTTGCAGATTTTTTCGACAATTTCCTTGGAGTCGAAGGTTGAAACGTCAAAAGCGATTAGTTAGTATTACATAACTTGAAGAATTTTCCTCCAGTCTTTGCAATTTATCCCGGTATTTGAAAAATCTTCGATATCACTGAACGGTTTTCTAGAATACGATCTACCAATAACACAGTTGTTTCCCTTTCGAAAGGGTGTCTTGCCTGGAAACTTGTGAAACAATCATCTAATACTTCTTTTCCCAAGCTTGATTTGATGGTATCTGTCATTTCTTGCAATTTGGATAATTCATTTCACATGAATTAGTTTAATTAGTTATTTCAGGAAATTTCATCTTCATTTCCAGAAAAATTCTACATATCATTCTCACATGTTTGGTTGTCATGGTATTATGATGTTTGTAAACATTTAGACATATATTTAGATAATATAATATGGGTCCGTCTATACTGTCCACATAACTGAGAATTATCGAAGTGCTTACAATGTTTAATTTCAAACCAGTTATTAAATTCGTTGGACACTGGCATATACGTTTCAATTTGAGTTGCCTTTACCAAGAGAGTGTCACCGCCTGAAGAAAACCGAACGATTTCAATACCGCTGTCATTTGCAAGTTTGCTCATGATCCATCGGTTTTGAATATCATTATGTAGAAACTTATTATTTGTTTCGAAAACACAGACAAAAATGTGTAGAATTCAAAACAAGTGGCTGAGCCAATACTATTTAGGCGTATCTGCTTTTGACGCCTTTTTCAAATATTTCACTCATTTCCCTTCCATTTGTAGCTTCAAACCCATCACTATTTGGCAATCCAGATTCCTATCTATTGGTATAGCAAATCCAATTATTCTATCCGTTTTGGAATCTTACTGAATACGACCTGAAAATAGAAAGATAATTTGATATTGGGTACCTGAGAGAATTACGTCATAAGCTTCAGATAATTTGCAGATTTTTTCGACAATTTCCTTGGAGTCGAAGGTTGAAACGTCAAAAGCGATTAGTTAGTATTACATAACTTGAAGAATTTTCCTCCAGTCTTTGCAATTTATCCCGGTATTTGAAAAATCTTCGATATCACTGAACGGTTTTCTAGAATACGATCTACCAATAACACAGTTGTTTCCCTTTCGAAAGGGTGTCTTGCCTGGAAACTTGTGAAACAATCATCTAATACTTCTTTTCCCAAGCTTGATTTGATGGTATCTGTCATTTCTTGCAATTTTATTGCGATACCCCTAATCCTCCAATCTTATTTCTTTCAACAATTAGTAGTTCCATTTTGAATTTGAGGTTTTCAAAATCAGTTGTGCATCGATACATCTCAAGAATTGAATAATTTGAAAACAACTGATTTCTATGGAATTAATACAACAGAACATTTTATAGAAAATTGCTTATCGTATCGAAAACATTCCGCTGGTAATTTTTTCATTTTGAACATCTTCGATTCCACTTTTTTATTGATTTTTCAAACGAACTAGCAATTTCATTTTGGCGCAGAACAGTCAATATGATTATGAACCTAGTGGACTAGGATATATTGATTTGCAGCCAGCTATGGCAGTACTGTCTTTGCTTATCCAAACATTATTTGGATATTTGTGTTTTTTGATATACTCTCTCAGTTCTCTGAAAATCATTTTGCCTTCGAAAACATCGCATTCACTTTGTAGATTAGAAGAAGATACAGATGAAAGCGATTCTTTAAAATTAGCATAAAGAGTTTCATACAGGAGGCAGTCTCCTGTTGAATATAAATGATAAGGGGATAATATTAGTGTTTTCATAGATATGTATATATTTGTCAATATAGATTTGAAGAATCTACATACATAGTTAGGGACATCATTTCCTAGTAATAATGATAAAATAATATAAAATAACGCAAATACGACAAACACTGCTAATAATGACTTGAGATTAACAAACTTACTTCTAATATACTCTAAGTGAGTGAGTACAAAATTGTTACGTGCAGT
This sequence comes from Zygogramma bicolorata, assembly GCA_032362365.1. Classification (NCBI taxonomy): domain Eukaryota; kingdom Metazoa; phylum Arthropoda; class Insecta; order Coleoptera; family Chrysomelidae; genus Zygogramma; species Zygogramma bicolorata. The sequence continues at coordinate 2,601,672 of JAVJAQ010003223.1, read as the reverse complement.
GAGAAGATAATGGAGAAGACAACTTCAAGAAATGATGATGAAAATAGACACATACATAGTGGCTGAAGAAATGAACAGAAAAAATATTTATCGTTAACTAGAGTACTACAAAATGAATGAAATGAAAAGATTTGTATTTAGTGGAAGTAGAAAACTATACTATTAAATATATTACCTACTATTCAAAAAATTATATCTACGACGATAATATCTTTAGATATTTCATTTTTGCTTGCCTTTTCTTATATTTCAGGAATCGATTATGAGCTAGTAGTCGAATTCTATTATATTTTTTTTATTGGCAAATTCATCTGATCCCCTTGAAGTTTTGTTAATATTTTTCAACCACACCTGTATATTTATTCCAATTTCAGTTCCTTTATATTCTAAATATTTTTTCAATCCAGTGATGCAATAAACAAAATATGAAGTCATTTTTGAACCAGGAGTTATTAGTGCGTTTGGGTGGTATTTCTTAGCATCAATCAAAAAATTTAACTGATCAGATCCTGCCGAAAGTTCAGCTGTGCATGATTTACATGCAATAAATTTCATCATTTTTTTCAAAACAAATCCGCCTACGTATTTCATCACAGACTGGCCCAAATATGACACTTGGTAATTTGTAGCCAGCGGTACAGATAACTTTTGTCTTTCTTCATCTTCTATTTCTGAATTTTGAACTGTTGTTCTAGTTGAAAGTAAATGATTCAAATTATTCAGTAGCACATTCGATAATGGGATTATTGCATGATCTTTGACAAGGAAACCAGCATATCTATTTTCTTGGTCGTTTCTCTTACAGAATATGTCTGTTGTTTCCAACATATATTTTATTGCAGCAGAGTTGATACCCACTTGATCACAAACTGTTGCAACAACATTCAAACCAATGCCTTGTAGTGCAGTGATCACTTTTTTGATTTTGACTGCTAGGCCTTGCCCTTTCAGACTGTCATCAATAAAGTAATAGGCAATAGGTTGTTTCCAATTAGCGAATACACCCTTTATCATGAACACAAGCGCTCTGTCAACAGACTTCTCATTTCTACAACCCTCTCCAAAGTCTTCGAAACCAATTATCTTGTTCATTGTCTTGCTATATGCTAAGCTTGGCTGCAGAGATATCTCATCAAACATCAATAAAGACACCTTCTGTTCTTCTTGCATATTTTCAACACTTTCCTTCAAACTTGTTAAAATATGTTTATTCAAACCACAGTCTATACCAGTGGTCGCCAACCTCTTCAATGTGTTGAGCTACTTTGTTAATTTTGGAATAAACAGCGAGCTACCCACACGGAAGCTGTTGAGGGCTTCTTCTGGTTCTTTTTGGTTGGTTGAGTAAACGATACACTTCGATGTTTGGACTGTATACACATATTTACATTATTTACACTATTGGTACATTGTTTTATATTTAACAGCATAACGTACGATGCCTTAATTTACTTTTTTACTCATCAACAATGCCGATAATCTATCAGCCATATTCAATGTGCAGAGATTCAAGTGACGTCTTTTTTACCTCTCTGTCAACAGTCAACACTTACAGTGCACGAATACACTATCGTCTAGGGTCTAGGTGGCTATTTTAATCAGAGGCGTGCGGTCCATTTCAAGCTCAGGGGTACATTTGAACATTACTCGATAAATTGAAATAATTTTGTGAATAAACATAATTTCACAGGTTAATACATACAATATTTACAACTAACAAAAATTGAAAGTGTTTCCATTCTTCAAAAAATTCACGAATAAATCTGTTTCAAATTTGTCTTCGACTTAAGCAACATAGTATACGTAGATTTCTTTCTACAAAACCTCACTAGCACGAAATATTTGCAATTATTTTCGGTATTTGAAAAATCTTCGATATCACTGAACGGTTTTCTAGAATACGGTCTACCAATAACACATGTGTTTTACTTTCGAAAGGGTAGAGTCTTGCTTGGATACTTGAGAAATAATCATCTAATACCTCTTTTCCCAAGCTTGATTTGATGGTATCTTTCATTTCTTGCAATTCTATTGTGAAACCCCTAATTACAGGAATTTTCATGGCTATCGTAACATATTTTGCCCCTGAAATTTCATATGTGGCTTCTTCGAATGGTTTCAGAATACTACATAGGTCTTCCAGTATATTTATTTCTACTGCATTTATTGGATTTGGGGATTTCTCACATTAACTGATAGCCAGGGTTAATGGTTGACGTATTTCCAAAATTCTACGTATCATAAATAAAGTACTATTCCACCTTGTTGGGGTTTTCTGTATTAATTTTAGAGGCTTCAATTTGGCTCCCTCTCGTTTTTGTCGAAGTTTATCTGCTGAAAGAGTACTTTGTCAGGTTCATAATCGAGTTCTCTGCCTTTAAAACATTTTGTACCAGAATAGAAACGTATGCAAAGCAGGAAATATGTCTGATTTTCAACAAAGAAGCAAGTACAACGTTGGAACCATTATCTGACAGCATAGCAATAACCTTATTCCTGTTGTTGCAATCAACTAGGATTTTGTCGATAGCCTGAAATATAACATGTTTGAAAATATACATATATATATATATATATATATATATATATATATATATATACAGTGTGTCCCGCTTTTCATGAATACACCCTGATATCTCAGTTATCAATAATGCGATTTTCTTGAAATTTTGCTGGTGATTATATGTTAGGTGAATAAAGTATTTGGCATAGTGAACATTTTCATCGACCATTGGCGTACGGTGTTGGGGGGAGAAAAAAAGCTGTTTTTTGGGAAAAGGATATTAGGGCTCAATTCAGATATTTTTTTTTATAAGATTCAGAATCAGCATCCCCAAAAACCCCCCAATTCTTATTTTCGAAATCTCAAGAGCTGATTTGAGCAGAAAAAAAAATTAAATTAATTTTTTTCATGAATACACCCGAATATCTCTGTCATTATAAATGCGATTTTACTGAGATTTTGGTGGTGATTGTATGTTAAGTAAATGAAGTATTTGGCATAGTGAACATTTTCATCGATCATTGGCGTACGGTGTTGAGGGGTGAAAAAAAGGAGCTTTTCTGAAAAAAGGATATTAGGGATTATTTTAGACTACTTTTTCATCAGATTCAGAATCAGCATCCCCAAAAACCCCTGAATTCATATTTTCAAAATCTCAAGAGCTAATTTGAACAGAGAAAAAAGTTCAAGTCCCTTTTATCAAGTTCTTTATTTGTAACTGTGGTAACAAAATTACGAATTACATCATTTTATATTCTTGTGTTTTCAACATAACTACCCTCTGAAACAATACACTTCTCAACAATTCTTCTCAAACGTACATTCACTTTTCTTAAAGTTTGGGGAGTTATTTCCTGACACGCTTGCCTAATTGCAAAGCAAAGTTCCTCTCTATTACGCGGCCGAGTAGCATATACTTTATTTTTCAAATGTCCCCACAGAAAAAAGTCACAAGGGGTAATATCTGGCGATCTAGGGGGCCATGGTTCTGAAGGGGAATTTCTACCTATCCACTTCATAGGGAAACTTGCATTCAAAAAGTTTCTTACTCTCCGTGAATTATGTGCGGGAGCACCATCTAATTGAAAAATTAAGTTTTGTCTTTGTGCTAATGGCAATTCCATGAGAAAATCATAGAGATCATTTTGTAAAAAATGCAGAAAATTTTGTCCGGTCAGGTTATCCAGAAAAAAAGGGCCAACAATTCGTTCGTAAAATAGGCCACACCACACGTTAACTTTTTCACTGTATTGGTTTTTACAATGAATTACCCAATTCGGATTCTCAGCTGCCCAAAACCTACAATTTTGACTAGATACCACACCGTTTGTTGTAAACGTTGCCTCGTCAGTAAACATTATGTTCTTCAGAAAAAGTCTGTCGTTAAGATAGTTACCCTGCAACCATAAGCAAAATTCAAACCGTCGTTCAAAATCACCATTTAATAGAGTATGTAGAAATTTTGGTTTAAATGCCATAATTCTATTGCGTTTCAAACATCTCCATACTTTGTTTTTCGTTAAATTCAGTGTCCTCGCAACCGCCCTCAGAGTACCATTTGGGTTGTTTCGAAATTCTGCTAAGATACGTTCGTCGTCTGGATAGTGTCTTTGATTCAAATTGTACCTCCCAGGTCTTGTCTTGAAAACCGCTCCAGTCCTTGCGAACAATCTGTTGATTTTGGCAACGGTATCGTGAGAAATTGGTTCTCGATCATGATGCCTTTCATTGAATATTCCAGCAACCTGACGCGTGGACCTTTCATTATCACCAAATAAGCGGATAATCTCTACTTTTTCTCCAATTGTAAGAACTACTCTTCGGTTGTGTGCCATGTTATTAACAGTTAAGTAACACTGCTTGACATATTGACAATTCGTACTGATTACCGAATGTTGAACAAAAACTTTTGTTTCAAAGCACTCTTTCATTAATTTGCTTGAAAACACAAATCGACAAGCCAACGGTAACAAAGCACGCGTATCTTCGAAAATACCTAAATTGTAGTATAAGGGCAGTTGAAACTGATTATAACGAAACGGATGTGTTTGAAATTCAATAGGATTAGATTAGGACATTTGACCTAAAAAGTTGAAAATAAACAATCTAGTTAAAAAAGTGAATGCAAATTTTTTCTGTTCAAATCAGCTCTTGAGATTTTGAAAATATGAATTAAATGGTTTTTTGGGATGCTGATTCTGAATCTGATAAGAAAAGTTGCCTAAAATAAGCCCTAAAATACTTTTATAAAAAAAAAACTGCTTTTTTTCACCCCCCAACAAGGTACGCCGATGATCGATGAAAATGTTCAGTAAGCCAAATACTTCATTTGCCCAACATACAATCACCACCAAAATCTCAGTAAAATCGCGTTTATAATAACAGAGATATTCGGGTGTATTCATGAAAAAAATTAATTTAATTTTTTTTTCTGCTCAAATCAGCTCTTGAGATTTCGAAAATATGAATTGGGGGGTTTTTGGGGATGCTGATTCTGAATCTTATAAAAAAAAATATCTGAATTGAGCCCTAATATCCTTTTCCCAAAAAACAGCTTTTTTTCTCCCCCCAACACCGTACGCCAATGGTCGATGAAAATGTTCACTATGCCAAATACTTTATTTACCTAACATATAATCACCAGCAAAATTTCAAGAAAATCGCATTATTGATAACTGAGATATCAGGGTGTATTCATGAAAAGCGGGACACAGTGTATATATATATATATATATACATAATAAATAGCACACAAATACCTCTCTGATCTGAATGCCACCATGACTACCCATTAGTTGGACCGTTTTGAGCTCAGCGGATCTTATAGTTTTATTTGTAATGAAGTGGAAGGTCACTGTTAAAATACCTTCACTTGAAGGAAATCTTCAATGTCAATTTTATTCTTCAATTCTTCTACTAACATTTATATTCTTCGGTGGGTTATTCTAAGGATATCTGTGACAGTTTTTTTGGCAAACTCGTATCTTATCTTGCTCAAGAGGTAGAAAATAAAAAACTGTACACTTGCGGCGTGGATTTGGTTGATTTTTTACTTTTGGCCTTATCGGTTCACGTATCTCAATACATTGACATGCAAGAAATTAGGATTGTTCGTTATAAGTAAGACTTCTGAATTTTGCGAAAATGGTTTGTTATCCTCTAGCTTTGCAGCAAAACATCCCCTTTTACAGCAGCATACCACATTCTGAAAAGAACGAGAATATGTCTATATGAAGGCAATAATGACACACGAAAGTCAATGTGGTACTAGTAATATTATGAATGATATTATAAGGACATTTAAAATGATAATGCTAAATGTGCCATAATATGGCACAGTCGTAGATTAAAGTAATACCAACTTTTCCTACGAGGTTAAGTACATAGTTAGTCTGCACGGTAAAAACAATAGAGTTGCATAATTTTATCAAGCAAACTATTCGCGAAAACGAGCGAAGGATGCGACCCCTACCGTCAAAAATCTGAACTTCCAGGATGGGGTTAACAAACCCAGTCTCCATAGTAGTGATAGAAGGCCGACTTTGGATATAATTTGAGGAGGTGTAATCAGAGTCTAATTACAGTGTAATAACACTAATTACATGTCATTACATGTACTTAGTGTTATTACAGGTAATTGGAGGGTAATTGGGGTAATTGAATATTTTCATTACCTGGTTTACTTGTAATTAGATGTAACTAGTTGTACTTACTATTATTTTGCAGTATTGGAGTAATTGATAGTTAAATAAAACACTCTGTTTGAAGATAGGCAAAAGCTATGGGGTCATGTTGGTGGGTGTCAGAGGGCGCTACATTCGAAATATAACCCCACCCCTTTTCCAACAAAATACCCCCACCTCTCAAAGAGTATATAAAAGGCAAGTGAGGAGCTATTCCCTCACAGTTTTCTCAGTTGAGTGGTTAGTTTTTGTTTCTGCTTTGCAAACATGTTTCCCTGTATTTGTGGCAAATCTTTCACAAGAAGTGACAATCGCCTTCGGCATCAACGCGACAGCTGCTCATCCACACATTCATCGACAAAACGAACATACAATGCATCTTTATTTGGAGATCTATACTTGAAACAAAGAGAGTTGGCAGCAAGAAAACGTGTGAAAGTGGGCAATGAAGCTTCCACTAGTAGTAGTGGTTGGGTTCAAAACAATCACGAAGATGTGCGTCAGATTGGTCATTCGAAAAAACGGATAGAAATTCCAGTATTACCACCTTATACGTGTGGTATCTGTAATGTGGTTATTCCGCATTCTCAAATCAACTCGCACAATAGGACGCTCAAACACAGATCGAATGCATGTATCAATTTGAGTGATGGAGTACAGCTTATTAAAAGTGCATTGAGATGTCGGACAGCCAGCTACAGGGTATTCGCAGATAACATTTATAGCGAGTATGCTCCATTCTTTAGTGAAATTAGACGTAAAGTAGTCGATTTATTGAAAAATAACATCAAATTGTACTACAGTGTCAAGATCAACATGGAGGCATTTGGTAGTTACATTATCCAAACCCAGGAAGTGATGGATATCAAGTCATTCAATTCAAAAAATCGTATAGCTGATTTATCTACTGATTTGAATGAATTATTTGATGCCTTCCGAGACAGTATAATTGCTCAAGCATCAGAATTTGAGGGACGTGATTCAGGTTTGTGGGAGAATGATTGTTTCAAAAAATAATAGGTCTAACAATTGAATCTTTTCAGGATGGAGTTGTGAGAAAGTCCTGTTTCTGGAGGTGAACATAAACAGGCATACCCCCTTTGGAGGATCATCGTACATCAAGCTACCACTATTCATTGAGAGGAAGATGGCAGTTGTCAATGTGAAGAATTACGATCAACACTGCTTTGCTTGGGCCATAACATCAGCATTATTTCCTGCCAATGATAATACTTCGCTAGTGTCTTCATACCCCCACTTCAGCACCGTCTTGAATTTAACGGGTATGAATTTTCCAGTTAAATTACGCGATATCAAACAGTTTGAGAATTTGAATGATATTTCAGTCAATGTGTATGGTTTAGAATCAAAATTCAAAGACAATAAAGTCATTTATGAAGTTGTGGGTCCATTACGATATTCTCAGAGAAAACTCACAAGGCATATCAATTTGTTGCTTATCACAGACGATGTGGGAAATAGCCACTATTGTTGGATAAAAAATCTTTCACGTTTGGTGAGTAGTCAAATATCATCTCATCAAAAGCAAAAATATTTTTGTGATGGTTGTTTAGCATATTTTTCAAAGGAACGATTACTATTACGCCATCAGTTATATGATTGTAATCATGTTTACACAACAACACCAGAAATTGATTTGAAAATCAATAAATATGGTAAAATGGTAGCTGGTAATAAACTTACATTTGAAAATTTCGAAAGACAAATGAAAGTACCCTTTGTGGTGTATGCAGATTTTGAATCTGTGTTGAATCCCATTCAAACTAGTGAACCGAATCCTGAATCCTCATACACGAATAAAACTTTCAAACATGACCCCTATTCTTTTGCGTATTTGATAAAATGTTCTTTCGATGATAATTTGTCCAAATTCGTTACATATAGAGGTGCTGATGCGGCAAAGGTGTTCACAACGCGACTCGAAGATGACTTGAAAAATATTTACCATCAACATTTACGCTTTGTGAAACCAATGCATAAACAAACCCCTCAAGAGGAAGAAGAGTATAATAATGCCACCATATGTGGTATATGTGAAAAATCTTTTGTAGACGGGGATGTTAAAGTTCGAGATCATTGTCACCTCACTGGGAAAAAAAGATTCCCAGCAGCACACTCTGTATGTAACTTGAATTTCAAAATTCCCAAGTTTATCCCTATTTTATGTCATAACATGAGTGGGTACGATTGTCACATGTTCATAAAAGAATTATATGACGGCGAAGACAATGTTGAGGTAATAGCCCAAACTAAGGAAAAGTATGTTTCTTTTACTAAATCTGTATATACGCATAGTTATCAAAATCAAAAAGGAGAAACGAAGAAGCATTATTTGAAAATGAGATTCATTGATAGTTTTAAGTTTATGTCTAGTTCATTGGAGAAGTTGGGGGCCAATTTAATTGATGAACAATGTTTAGAAATGTCCAAACATTTTCCCGATTTGGATAAATTCAATTTGATGAGAAAGAAGGGTATTTTTCCTTATAGTTTTGTTGACAATATCGATAAATTGAATGTTTGCACTTTACCCACCAAAAATCAATTTTACGACAACTTAAATGAAGAACATGTATCCGATAGAGACTACTTGAGAGCTAAACATGTTTGGAATTTATTCGAGTGTAAGAGCTTGGGGGAATATTCGGACTTATATTTAAAATCTGACGTACTGTTGCTGTGTGATGTATTTGAGAATTTCAGAAGGATATGTTTAAATACATATAAATTGGATCCAGCTCAGTATTATAGTGCGCCAGGTCTTAGTTGGGATGCAATGCTGAAATATACAGATATCGAGTTGGAACTTCTTACCGATATTGATATGATACATTTTTTCAAAAAGGGGATACGCGGAGGCATAAGTCAATGTAGTGAAAGAAAGCATATAGCCAATAATAAGTTTTTACCCGATTTTAATCCTAATGAACCATCATCTTTCATCTCATATTTAGATGCCACTAATCTTTATGGTCACAGCATGTCACAGCCATTGCCTACCCACGATTTCAAATGGTTAACTCCAGAAGAAATCTCAAATTTAGATTTAATGGGTGTAGGTGACAATGATTCATATGGGTATGTCCTTGAAGTCGATATTCATTACCCACAAGAGTTGCATGATCACCATGCTGATCTCCCATTTCTGGTAGAAAGGATGATTCCACCAAATTCCAAGTGTAAAATCCCGAAATTGATACCAAACTTGCGTGATAAACAGAAGTACATAGTGCACTATAAAAACTTGAAACAGGCAATCAACAATGGTTTGATTGTAGTGCACACGCATAGAGTGCTGAGATTTAAACAGTCATGTTGGATGAAACCTTACATCGATCTCAATACCCAAATGCGTAATAGCTCAACCAATAAGTCTGAGAAAGATTTTTATAAATTAATGGTCAATTCAGTTTATGGTAAGACGATGGAAAACGTGGACAATAGGATAGATATAAGGTTTGCCACACATTGGGAAAATATTCGCAAAAAATTAGGGGCTGGTGCTCTAATTGCTAAATCAAACTTTAAAGATTGTACAATTTTTTCTGAAAACTTTGTTGCTATCCAACTGAGTAAAGTAAGAGTGCATTACAATAAACCGATGTATTTGGGATTTAGTGTTTTGGAATTATCCAAGACTTTAATGTATGATTTTTATTATGGGTTCATAAAAAGAGAATTTGGTCAAAACGTCTCTCTTCTATACACTGACACGGATTCACTAATTCTGAAAGTGCAAACCGAAAATTTCTATGACTTTATTAACAGCAATATATGCAGATTTGATACATCAAATTATGCTAAAGATAACAAATTCAGTATACCTGTTACAAATTCAGTCTTGGGTAATTTCAAAGATGAGTTCCCCAACGATCCTATAATAAGTTTTTATGGTACAGGCGCCAAAGCATACCATGTACAATCTGTTGCAAGCGAGGTGAAAAGGGCCAAGGGCGTGAAAAGATCTGTAATAAAGAACCAATTGAGCTATGATGATTACAAAAAAATAGTTGAAAATGGAGGAAAAATATTTAGGAAGATGAATTCGTTTAGGAGCATCTCACATGATGTGTATACGGAAATGAAAAATAAGGTAGCCCTATCATTCAATGACGACAAACGTTTCATCATTCCAAATACTACACATACACTTCCATGGGGTCATAGTGATATCGAGTTTTATCAAAATGATCCCAATGAAAACATTCGTATATGTGATATGATGGTTGAATCTTTGTTTGATGAATTTAATATGGATCCTGAAAGTAGACTGGATTATCTAATAACACTACTGGAAGCTGAAATAGCTGAATAATATCATTTAAAATACTCAAACGTTTGTCTTCTCACTAAAACAACTGGAAAATTCATATTTACCCTGGTGCACAATTTTGAATCACTCAAATATTGTTTCATGTTTTTTAGTAAAACAGTCTTTTGGAAGATGGACAAACCTTTTTGACCTTTTTGTTGTAAAAATGTATCAGCGAACTTCAAATGGTTATATATATGGTAATTATTTCCTAAAATTGTCATTATAAAAGTAACTTTGTGTGAAGAAGAAGTATGGGTAAAGCCATAGACAAATTTGGTCGTAAAAGAAAATATGGTGCTCATGCATCACGTGGACCTCAAGGTATAGGATACAAGCTCTCATCTGATGGGCAGTATGATATGCAGGGAAAAAGATTGAAAAATGCTGGTAAACCAATAGATGAAAGTGATTGTGTAACTCGATCTTATATCGATGAAAAAATCGAGGAAACAAAAGCACTTACCCTTACAGCTCTACAGGCTGCAATAAAAGCCACAATTGGTAATGTTTCACGTGATGCTCGCCAAGCCTTCGATGATAAAATAGCAGAGTCGAGAGTCATATTGACTCGCAAATACAATAATCTGAAGGGTAATGTTGATAAAATATCAGCTGCTACAGCCACAATGTCTCAAAAATATGATGGTCTAGAAGGAAGAGTTGTGACATTGGAGAAAAAACATCCAGAACGTTGGGATGAATCGTCGGACAGACTACGGATGCTGATTCCTTCTATTGCTATAGAAAAATGATTTATAATGTCTCACAGTGCAATGTCAAATGAAATGTTACAAATGATTGTTTAAGTTTTTCATTTCACCATCACCAAACATAATGTAGAATTTGGTAGGGTATCAACTACATATTCAAGCAGATATGGAGAACTTCAAGAGTCGACCATACTTTATGTTATGACATCATCTATATGGGAAATAAGGGGTAAAACAGTTTAATCGTGTTTGAAATAAAAAAACCGAGTGTATATTTTCTATAGTTTATTAATGATTATACAATTTAATTAAAATATTAAACCACGGCACTGTTGTCTATCCACGAATTGTGTTCACTAGTAAGGCCTAACCACTTGACATATAGTTTATTTCCTTTTCTTCTCAATACTTTCTCAACTAGGTATACATCAGGATTTTGTGTTTTCAATAATTCTTCTTCATAAAAACATCCTTTAATCGGACTCCCATCCATGTCTTCAATCATATACGTTATGGGGTGTGTTTGATTAATTTTAACAATTTTAAATAGTTCTGTTGTAAAATTGGCAGTGTAACCTTTTTCGAAAATATTCTTGTACTTACTTATACGTACAATGTCATTAATTCGAAATTTAGGTGTCTTTTGTTTCTTGAGGATGTTATGTGCACTCATTCTCTTCATTCCTTTGACACCTTTGAATTTTATTTTTGTTGTTGTCTTCACATCGATGGGTTTCATACCTATTGTACGATGTATTTTGTTGTTATATTTCTTTGTTAATATAGGTAGAATATCTAACCATTTGTGATGTCCCATCGCTGAAAATTCTCTGTAAAGCCACGTCTTTATTGTTCGAATTACCCTTTCTGCTATGGCCGCCTTCATAGTGCTGAATGTTGAATAATGGTTGATGTTATATTTCCGCATAAGGGATGAGAAACTACTATTGAAAAATTCTTTTCCTTGATCGCTTTGTAGATGTTTCGGAGAATATTTGGCTTCTTTCAATACAATTGCCATTGCATCGGTTACAGCTGTACCTGTTTTATTTTTAACCGGTACTGTCCATAGGTATTTGGAGTAGCAATCAATCACGACAACAATATAACGATATCCTTTGTTACTTTTAGCATATGGTTGCAATTCTGCGAGATCAATTTGCCACAAATCTGCAAACCCTTTGATTGTGGTCATTCTTCTGGGAAAATTACGTCTTGCCGGTTTATGTAACTCATTGACCACTTGTCGTTTCACATCACTTATTTCATTATCCATCCTATCTTTCGATAATGTTACAGCATCAAATAATGAGGACAAACTGATGGAAATTTTGTGATTGTATCAATATATTATACCTTCTTCTCGTAATTCTTCAATTATCGAAATTATTTCATTGTCGTGTCCAGTATGTCCAGCTGACTTTGAAGACATCAATAGCCGTAAACGAGCCACTAACTCCTTGGGTGAATTCCAGTAGACATAATTCGCAGGCTTGGGATAATACATTTTCTGCATTTTCATTCGATGGAGCCCTTCACCCCTTTTTATCCTACTTCTGGTCGTCTGATAATGTGATAAGTTTAGTACAGGTTTGATAACCTCACGGAATTTTTTAGATTTCGGGTGTTTGAATCCATTTCTCAGTTGATGTTGTTTATATGGTGCGTTCGTTAGCCTCAATATTTTAGCATATGTATGACGAACTTCATCATCGACTTCAGGTGGGTTTTTCAAAAAAATCATGTTGTATAACTCCAGACTTCTTGGGAATTCGTGTGTTTTTGTATTATTGTTATTCCAAAATAAAATATTTCCATCACTGAAACGTACATTGAAACTGCCCATTTTCAGTTTTTGTGTAGTAGGATCTAATCGTATGCCAAATATTCTATCATAAGCTGCATTGTTTGTTTTGACATTTTCCAAATGTGTTTTCAAAACATCTTCAAGATTTTCTGTGAGGAGGTTGGAGGAAGATGAGTCCAGATTCAATGAACTGATTCCAGATGTTGAAGGTGTTTTGTATAGCATCGTTTCCATTTCATCTGCTACTGTATTTGTTTCACTATCATCAGAAGATACACTACCAAAAGATTGATTTTTCACTATTGGAGTACTCGTAGCATGTTTCGGAGGAATGGGTCGAGAGTTCCCTTGATTTATTGATGACACTGGTGGTGGTGGTGGTGACTTCATGGTAGCAGCAGCTGAAGATAGAGCGTTCAATGGCTTTGTTATGGGATCATACAATTTTTCGAGAGCCACTCGGTTTTCAATATTTCCTCTTTTGATCGAATTGAATTTCTGCCGTACAGCTTCTGTTGTTTCAATCAATTGACGTTTCAAATTCATTCCCTTATTTTCAGTAGCAGCAGTTGAATTATTATCAGTCTTCATTTTGCTAATATTTCCCAATAGAGAGAGAGAGAGAGAATTCAATGAAGCAGTTACCTCTATGGAATTCAACAATCAATTGAATCTCGAATGTAGTGTCCTCATGGATATATAAAACTATCGAATCCCATGCGATATCTACCTTCATGCATTTTTCTATCCTTGTCAATGACTAAAAATCCATATTGATCCTCCCAACATTTAACGCACATCAATTGAAACTGTTTGAATGTCACATCGGGTGACACATGATCTGAATAAATATGGTGAAGATTTGTCTCATCTTGCTTGAACATTATAATGAAATTGGTATTGTCACGCACTAATTGCTTAGGCACACGTGAATATGTCTGTGCAAGATAAAAACAGTCAACATCTTTATGACGTCCCATACAGAAATATGATCTTATGATATCCTGCTTCTCACATATCACATCATCGAAAATGAAAACAGAGTTTGGTTTAGCATCGGAGGGTTCCACTATTTCCGCATTGTTGCTGAACGTATAAAATCCTAACCCTTTAATAGGTTCCAGCACATTCTGCAGGAATTGATACTTGGGTTGATTGAGTGATTTTGAATAGAGATATACATTTGCGAATCGCAATCCTTGTGGATGTGTCAAGAGTGATATCATTGCATTAGTCTTTCCACAATTCGAAGGTCCAATAATGAGTGCTCGAACCGATGATGGAAGTAGTGGGCCATGTCTTAATGATGCCTGCCCATTCAATCCACACCCAAATTTCTCATCTAGATTGTCTACGACAAAATTTTCTTTCTGTTTCACAATGCGCATCGTACCACGGTTGGAGACTATGTAAATGAAAAAATGCTATGAGCATCTCATTTAAATGTGTACCATCAAACGATACGGATGTATTGATAGTAGAAGTCGTCAGAGTAAAAAAGGTTTTGGATTTGTCAATAAATTAATAAACACACTTCCATTCGAACTACATTTACCTGGTGGTTATCAATATTGTGGACCCGGTACGAAACTGAATGAACGTTTAGCACGCAACGATCCTGGTATCAATAAATTAGATATCGCATGCAGAAAACACGACATTCAATATTCGAATCATCCATCAGATCTCACAGAGAGACATATAGCAGATAAAGAACTAGAATACGCAGCTTGGGATAGGGTTAAATCGAAAGACGCAAATATTGGGGAAAAAGCAGCCGCCCTACTGGTCACCAACATTATGAAAGCAAAAAGACATTTGGGTATGGGCTGTAATAGTTCCAACAAGCAGAAGAATAAGAGGAAACAATCAAGGAAAAATAAAATTAAAAAAGTTGCATTCGGTGCTGGAGTGGTTAGTAAAGTGCGAAATGTATTGAAAAGATCTGGTGGGGATGAGTTTGTGACGACTAATAGAAGAAAAGCTATCACTGTGGCATTGCAAGCAGCACGTAAATATCTTAAAGCTGCCGGTGGTAAGAAAAAAATCCGCACACCTCGAATAATTCCAATTCCCAAAATTGGTGGGATTTTGCCATTGATTCCGATTTTTGCTGGACTTTCCGCACTCGGAAGTTTAGCAGGTGCAGCTGCAGGAATTACCAAGGCTGTGAATTCGGCAAAAGCAAGCAGAGCAGCACTCATTGAGGCCAATCGCCACAATAAAAAAATGGAGGCTGTCGCATTAGGTAAACGTGGTAGTGGGATATATCTAAAACCTTATCGTAAGGGATTGGGATTATATTTGAAACCATACAAACCTTCGCAAACACACAAATCAAAAAACTAATTAACTCCCTACCTCTGAGGCCTCTCACCGACTTCGATCTCAATTATTATGCACAGAATTTGAAAATTCCACACTTTCGTGGTGTTTTTATGCGTGACCGATTACCCTCTTCAAGACCAAAACTGCATGAGACAGCTATTGTCAATTTAGATGAAACAAGTGGTCCTGGAACACATTGGGTGGCATATAAGAAATGTGGAAAAGAAGTCACATATTTCGATAGTTTTGGAGATTTACCCCCACCAATGGAATTGATTCTATACTTTCAAAGATATTCGAAAGTAAAAATCAAATATAACTATGATCGTCAACAAAAATTCAATACAGTCTTCTGTGGTCATTTGTGCCTGAAGTTTCTCTCTGAATCAATTTGCAAATAAACAATGGATACAACTCCAACAATGGATCGTGAGGCTATCAAGAGGATGGGATATTCGCTTAAGATGTTTTCAAAATATCGCACCTTGACAAAAATGGATGAAATGATGCTTGCAAATATGCCCAAGGAAGTGGTTCTTGCATGTGCTGCAAACGAGATTGCATATGTTTGGGAAAAGTTACCCAAACATCTACAAGATGATATCGACATAATGAAGTATAAATATTGTTATGAACACCACCCTGATGAAAAATCCAATTCAGAGTCTGATGTGAATGATGGCCCTCCACCTAGAAAATTATTTTGTTGCTTTTGCAATATAGAGGACATGAATATTGGTGTCAATAAAAATGATATCGAGTACAATACAATGTCGACGAGAAAGTGTAAAGTATTCGAGATGTGCTGTAGACAGCAATAAATTGATTTGCGATTCATCGCATGTGTCAGTCATGTCACGAAAGTTCGAGCTACAAGCTGTCGGGACCAGTGTCTTGAGTGCAGAATTTTTTCCACCCATTGAATTGGATAGAAACAGCCGTTATGGATTAGGACTCTTGGGATTCTATGGATGCAACACAATCAATAATATAACTGAAGAAAACAATTTAATAAGATTCAGAATAAGTGATGACGACGCACCCATGCTGAATTTATACACGATTGAAATTCCATGTGGTGCTTATGAAATAGAAGAAATCAATGCTGTTATACAAAAACATATTATGTATAGATTATTTCACGACAAAAAACCAAACGATATCAACGCAGAGGACATTTTCTACCTACATGCCAATAACAATACATTCAAATGTGAGATGAGATCAAAATATGAAATTGATCTGTCACATCCAAATTCTATAGCAGACATGATGGGATTTAGTCATGATGTCTTTCCACCGAATCAAATACATGAATCATCACAACCAATAAATATTACAGTAGTGAGACTCATCCGCTTGGATTGCAATATAATATCTGGTTCTTATATAAACAATGAAGAATCCCACATTCTCTTTTCATTCGATATTGATGTTGAGGCTGGATACAATCTCACAAGGGAACCACAAAATATAATATATATGCCCGTCAGTCCAGAAGGTCGTCAGTTGATTCACAACATCACAGTGCGCATTCTAGACCAAAATAATAATCTTATCGATTTCGGAAGTGATGAAGAGATTTTCATTATTTTGGAACTGAAGAAAATCGAATAATGGGTTTTCGTTATAATAGACAAAATCAACGAGAATCACATGTCCAAAACGATTACACTACTAAAAAGGAATGCTCGACTAGAAAGAAGCTCATTCCACGAGTGTTTGCTAAACAGTTAGCACACCACGCTCTGTCTGTGAAAGATCTCAAATTCTTAGAGTCGATTGGATTGAAAGTAAAGAACAATGGTGCTCGAAACAAGCAATGAAAAGTTGAATATATTTGATGAACCAGTGCTCGATCATTCCCTCATAAGTTTACATGAGCACACGTATAAACCATACGGATCACCACTGTTCAGGAATTCAGATGAAATTCGAATTGCAATCAATAATCAAGATGTTATTCTTGATATTGCTGAGAGTTTCATTTACATAGAAGGAAAATTCACCCCAACAGATGAAACGAAAACATGCTATCTCTCCAATAATGCAATTGCTTTCCTTTTCGATGAAATCCGTTATGAAATGGGTGGTGAACAAGTAGCTGTTGTTAGAAAACCAGGGATAACATCTACAATGAAAACTATGATCTCGTTTGGGCCATCGCATGCAAACACCTTATTAACAACTGGATGGGGGCTTTCCCAAACAAAACAGGATATCTTGGATGTAACCAGTCACGTATTCAGCGGAAAATTACCACTGAAATATTTGATGGGTTTCGCTGAAGATTACACCAAAAGTGTCTTGAATGCCAAACAAGAATTGATTTTAATAATCGCTCGATCTTTCAAAAACTCATATATTGGTGAGATCGATGCTGATTTGGAAATAAATAAAATCGAATGGAAAATAAGACATATAGTACCAGATGATAGACATAAACTCAAACTTCTGAATAAAATCAACAAAAGTGGTTTCAATGCAAAAATCAAGCTAGCTTATCGTATGTGGGACCTCTATGAACTTCCATCACTACGTGGAACATCTTCAGACATATGGGCCATAAAAACGACCAACGCTTTGGAAACACCTCGTTTTGTCATCATCGGATTCCAAAGTACTAGCACATCTGAAGACAGAACAAAGGACATCACAAAATTCATAACTGCAGATATCAATAATATTCGAGTATACTTGAATTCTGAAGTATACCCATATGAGCGTTGGAATTTAGATTTCGATAAGAAACTTGATTCTTCAGCTTATTATGCTTATGAGAACTTTCAAAGAAGTTACTATGATAAAGACATGAGTGAACCTCTAATGGATATTGGGAAATTTCGTGAGAATCCACTATTCATCATCGATTGTTCACATCAACCGAATGCCACAAAATCCTCAACTATCGATATAAAGGTTGAATTTGAAACCAGGAAGACCAAGTTTCCAGACAACACCAAAGTATATGCACTCATTTTGCATGATACATTTCTAACATACAATGCATTGGATGGTTCAGTTCATGGTAGATATTGACATTATATTGAGCATTATTTCTGTATTTGTGCTTTTTTTTCTACTCCATTACACTTTGTATTAATCAAATTATTCTTATTTGTATTCATTTGTATTCATTTTTTTTTCTTTCTTTATTGATGTAAAAGAGAAATAGGTAAATAAAAGATGAATAAATAATATTAGGTTTTTTATTCAAATATCACTAACTTACAATTCAAATAATTTTAGGAATATATAAACAATCTAAAATAATTTCTTCTTCATCGTCACTATTTTCTTGTCCATCTTCGATTTCATCATCGCTTAGATCATCCAGCTGGTACTTTTGAATGATGCCACCAGGTAGGTATGGTAGTAGGCGGTAGAGAAATCTCCTCAGCTCACACACAATCATGCTATTGATCCAAATCCAAATAACCATCTGAATATTTCTCGCAAAGATCCACACCCTTCTTGTAGTTCTCGCAGTCTCGCAAGCATAATTCAATTTGCTCTTCATCATAACATACACTCAAGTCGTAAATGGTGGCATGGTGAGCGTCCTCGGCCAGGGCATACAGCTCTGAAGACAACCTTGCAACAGCTGAATCGATATCTGTGGCTTTGGTCCAATGTTCGCTGGCATATTGCATCCACATCTTTCAAGAATGAAACTGAAATCAAATAGAAATTATCAAAATGAGTATGCTTACGATAGAATCACTAATACTCACATTAGATTTTTAATGATGTCTCCACCGAAGAGTGTGTTTAACAATGTATGAAAAGTTTTTATATTTTCCCTACAATTATCACATATAATATAAAAAATCAGAATTAGCCTAATGGAAATTATATATTAATATTATTCAGTGAGTTCAAATTTGACCAACGATCTCGTTTTCATGCCAGCAAAGCTTTGTGGACTCTGACCCAAATATGCTACCGTATATTTACCACCTGATGAATTGATGCATGCTACATCATCATCGGTAAATTGCTCTGAAACGCGTTTTGGTAGCCATGTTTTGAATAATGTATCCTTACTCACATCCACCAAAGTTAATAAAATGGATTTACCGAATCGAGTAGAACAAACTGACATACTCTTAATTGGGTAAGCTTCATTCACTGGCAATGATGATATCACCCTCTGCTCTAATACTTCCATCTCTTTTACAATCATGAAATTGATTTTTTGTAAATCTACTTTTGAAACTGACATGATGAAAATGTATAAGGAAAATATAAATAATTTTCAAAAGAAAAAACACACTCACTATACTTTCTATTGGAAACTTTATAACTCTTCACCACTTGACGTGCTAACTGGTATGGTTATATTTTTCTACTGATTCTGTATCAAATTCATTTCTTTTATAATCAAAAGTAAACAATCCCCACTATGAAGCAAAGTAGCGCCCTCTAACACCCAACAATGTCTTCCGAAGGTTATGTCTCAAGTCATGGTGGTCCAGAACCAGTTCCAGAACCAGTTCAAATCTCAAGATCATTCTCTATACCCCTTCCCAAGGTCAAACTTGTGACCTTGATAAAATACGAGAACTCGCATTGTTACACTACTCTTTCCTAAAATACAAGAATCAGCTATGTTACCCTACTCTTTTGAATATTCGCTTACAATTCCAGAAAATTCATTCTATGTAGTATATCTCTGCTAACGAGTTATTTTTTGAAATCAATATCACTAAAAAATTGTTCCAATTATTCATTCGAAGAATACCAGATCAAAATTGTTTATTGTTTTTACACAATGAACATATGATTGATTCATTGGTTGCTGCGTGCACATAATTTTTATACTCAATAGATTTTTTATTGAATGAATTTGTATGTGATTTGACTATGACCATAAAGATTAGTAGCATCTAAATATGATATGAAAGATGACGGTTCGTTGGGATTGAAATCGGGTGAAAACTTATTATTGGCTATATGCTTTCTTTCACTACATTGGCTTATGCCTCCACGTACCCCCTTTTTTTGGAAAAATGTAACATATCAATATCGGTAAGAAGTTCCAGCTCGATATCATTGCTGCGTTTGAAAGGTTGTTTTTATCAGTAACGGTTCGGAGCAATTTTATTTCAATACTTGTGTACACATTTTTGCTTCAATTTCCATTTTTCACACTGTGGAAGGTTGAACTACTAAAAAATATCATGTTAATATATGATTGATATAGTTCAGTTACCATTGTGACATTAGCACAAGATTGTTTAATTTACCTAAAATACTATAGAGTCATTGTACCAAATTTTCACTCGGGTTTGAAGGCTGTGAAAGCCTCAACCATAGAGTATTAACCATATAATTCAACTATAATCAAACTCACATTGTATTGTATGTAGTAGTTTATTTATTGTCAAAGTATTACAATGTTTTTAAATCATTTCGCTAGTTACATCATGCATTAAGTAGTTGAAACATATGTTTATTTACAAAAAAAATAAAAAATGGAAATAATGTCATATCGTAGAATGTTTATTTACAAAAAAAAATGGAGTTACCATTGTGACATTAGCACAAGATTGTTTAATTTACCTAAAATACTATAGAGTCATTGTACCAAATTTTCACTCGGGTTTGAAGGCTGTGAAAGCCTCAACCATAGAGTATTAACCATATAATTCAACTATAATCAAACTCACATTGTATTGTATGTAGTAGTTTATTTATTGTCAAAGTATTACAATGTTTTTAAATCATTTCGCTAGTTACATCATGCATTAAGTAGTTGAAACATATGTTTATTTACAAAAAAAAATAAAAAATGGAAATAATGTCATATCGTAGAATGTTTATTTACAAAAAAAAATGGAGTTACCATTGTGACATTAGCACAAGATTGTTTAATTTACCTAAAATACTATAGAGTCATTGTACCAAATTTTCACTCGGGTTTGAAGGCTGTGAAAGCCTCAACCATAGAGTATTAACCATATAATTCAACTATAATCAAACTCACATTGTATTGTATGTAGTAGTTTATTTATTGTCAAAGTATTACAATGTTTTTAAATCATTTCGCTAGTTACATCATGCATTAAGTAGTTGAAACATATGTTTATTTACAAAAAAAAATAAAAAATGGAAATAATGTCATATCGTAGAATGTTTATTTACAAAAAAAAAATGGAAATAATGTCATATCATAGAAATAAGACGAACAAATACTTGAAACAATAAACACACTCTCAGTATTTAAGCAACAAAATCGGATATATATATATATATATTGATGAATGAAAAAAAAACATTGAAAAAATATGTGAAAAGATTATTCTGTCTTCTTTAAAACATCATTCATGTCATTGGACCATTGGTTGAACACCTCCTTTATTTCAGTCAACGAATTTTCACCTTCCCTCAACTTCTTTTCTGCTTGACAATGCTGTGTGTTGATACTTTGTCTATCTTTTTCCATATCATTTTTAGTAAACTCAGCTTTTTTTCTCAATTGAGAAATTTTTACCTTCAGCATCGTGATTTCCTGATAAATAAGCTGATTAGAACGATCTTTCTCTTTTATTTGAGCCTCCTTTTCTAGGCACCTTGTTAATGTTTTCTTGGCGTTATTAATTTTCTGTTTGGCGATATTTGCTTTTTCAGACAGTTCTAGAAAAAGACCAAAGGATGATAATGATTTCTTGGGCTTCACTGTATATGCAGCCATTTTGTGAGGTTTCGAAATGATGATTGGTTCAATTGTCTCGATGTCGTTTCTATTCCTCTTGGATAACGTCGTTGGTGTGTCCATCGTGACTCTCCTCTTCACAATTTTCCCCTGTTTGGATACTGCAGGAAGCACTTGATCGATTCTCGAGAGAGCTACCTCGCACCCTCTGATTGCGTTGACATTGTTTGGTGTTTTTTCTGACAACCCCAGAAAAGCATCCATATTTATGGTCGCTAGATCTTGGAACACCGCATTGTCGAGACTAATACTCTCACACACACTGGTAGACGTGTTTTTCTCATCAGTGGAAACTCCAGGTTTGTTTTCACTATTCTGCAATGACTCCAACACCCCACAAGGTTGATTATCGGCGGCACGTAACACAATGTCTTCTAATATAATGATAGAGTCCATTTTCAATACTTTTTAACTGCTTAATGCGTGATGTAACTAGCGAAATGATTTAAAACTCTGTGAGTTGAAAACGTAATATGACTTTCTTATGATGAGCGTGTAAGGTTGACATGCTACTCAGTCCTTCTCATCATAAGCAACCCTTTTTACGGTTACATCGCCCCTGTAATAATAAAATTCGTGATTTGAAAGGGTTGAAACACGACATGACACCTATACAAAAAAATCTATTGAAATAGGAATAACACCAAATCGTAATCTGAGAAGCTCTTGAATGAATTTTATGGTTTATTATGTAACACGAATTCTTGAGCGTAGAACCATTAAAATATTTTTGAGATGTTCCGAAGATACGGATTATTTTTAAATGTCTCCAAATTCCGTGTCGGGACCAATTCCTATGCTAATTTTATCTATGATGAGCGTGTAAGGTTGACATGCTACTCAGTCCTTCTCATCATAAGCAACCCTTTTTACGGTTACATCGCCCCTGTAATAATAAAATTCGTGATTTGAAAGGGTTGAAACACGACATGACACCTATACAAAAAAATCTATTGAAATAGGAATAACACCAAATCGTAATCTGAGAAGCTCTTGAATGAATTTTATGGTTTATTATGTAACACGAATTCTTGAGCGTAGAACCATTAAAATATTTTTGAGATGTTCCGAAGATACGCATTATTTTTAAATGTCTCCAATTTCCGTGTCGGGACCAATTCCTATGCTAATTTTATCTATGATGAGCGTGTAAGGTTGGCATGCTACTCACTTCTTCTCATCATAAGTAACCCTTTTTACGGTTATTGTGATACCTTTATTTGTTATGAACCGATCCTTTTTCACATCACTTACTGTAGGAGAAGTGGCATATACAGGGCGATGTTTAGTTTCAAATGGAAGCGTCTGAGAATGTCGAATAATTTTCATAATTTGAAAACAACATAAGCATTTGGCAAATATAAGAATACTCCAAATGAAAATTCAATAGTATGAAGACAAAAGGCATATACAGGGCGATGTTTAGTTTCAAATGGATTTAATTATGTTGGGACTTTGTCATACATATGAGTGATCCATATAATTTAAAGTAATTTGCAAGTGTTAATGAGCAATTTCAATAGAGTATGGATAATTCCTAATACCACTATGTGTTTGAAGAGTGTTTTCTTTAACTACAGTGTAATTGAAATAATTAATTGTAGTAGTCCCTCTAATTACACTGTAATTACACCAATATTGCACAACAATATTAAGTACAACTGGTTACAGCTAATTACAAGTAAACCAGATAATGAAAATATTCAATTACCCCAATTACCCTCCAATTACCCGTAATAACACTAAGTACATGTAATGACATGTAATTAGTGTTATTACACTGTAATTAGACTCTGATTACACCTCCTCAAATTATATCCAAAGTCGGCCTTCTATCACTACTCTCCATTTGTTTGCGTGGTATTTGAGCAGTGGTTTTGAAGAGATTTCTCAGTTTCTGAACGAATTTGGTGAAGTTTTTTTGTGTCAAAATACTGATTTAGATTAGAATAATGACTAGCAAGTGCAAGAGGTATTGCTCTGTGCCGCAGTGTAACCAGTATAAAGATACAAATGTATCAATACACAGATTCCCCGCAGATGAAAAATTATGCAAAGTGTGGCAGAACGCTTTGAAGATTGGGAAACCTATTTCCAAATACATGTCTGTGTGTAGCAAGCACTTCTTACAAACAGATTATAAAGGTAATTTCACTGATTTCAAGAAAATATTTTGATGTTCAACCTGTTTTGATACATTTTTTATTTCAAGGTAAATGGAATCCATATGCCAAAGTTCATTTTTTGCGACCAGATGCGATACCCTCACAAAATTTACCAGTTACCCTTCACCAGAATATTGAACCTGTGATTGCTAGATCTTTTCGAAAAAGGTGAGTACCAAACAATATCAATAAGGGCCTTCAAGCATGAAACTTATTATTTTCAGAAACATGAATGAGTCAGACCAGGACAAAGCTTGCTCAAATATAGAATCCCCTCACCATAGTGATGAAATTTTCAGGACAACAGATGAAGTTTTCATGGACAATGCAAGTGTTGAAAACATCACAACAGAAATTGAAAGACCATCCACTTTGAGAGAACCACTTCTTCATGATCAGGAACCACTGAAAAATATTGTTGAATTTCTAGAAAAGGGGACACAGTGTAATATTGTTTCATCTTTCGAAGAACGGCTAGATACAGAAAAAAGTGCATTTCTTTCACTGGTGTTAGTAGTGATGTGGTAGATACCTGTGTTATATGTATTAATGAAGCGATCAAGGCAAACAATGGACAGTGCATTGCTGACATTAGGAAGAAAGTTGTTCTTGTTTTAACAAAGTTGAAGTTGAATATTTCCTTTGCTTGTTTGTCTGTCATATTCGATTATTCTCCAAGTAGTTGCACAAAGTGTTTTTATACTGTTTTGCATTTATTGGCATTAGCACTGAAACCAGTAGTGTATTGGCCCACCAAAGATGCAATTCTTGCTAATATGCCAAAGTGTTTTGATAAATATAAAAATACACGTGTCATTCTTGATTGTACAGAGATAAAAGTTCAAAAATGTAAATGTTTGGAATGTAGAATCCGAACATATTCTCACTATAAGGGAAGTCATACTCTTAAAATTTTGATTGGAATTACACCTGCAGGAACTATTTCCTATGCCAGCAATGCTTATGGGGGTCGAGCCACTGATAAAGCAATTTTTTTAAGAGAAAATTTAATCGGTAAATGTGATCCCCATGATGCTATCATGGTTGATAAAGGGTTCATGATCGAAAATGAATGTGCTGAAAACTTCTTAAAATTGATAAGACCACCATTTTTGAAAAAAAAACAATTTTCCAAAGAAGAGGCTGAACAAACTGCTGATATAGCTCGTGCTAGAGTTCATGTGGAAAGAGCTATACAGAGAATAAAATTGTTTGACATCCTCAATGACCAAATTGAATGGTTTATTATCCCCCATATAAATGATGTTATTAATGTTATTTGTGCATTAGTTTATCACCACCAATACTAGCAGGAAACAAATTTGATACCTGCATTGATGATGTTTTTAGTGAAAATGTCAACCTTGTACATCCTAGTATTACAGATATATGAAATTGAAATGGGTATTTTTTTTTCAAAAATCTCGCTATCAGGGTGATTAATTTATGTGACAAATAATACAATATTATCTTAACTTACCTACTGAATATCTAATCTTCGAAGATATATATTATAAACAATCTGGGAAAATGATATACTTTTTCAGTTTTCAAATTTATTTTTATTCAAACAATAACAATGGATCATGTTTTTGAAATACATTTCATTTGATTTCAATATTATTGATGTTGCAAATTCCTCATCAAACTCAACACTGATTTTGGAAAAGGTGTTGGTCGCAGAGGAATAAATGAGAAAATCTGTGTTTCTTACATTCAGTAGAGCCATTCCAAATTGTACCTGTCCATAATATATATGTTTCCTTTTCAGGAACCAGGTATCTCCTCTTCTCTCTAAGTAATTACATTCCTCTAATATTTTTGGGGCACTGTTCTCTTTACTTGGAATGATAACATCAGGATTGAATTAGAATTAAGCTATTAACCATGTAGAGAATTCGAAACAATTATCAGATTCTTAGCCGTATTCGGGTTCGCAATAAATATTTATCTAGGACAGTTCGAAATAGTCACCCTCCCAATTATTGTAGATATATTCTCGACGAACCCTTCACGCCTCAAGAGTCTAACTATTTTGAACCGTTCCTGGACTGTTTTTGTTGTGAACCCGAACACAACCATTATTTACAGAAATATAGAATCAACTTACCAGAATAAGGGCATTTTATTTCCAGAAGTTTAATGGGTTTTCCATTTTCAAAAATAATCCCATCTGGTGAATATCCAAACCAAGGATATCTTTTATTAATAACAAAACCAACAGTGTGCACTTCACATAATGAATATTGCTTTTTATAAGCATTTAATGCATGCTGCTCATATTTCTTCCCATGCTCAGTGAATTTATTGCTGAAGGTTTTGGGCCAAAAGTTATTTATTGCCTTCTCAGACCAGTTTTCTTTTGCATAAGTACTGATTGAATATATTCTAGAACCTAAAAAAAATCATATCTTTCATATATTTGATATTATAGATGGGATGAGTGAGTTTCAGTGAAATTCAGAATAACTTGTCTTCAAGTGAGTTTCAGAATAACTTGTCTTCAACTGACCTGTAATTCTCAATTTCCTGAGATTCTGCCATTTTGTCTCTGACTGATTCACTGCTGCAGCATCCAGAATATTATCTCTCCTGAGAATCTCTATGATTTCTTTACAACAGTCATTTAGGGCAAATTCTGGCAGTTTCATATTTTCCAAAACAGAATTATTTGCATTTTCAAGTATAACACTGATTACAGCTCTGGTGTCAATTGTATCTAGCCTTCTGAAATCAACATAAATGAACATTTTTTATGCTAGAGCAAAAACTAATTAAATTACCTGCGCTTCCTAGAAATGTTTACAATATTGCTGCTCCTACTTCGTTGTTCAAAAATATATAGAGCGGATAATTTGTTGCCTAGAAAATGTATAACATGAATTGATGATAGCTTGAAATTATATCAGACTTACAATTTACGAAGCGTTCAAAATTCTTATCTTCGACAGCTTGATTTGTTTTGTAGGAAAAAACTACATTATCTTCAATCCTTGCTTTACTTTGATGGTTAAAGCTAGTGGTGGGCTCTGCTTCATAAGTAGCCTTTATGCCTTTTTTCTCTTTACCCCATGCTTGGGTGGTTGCTGTACAACTGAATTCTTCCAGTTCTTCAATTCTAAAAATATGATCAAATGGTGAGCAAAAAATGCTTATATTCTGAATAGTGGGGCCTAGATAAATGGTCACCAACATCAAGAAAATAATGTAAAATTGAAAGATGATTCAACAAACATGATATTATAATCAATGGGACTCACCTGTTAATGTATATCAGCACTGCAACTACATGCTTACAAAAGCCAGATTGTCCAGCTTTACAAGAACAAACACATGTCCAATTGTTTACAGGATACTCAAGTCTAAGTTGACTTCATGAGGCTTAGATGTTAGAGCTGAAGTTTGTAGAACTAGTCCAAATACTTTCAGATTATCTACACTCTTAACTTGACACAAAATAACATGTCCTGCTTTGAATACTTGTTCGCCCTCCACCATGGGCCTATTTCTATCTCCAATATATTCGAAAATATCCACTAAACTGATCATAACACGCACCATCTTTCACTAATCAACTTCGCTACTCAAAATTCAAATCAGAAATGATTGAAATAACATTGAATCAAATGGCTGTTATGATTGTTTTCCCCATTCCACTGACAGATTTGACAGATACTGCAGCGCCAACTATCGGAAAAATTTCCGCGAATAGGAACCTTGCGAACGCATGACACTTGAATTTCCGCGCCAAAATAAAGCTATCACAACCTCTTCTGGCGGCACTATTGCCGGCATAATCTTCTTTTTTTTATTAGATATTCTTCTCCTTTGTCTCTAGCTACCTTTGACTTATTGTTTTGCCATTGAGCAATATTAGATTTGCGTTTTTTACCACGATTTAATGTATTTTGCAACGAAGCCGATAAATTTAGCACAGACATGATGCAAAAAATGCAGCAACATACGCCCAAATAATCTCGTGCACTACTAGTTACAACGTTGTTTCGCGGAAGTCGGCAAAATGACGAAATAAAATATTTTGTTTACGCAGGATATTTAAAAAGAGAAGAGGGATATCAGTTTATCAGACAGTTGCTTTGGGTGCCATACAACGTTATTCCATGATTAAC
Source organism: Zygogramma bicolorata (assembly GCA_032362365.1). Taxonomy (NCBI): domain Eukaryota; kingdom Metazoa; phylum Arthropoda; class Insecta; order Coleoptera; family Chrysomelidae; genus Zygogramma; species Zygogramma bicolorata. Next base: position 2,573,292 of record JAVJAQ010003223.1, on the reverse strand, counting down.
TCGATTTCATACAATTTGCGAGTTACAACGTTGTTCGAGCCGACTCTTCAATTTTGGCCCCGGTATGACTACCAGTCATTTGTGATGTTATCGGCACAGCAGACGTCAAATTTCCATCTTCAATGAAATAAAAAGTCACTGTAATTATTCCTTCATTGGAGGATGATGTCCATATATCTGTAGTCATAGAAATGGACTGAACTTCTGACAACTTCTCTTCTATTTTCAATTTAAACTTTTTATGCTCATTCGTAAGTGATTTTTTTTTGGTCCCTCTAGATGAAAATTCATAACTATCTAATACATACAAAACGTTTTTGAAATCCTCATTTTCTACAATGGTGTATGGTTGAAAATCAGATGCTACAAAAGTTGCAATGGCTTGATCTATTTTCAACTTTCTGCTGTCGTTTATGGAATACTTTGTATTTCTATCGAAATATTGTTTGATGGTTTTTCTTTCAATGAACACTTTTATGTTTTCTTTTGGTTTTCGTTTGGAGGATGTGAGGTAGAAGCTACTCCTCCTTGAGATTCTTCCTCTGTCACTTGACATGGCTGTGTGTTTGACCAGTGATTAGGATGTTTCCCTTTTATGTGATCAAATAAATTCGTCGTATTTCCACTATATTTGTAGTCAGCTCGACACACATTGCACCTGGCAAAAACTGAATTGTCTCATTTTGTAAACATTGTCCACACCATTGACTCATTTTTAGTTCTCACCATATTTATTTATCTCATCGAACAGTTTCCAAAATATTTATCCATGTGCAAATGCAAATATTGAAAAATATGTAATACCTAATGATATAAATGTAGCAGTAAAAATGACGGTTGGGTCGTTGATCGTTGACTTTTGACACGTGCACTCGTAAGGCTTATGACTGTAACTTGACAGTCGACACCTTATTTGCGCTATTTCAAAAAGAGCTGAGGTGAAAATAAGTAAGCAGATTTTCAGTATCGAGTTTCTATCCAAGCCAAGTTGGCAATAACACTTCAGAAAAATTGCTTGCCAAATTTGTTTGTTGATAAATTTTGGACTATCGATAGTTTTCGATGTTACCAACTATCGATAGTATCGATACTGCTATCAATGCTGCCATCTAGCTAGGAGAGAGTGTAATACACCGCGCAAACGTATGGTTACTTAGGGCGCAGCTCACGGTGCGTATTCTGCTACTAATTTAGAAATTATAGATACTGATAGAAAACTTGAATCGGTGTTGGCCCTTGGAACTCGCATAATTGATCATTATGGCCCCAAGGCTGAAAACTTTGGGGACCCCTGGTCTATAGTATTAACTCTATTGAAACCTCATTTCGTTTGATCAATCAAACCTTAATTTCATTAATGACCAAAAAATCCTTTTCAACCTCTTGAGCGGATTTGATTTCCTCACTTGATTTGTATTTTATCCTTCCGTTTATAACAAGAGGTTAGAGAGTGTTCTTGTTCTAGAATTGTTCGTTTTCGTTAACCAGCTGACGAACGTCAACCCTCAGAAGTCGAAACTTGTGCGAGCAATGGATCAACGAGGCCTTACCTTTTAACGTGCGATTACCCAGCACGGTGGCCCGGCGAGGATTCGAACCCCGGCTTTCCGCTTGATAGGCAGATATGCTAACCACTACACTACCGAGATATTAATATAGACAATGGAAGTCCGAACTATTACTTTTCAGCAAGTAACATTGTCAACCACATTCAAGCCAGACGGCAACAAGATGCATTTAAGGGTTTTAATCATCAATAGTGGCATTACTCGAAATATACTAATAATTTATCAATACTGACACAACTCGAAATTAATTTATCATTATTTTCACTCTCATCGACCAGTAAAACTGAAACAGCGCAAAATGAAACAACATTTTTTTCACACTTCGAGTAACTCTAAATGCTATAATTCTCTGCTAAACGTCCAATCATCAGAAATGACACATCTGAAAAAATTGCGGTTTTGAACTCCGATCGACAATCGGAAATGTCAGATTATACCTTATTTGACAAAAAAAAAATTAATCAAAATGTACCCACATCATAAACTGTCATCTCCTTTTTTTCTTTTATTGGGCCTTATACTGTATACCAAAATTCCGCATTTTTACTGCGGAGTTATGTCAAAATTGTCAATTTGTGATTGGAATTTACAATTACTGTCACGTCAACTTTGGTAGAATTCAATAAAAAAATGCGGAATTCAGTTTTTTGTTACACGTAAAGCCTTTGACAGTCAGCTGTCATAATATACAATAGGATGATCTTCCAGTGCAATCGCTTCAAGCACCTAGACGCTATCATTATCCTTTCTATCAGCTTTGACAAAAAAGATATGAACAATATAATAATTTTATGTAGTTGATCAGAATAAAAATATTCCAATACATAAAATGCAAAATGAAAATGGAGAAAGTAACACATTGATGACAAGAAAAACATAAAAATTTGAAAAAGTTATAACTTGCCGGAGCAAAAAAAAATAACTTCAGATATCTATATAATCATAAATATTGCCATCAGCCTCAAAATAGATCAAATCATAATAATAAAATAACAAGTTCATTAGTGCTCATTCAGATTCAATTATCTCATCTATAAGATCCATATCTGGAGTATTTTCCATTTCCTCATATGTTGCTTACATTTCCTCAGTGAAGGTGGAGATGGCTGCCATGAATAGCATTCTGTTCCTTGTAACAGATTTTTACTATTTATAAAGGAGTGGCATGTTGTTACATGTAAGCAACTTCTTACCTCAGTCTCTAAGCAGTTCAATTTCGAAAAAAATCTCTCTGTATTTGCACTACTTTGTGAAAGGGTAAGGATTAATTGGGCAAGCTTATACATATTTATCAACATTTTTTACGATAGAAAATTTCCTTCAAAATCCTTCTTCATGATTGACCGAGAAGTATTCTTCATACTCACTCAGAAGATATTTTATCATTTTCAATTCGTTTTTTTGAACCAACTTGAAAACTTTCAGTTAACTTGATTGATACTGGGTACAGAATTTCTGTTCTGTCCCCAAAATACATATTCGATTTCTAAAAAAAATGAGCATCTCCAGGATTGATATTTTCAGCGGTAGTATCTTTCAGATATTTCTCTCTCATGTGAAAACTTAACAGCATTCTATAGTTTGTTTCAATGATTATAAGTAAATTTCAGATGAGCGGTTTCACAATCTAAAATGATTGATTCATTTTCATTAAAATTTCTAGGTTGAAAGATATAAATGTGGAATATATTTTAAAACTAACAGAATTCAATCCATTATTTATGCATTTCACAGCCTTCCATTTTCCCTCTCTGAGAAATTGTTTGGAAGAATGATTCCATTGGTTCCCATTCTGTTAATGTAATATTCTGTTTACAACATTTTCAAAACAAAACCAAATTGCTCCCTTACACTGGAGAAAATCTATTCGAATGTTATTATTGCAACCAATGCTTCGTTCTATAAATACCCTTCAATTATATTGCTCACTCACACTGGAGAAAATCCATTCCACTGTTATTACTTGCAACGAATGATTTGCTCGATGAATACACTTTGATTTCATTTCTTTACTCGCACTGGAGAAAAGCCATTCAAATGTTATTACTTGGCGACAAATGATTTGTTCTATAAAATACACTTCGATTTCATTAGCTCACTCACACTGGAGAAAATCCATAACAATATTATTACTTGCAACGAATGATTTGCTCGATGAATATACTTTGATTTCATTTGCCCTCTCACACTGGAGAAAATCCATTCAAATGTGATTGCTGCGACAATGGATCTGATTTATAAATACAATTCGATTTCATTTGCCCTCTCACACTGGAGAAAAGCCATTCAAATGTTATTACTAGGCTACAAATGATTCACTCTATAAAATACACTCTGATTTCATTTGTTCACTCACACTATTCCAATATTATTACTTGCTACGAATGATTTGCTCGATGAATACACTTTGATTTCATTTGCCCTCTCACACTGGAGAAAAGCCATTCAAGTGTTATTACTTGGCTACAAATGATTTACTCTATAAATTACACTTCGATTTCATTTGTTCACTCACACTATTCCAATATTATTACTTGCAACGAATGATTTGCTCGATGAATACCCTTTGATTTCATTTGCCCTCTCACACTGGAGAAAAGCCATTCAAATGTTATTACTTGGCTACAAATGATTTACTCTATAGAATACACTTCGATTTCATTAGCTCACTCACACTGGAGAAAATCCATAACAATATTATTACTTGCAACGAATGATTTGCTCGATGAATATACTTTGATTTCATTTGCCCTCTCACACTGGAGAAAATCCATTCAAATGTGATTGCTGCGACAATGGATCTGATTTATAAATACAATTCGATTTCATTTGCCCTCTCACACTGGAGAAAAGCCATTCAAATGTTATTACTAGGCTACAAATGATTCACTCTATAAAATACACTTTGATTTCATTTGTTCACTCACACTATTCCAATATTATTACTTGCTACGAATGATTTGCTCGATGAATACACTTTGATTTCATTTGCCCTCTCACACTGGAGAAAAGCCATTCAAGTGTTATTACTTGGCTACAAATGATTTACTCTATAAAATACACTTCGATTTCATTTGTTCACTCATACTATTCCAATATTATTACTTGCAACGAATGATTTGCTCGATTAATACACTTTGATTTTATTTGCCCTCTCACACTGGAGAAAAGCCATTCAAATGTTATTACTTGGCTACAAATGATTTACTCTATAAATTACACTTCGATTTCATTTGTTCACTCACACTATTCCAATATTATTACTTGCAACGAATGATTTGCTCGATGAATACCCTTTGATTTCATTTGCCCTCTCACACTGGAGAAAAGCCATTCAAATGTTATTACTTGGCTACAAATGATTTGCTCTATAGAATACACTTCGATTTCATTTGTTCACTCACACTATTCCAATATTATTACTTGCAACGAATGATTTACTCTATAAAATACACTTCGATTTCATTTGTTCACTCACACTATTCCAATATTATTACTTGCTACGAATGATTTGCTCGATGAATACACTTTGATTTCATTTGCCCTCTCACACTGGAGAAAAGCCATTCAAATGTTATTACTTGGCTACAAATGATTTACTCTATAAAATACACTTCGATTTCATTTGTTCACTCACGCTATTCCAATATTATTACTTGCAACGAATGATTTGCTCGATGAATACACTTTGATTTCATTTGCCCTCTCACACTGGAGAAAAGCCATTCAAATGTTATTACTTGGCTACAAATGATTTACTCTATAAATTACACTTCGATTTCATTTGTTCACTCACACTATTCCAATATTATTACTTGCAACGAATGATTTGCTCGATGAATACCCTTTGATTTCATTTGCCCTCTCACACTGGAGAAAAGCCATTCAAATGTTATTACTTGGCGACAAATGATTTGTTCTATAAAATACACTTCGATTTCATTAGCTCACTCACACTGGAGAAAATCCATAACAATATTATTACTTGCAACGAATGATTTGCTCGATGAATACACTTTGATTTCATTTGCCCTCTCACACTGGAGAAAAGCCATTCAAATGTGATTGCTGCGACAATGGATCTGATTTATAAATACAATTCGATTTCATTTCACACTGGAGAAAAGCCATTCAAATGTTATTACTTGGCTACAAATGATTTACTCTATAAAATACACTTCGATTTCATTTGTTCACTCACACTATTTCAATATTATTACTTGCAACGAATGATTTACTCTATAAAATACACTTCGATTTCATTTGTTCACTCACACTATTCCAATATTATTACTTGCAACGAATGATTTGCTCGATGAATACCCTTTGATTTCATTTGCCCTCTCACACTGGAGAAAAGACATTCAAATGTTATTACTTGGCAACAAATGATTTACTCTATAAAATACACTTCGATTTCATTTGTTCACTCATACTATTCCAATATTATTACTTGCAACGAATGATTTACTCTATAAAATACACTTCGATTTCATTTGTTCACTCACACTATTCCAATATTATTACTTGCAACGAATGATTTGCTCGATGAATACACTTTGATTTCATTTGCCCTCTCACAATGGAGAAAAGCCATTCAAATGTTATTACTTGGCGACAAATGATTTGTTCTATAAAATACACTTCGATTTCATTACCTCACTCACACTGGAGAAAATCCATAACAATATTATTACTTGCAACGAATGATTTGCTCGATGAATACACTTTGATTTCATTTGCCCTCTCACACTGGAGAAAAGCCATTCAAATGTTATTACTTGGCTACAAATGATTTACTCTATAAAATACACTTCGATTTCATTTGTTCACTCACACTATTCCAATATTATTACTTGCAACGAATGATTTGCTCGATGAATACACTTTGATTTCATTTGCCCTCTCACACTGGAGAAAAGCCATTCAAATGTTATTACTTGGCTACTAATGATTTACTCTATAAAATACACTTCGATTTCATTTGTTCACTCACACTATTCCAATATTATTACTTGCAACGAATGATTTGCTCGATGAATACACTTTGATTTCATTTCTTTACTCACACTGGAGAAAAGCCATTCGAATGTTATTACTTGGCGACAAATGATTTGTTCTATAAAATACACTTCGATTTCATTAGCTCACTCACACTGGAGAAAATCCATAACAATATCATTACTTGCAACGAATGATTTGCTCGATGAATACACTTTGATTTCATTTGCCCTCTCACACTGGAGAAAAGCCATTCAAATGTGATTGCTGCGACAATGGATCTGATTTATAAATACGATTCGATTTCATTTGCCTTCCCACACTGGAGAAAAACCATTCAATAATTATTACTTTGACAATAATCTGCTCTATTATTACCATTCGATTTTATTTGTTCACCTCAACTGGAGAAAAGCCATTCAAATGGGAATTCTGCGGCAGAGGATTTGCTCTGTTGAAATACTGCGATAAAGTACGGTAGGGTCATAAGGTACTTTGAAACCTAATTTATATAGAAATTCATACAAACATATTTCTTTTATTGTGTATGGTAGTTGTGAAAACAATCTTTTGGGTGAAGAGTGACGTTACGCTTATCACACATGACGTAAGCTTTTTTATGGCAAATTGCACATCTTCGTCGTTGTTCTTTGTAAATAACTAGATGACCCAATCCGTCAAAACGGGAATGTTCCTTCGAAAATTTCGAAGGTTCTCTAGTTTTGCTTCGTTTGTAACTTTCTAATAACTTTAATATTTTTCCGAAATGATAACTAATCAAATGTTCCTCCATCCTGTCTACGCAAATGCCAGGAATTTTGAACTGCCATATCGATACAGTGAGTTTTTAGAGGAAAATACCACTCTTTCCCTCTGACGGTAATTCTATATTGAGTGATATTCTGGTAACTTCTGTCCACTCCTCCAATATTTTCATTATAAGATTTGAACCAGGCTGATCTACCATACCTTGTTTTTTTTTTTCTGCCTGTGGGAACCCTTTTGCTTTATTCAAAGGGAACACGGTAAATGCATTAAAGGCAAAAGTGACGACGTTATTGTCATTCCGTTTACATAAAATGATATCATCATCTACTATTGAATAATCGAAAGTACCTCTATTTAGCTTTTTCATATTCCTCGAATATCTCAGTGGCCAGTTTGGTAGCCTATCCTCCCTTATTGTACCGGTTCCTTTTATGTTTCTCTTCACAAGAGACAAAGAGGTGAAATAATTTTCAAAGAACAATTGGAATGGTCCGAATGACATTTTTAATTATACATCTACGTATTGAAGAACAACCATAGATCCCAATCCAAAATGATGATATTGTAATGGTTAACTCTTGGAAGAGCCTTGATATGGGTCGAAATGAACAATATATCCAAGTCTTGTTGCCCCAACCCAAATCTTATATCCCCAGTGAATAGGTTTTCCTCGGATAAATTGTTTGCAACCATGTCGCCAATGTCATAATGTATTGAAAACGATCCCTCGAAATTTTTGCACATACTAATTTATTATTTGTATCGTCGGAGTTCTGCCAACACATTATTCTTCTAGAGACAGAGGAGTATCCACTCAACAGTAAAACATCAATGAAACGAAACATTTCATTTCTTGTTATATCACCTACAGCGTTTTTTTGTTGGGTATATGTAATGCTATAACTTCTTCAGAGTGAGCCTCTGAAGAAGAAGCTATTCACTCGCGCTAGCGAAACGTCAGGAAGAAATTCCAAAAAACGACCTTCAAACCCGAAGAAAAGTAGTGATACTGATAATCACTAATCAAGGAAATACTTTCTCTTCTGATAAACTTTCAAATACCATTAAATTCTTGCTAATGATTTGTCCTAGTGGAGCTATTGTTTACTGCAGTGATGGTTTTGAAGGCGCAATTTCAGATGTCGAGCTATTTGAAAAGAGTGAAATTAGGATTTTTCTAAAGGAAAATGATGTAATTTTGGCTGACAGAGATTTTTTGATTCGACATTTACGTGATGAAATGGGTGTTGAAGTGTATATACCTCCGTTCTTGATGGAAAGAGATTACAGCTGAACAGGAAAGGATTACAAAAAAAATTGCAAAAGCCAGAATACATGTCGAAAGAGCTATTGGAAGAATACAATTCTATAGAATTCTTTCTAAAAGATATCCAATTTTATTGTTGCCTTTGATTTCGAAATTATTTACAATAATATGTTTTTTAGTATATTTTGAAAAACTACTTCAGTTAAGCACTTATTCTATGTGCTGAATTATAATAGAACAAACTTCAATTGAATCGAGTGTTTTTTTTTGTTGAATCAATCTAAGTTGGCAGCAATAAGGTTCTCGCATCTATCAGTTCTGTTAACCTTGAACAGTTCCAGGAATCTCCAGAATTTTATTTGAAAAGTTATTCAGAAATGCTTTCATGTTATCCAGAAACGTTTTTGATTGTAGAGAACAAATATGTATTTTCTCTGTGCTATACTGAAAATAATCATATTGTAGTTTGAAAATAGTTATATATTAATATTCAAATCAACCACTCCTGTGTGAGTTGTCGGTCGGGGATCAAATTCAATGGTTTAAGCCGTTTCATGGGATACGTCGATGTAGAAGTTGGACCAGGATTTCTGTTTCTAGAACCTACACCCCATTCTCGAGGTCTACTTGTAGGGACCACGACAGTTCCATACTTCTCCACATATCGGGAAATAAAAATTAGGAATTGCAGTTTCGTGACTGCATTTTCTTAACGAGGATTTTTTGCATTCATGTGATCCTGTGACCACAGCTCCAGAAATGTTGTTCAATACAACTTCAACATTGTACAGGATTTTCTATCGAAATGATGGCTGGCACTTGCATTTTGCAATATAATAGTTACCATTTAAGGAATCAACTACTTCACTAACAAGGTCACTGTCCACATATTGGCTTCCCTTTCTGAATGGTTTCACTGAAGTCACAACATTATCCGTATCAAAGAACGTAAACTTTCACGGCCGGAGGTAACTGATTCTTGGGTGTTTTCCGGGTTTGATGGCCGTGGTCCACAGGTTTTTATTCCTGACGTTTCGCCTACGACTATGGTAGGCATCATCAAAGTCTGTGAGGTAACGGACGCAATGATCTCGTTCTCACGGCTACACCTGCGGCAGCCATCTTCAGCGGCGTGGTCTCAGTTGAACAACTCTATGTGAGTTTACTACGACTGATTGCAAATCCGGAATTGACTCGTTTTTATCTTTCGTTCCGACAGCGTTCTGTTGGTCGTCCGATTACCTGGTTCTATCAGATTTCGTCTTAGCTGTTCTTTGAATTGGATACCGAATTTTGTTCAAATTTAGTCCCTCTTCCTTTCTGTTGAAGTTATCCTTGTGCTTATGTATCTCAATTGCTTCCCGGTATAAGCGAGTGGAGTAATGCGTCGTCGTTGACAGAATTGAAGTTTTGTCGAATTGTATATTATGGTTGTTCAGAAGGGCGTGCTCAGCTACAGCTGATTTGTCCGTTCGTCCCAATCGACAATTTCGGCTGTGCTCACTGATTCGGGTCTTAAAACTGCGTTTGGTGGTCCCTATATATACTTTTCCACATGAGCATGGAATTCTGTATACCCCAGCATTGGATAACGGATCTCTCGGATCTTAAGCTGACCTCAGTTGTTCCTCTATTTTCTTTGTTGGTTTGTATATTGTTTTTATATTGTGCTTTTTCAATACCTTTCCAATGCGATCGGTGGTACCTCTTAGATAGGGCAAAAAAGTGGTTCCTGAGAGTGGAGTCACAGTCTTCGTTTGTGGGTGTGGATTTGTAGTTGGCTTGGGTCGTATTGCTCTGTCTATCTCTCTGTTTTGGTAACCATTAGCTCGCAAAGCGTGTCTAAGGTGGTTGAGCTCTTCATCGGATGATTCAGGTTCGCAAATTCGCTTCGCTCTATCTACTAGAGTTTTAATGATTCCTTGTTTCTGTCGCGGATGGTGGTTTGAATCCTTATGCAGATGTCTGTCTGTGTGAGTTGCTTTCCGATAGACTTTGTGACCTAGCTTCCCGTTCATTTGTCTATTAACCAATACATCCAGCAAAGCGAGGTGCCCGTTTTGTTCCATTTCAACTAGTTTGAACTATTCAAATATTTAACATTGTTGTATTCAGTCTACAGTCTAATAAAGAATAAAAAACAAGCCTACAGAGGGAGACGAAACTGTATTACTTCCTTTTCTTGAACACGAGTGTGCCGAGAAGGCAGAGCATTATGCGGAAAGGCGTCGGCTAATTGTCTTGAGTGCCGAAGCGCTGTCTTACTGATATTTACGGTAGCACTTTTGGTATTTCTGTTGTAGGGAATCCCCGAAACAACTATAGTCTACCGGGTCGGTTGGTGTAGTCACCAGAAAAATCATCAGGGGAAGTGGTGCCAAAGATAAAGATTCTCATGAAAATTTTGCTGTTGTGTTCTGAGGTTCCAGATACCATCATGGCTGAAAATATAGCTAAGTTTATAGACCGCGGGCATATCTGACAGACGACAGTGAATAAATCCAGCCTGATGGACAAACAAACGAATCTACAAATGCTCATTGTGCATTTGTGTCATATTTCAAAATATTTTTTCTCGATAATAACTCAATTTTGAGCGATTGTGATGTTTCAATCCATTGATTCCCTTATATTTTCGACAATAGAAAGAATATTAATCCTCTTGCTGTTAAGGGACGTGAATTGTGGATTCAAGCAAGTAGAAGGGCAGATTTAAGTAGTGATAAGTTGAAATGGGCAACGGTATATTCATGCATTTTGTATCTCAGAATTGCAATTATAATCTCATTAAATTACCATTCTTGTTTATGGAAACACGATTTGTTTGTCCAGCAGGCTGATGCGTGTGAGGTCACATGCCCGCGGTCTACTGAAGTCCATATCAAATCAGAAAATATATGTGTCACGAAATTAGCTATCAGGAGCATCCGCCCTGTAACCAAACATTTATTGTAGAAGTTGAACAATAATTCACGGACCATGTGTACGAACCCAGCATAATGTTAATCAATCTGGAGATAATACTTTGATATCTTCAACGAACTAAATATATACAGCTAAGAAAAATACAAATGAGAGAGAAAACCAATTTATGAATATGACAGAAAAAATATTGGGAAAATATGTCAATAGAGAAACGTTGAAATAATTGATGGTGGATTCATGCAGCAATCGTAATTCGGAAGTCGGAATTCGCAAGTCGTAAGAAAGAAAGTCGGAAGAAGTTGAGTCAATGACTTTCAATTATAGCATTCATGCAGGTGTCGTAATTCGGAAATCGTAAGAAAACTTGACCAACTTTCATTTCTTACGAGTTACGACTTACGATTTTTCCAACTGCTCATGCGTTATACAGTGAGGATTGGATTGTCAAATGTCATGATATGTAGTGGATTCCTTTGTATGAACTGGTGCAATATTTGACAGAACTCGTGTATGTTCATCTTTTAGTATGTAGAGTATTGAAAAAAGAGGGTGAAACACTGACTCTGAACGATTTCTGCGGTTCTGCCAAAAGAATGTTTATATTTTCGGGCTCCAGCGTGTATCGTAGGCGAATTGACAATATTGACAACCAAAGAAAAAAACAAATAAACAATTATATGGGTGTGAGTGAAAAATTTTTTGAAATCATTTTTTCCACAATCAAATTCAAACGATGGAAATTGATGACGGTCAACTCATTGAATTGGTGCGCCAGTTTTCCGTTATTTGGGATTCCAAGCATAGAGATTACAGAAATCGTGATACGAAAGCAAATGCGGCGCACCATTGCAATATCATGAATTTAGAAGGTAAAAATTGTCAGTATAAATATAGGTATCACCACGACAAATTATTTCAATCTTTCAGCAAGTGAATGTGAGAAAAGATGGTCGAGCATTCGAACTATCTATGGGAAAGAAAATATATTCCTCCTGGAAGTGCCCCAGTAAAAAAAGTATATCTCAATCATTCTTCAAATGAATACAAAAAACTATTTTACATTTGAAACATTCTCAAATGATTACTGAATCTTGAAAAAAAAATATCCAAAACATTCCCCAAATAAATATAAAATCTTGAAACAAAACAATTTAAACATTTTTCAAATAAATTCAAAATCTAAAACAAAATTTCAACAATCTTCAACTAAATACAAAAATCCGTAGTCCAAGAAAAAGTAATTTATTACAAAAACAACCCAGAAAAACTAATCCTTGAATCGATCAGGCAAAGTCTCTTTCATGATAGCCTCGTGTTGCCAAGGTACACTCCCAAAGTTGCCATTGAAATATTCCTTTAGTATGTTCCTATAAACATATAATTCACTTCATCTACCCACGCTTCTTATATTATTTTCGTCTTCCCTCCAACTTCCTGGCATCACTGTCCCATCAGGATTCTCTGTGTCTATATACCCAGTGGGGCAATATTTTCTCTCTGATATGGGAATGTCTTCTTCTTTTTGCCGAATATAATTGTGTGAAACAACAGTGGCAAGAGCTATGTTTTCACAAGTAGTGACATCTGCTAGTATTGGTTTTCTGAGAATACGCCACCTCTGAGCCAAAATACCAAAAGTATTTTCAATAGTCCGCCTTGCCCTCGATAATCTGTAATTGAAAATCTTCATTTCCTCGTCGCAATTTTTTCTTGGATAAGGTCTCATGATATTTTTATTGAGAGAAAAAGCAGCATCCGCAACAACAAAAAATTTGGCAAAGTGATATTTGTCGTTCTAGGTAATTGACGAGATGGTGGAATATCTAGCAGATCATTGAGTAATGCACTTCCGAAACCAGATTTTCGAAAAACATTTGAATCCTATTGCTTCCTGGTGCTCCTATGTCAACTGCCGTGAATCTTTAAAAAGCTTCACAGCTAGCCATCAACACAATACTATGATGTTTTTTATAATTGAAAAAATCTGATCCGCCATGGTATGGTGCCTGGATGCTTATGTGTTTTCCATCTACAGCACCAATGCAGTTTGGGATGTTCCACCTTCTATAAAACCCATTTGAAATTTGGAGTCAAATTTTTTTGGTTGGAGGGTTCAGATAAATAGGAGACAGTACATCCCGAAAAACTTTAGTGGTTTCATGGATTATGGTACATACTGTCGAGTGACCAATCATGTGTCCCCAAGCAAGTTCTTGCATTGAACAGCCCTCAGCCAAGTAACTGATTATGGGAATATTTCACTCATATGAGTAACTGCACACTCACTAGAGTGTTATAACTAGACGTTGAGCTGGTGACAGAGGACGTTTTGTTTCATCTTTCTGTATGTGAGGATTAACAATTCTCAGTGAATGAAGGAATTGGTCCGGGTTCATTCTGCAGTATTTGAAGAAACTTTCATGGTCTCTTCTTAACATATCCTGCAGTATATTGGTGAATATTCCTTTGTTCTTGCGATTCCTATTTATTGGTCGAACTGCATATCGCCTTTTCGCCCTCCTCAATAATGCAACAGTTGTTGTCAACATGGTCAACATTGTAGCAGTTAGAAACTCTTTTTTTCCCAACATTTTTTTCTAGAGATGAAGTCAGATGTCACATGTGATCAAATAGAAAATAGGTCAAGTATGAGCTTGCCACACGTCACGTCAGAGCGACTGCTTGATATCGGCCAATTAGTGACTTTTTTGTTACGAATTAAGACTTACGATTTCCGAGTTCCGATTTGCGACTTTCGAGCTACGATTGCTGCATGAATCCACCATAAGATTAATGTCATGCGAAAAGAGGACAAATGAAAAAAATAATTAGACCTTGAAAAAAAGAAAATTATGTGCTTGTTGCTTGTGTGTGGGATCTGCGTCTATAGGTGATTTGAAGGTACTGTGGCGAAGTTATTCAGAGCTGGAAGGGAATAGGACTACAAAATTCGTTCAAGCAATTGATTTCTGGCATATTTTATTATGACTAAATTGTTGAATTACAATGTATAAACTGTTCCATTTTCCACTTGACTTGAGTGATTGAAGATGAAAGAAAGAGCAGTCGAACAAAAAAATTTAAATGTCAATGAAAATGATCCTTCGGTTCGAACTTTCATCGTTTGTATCATCTACTCTATTTTTATTATTTTTCCTACTCACACTATGTTGAACCCTTCATTACGTATTCGACAGCTGTTAGGTAATGGTTCATTTAGAATACACGTGTATTCTGAATTGATGGCGGCCGTTTCCGGAATTATTTTAAAATAATGGGATAATATGTAACATTTGACCTGATAAATTTGATTTCATGACAACATTTAATTGCCCAAAAAGTCAAATCGGCGAATTTTCGTTTCAAATTCTTTGTAAAATTGAGATAAAAATGTTATTTTTAGAAAATTTGTGTTTAACGGTTTAAGGATTGGTGCTGTATCTAGGTATATCCATGAAGTAAGCAATTGTTTTACCTACTTGCTGTAATCCATTGTCACGTTGATCGTGAGGGATAACGAAAAAATGTGTGCTACACCAGCAGAAATTACCGCACAAGTATAATAGGAGTAGATGATCAGCAACTCGAGGATAAGGCTAGTTAGGAGCACTCGCGAATTGCCGTAGTCGGCTCAAGCCTCGTGCTCACAATTTTTGCTCGTGCATAATAGGCTACTTATCCTTTTCGTTACGTGATATATTATTATAGTTCCCTATTTGAGACACCGTCACTGGTGCCCCCAGAAGGAAGAGCTTTGTGCGAGTAGGGGACGAATAATATTCTCGAACGCCGAGTCTTTCGAAGTCCGTTTGCTATTTCAATTGTAGAGAAAACCAAAAAATCCACAATGACAGTGACAGAACCCACCTACTGATTGGTATTCAGGCGAGCCCAAATATTACGGAAAATATAAAACCAACAATTTCCACATCATAAACAGAGCCAGCTAGAAAAAATTATGCTACAATTTCCATAGCGAAAGGGCGTTAAAAAAAGTGAATTGAACACAAGCCACGAACGAGATCTAATTGGGTCTGCGAGACTAAAATAGAAGCAATCTAAACAAGAAAATTGAAATGAACAATTGATTATACAATAAAATGAAAATTTGAATAATAAGAAAAAGGAATGTTAATTAGCAGAAATGAAACGGAAAAATACGAAAATATTGACACAAGGGATAAAACCGTGAATTGAAACAAAACTAAAAAGCAAAATTCCAGGAACATTTTCAAAGGGTGTATCAAGTTCAATGTATATAAGACGTTTCGATTGCACATAGCAGCCTTTTTCTAAGCACGATTACCGTCATAATCAGGAAATCGTTTAAAAATTTTTTTTTAATTTTGTGTTATTACACTATTTTTGATATTTTTGTAATCATTTTTGATGTTATGTTCAGATCAATTTATCCTCATTTTCATTTCTTTTCTCAATTTTAAATTTTTTATATTATTTATTATCACAGGCTCAATTTTCGTGCTTGGATCTGCTTCAATTTCAGTTTCTTCTACCCAATAAGTTTTCTTGGCGGGTTTCATCAGAACAAATAATATCACTACATGGTATAGATCTCAAAAAGTAAGCAACGGATTTTTATGCGGGTTTTTTCAATAAATATAGTGATTTAAGAAGAAGGATTATATATATAATACAAACATTATATAGTAGAGGAACACTGATAATTTTGGAGGGTTCTGATGTGACGTAAATGAACACATTTTTTGCGCTCACAATGCAAACGCTGCCAGAACCTTACAAGATAGATCAAAATAATGTACTACAGCACTGTACACCTTAAAAAGGTCAACAAAACAAGTCCGCGATGGTATATTATGTCTATGTCTTAAGGATAACTCACTCGGGGCGAGTCGCTAGTTATAAATAATAAAAGTTCGAACCAATATCAGTAATCTAAAAAAAGTCTGTCAAGAAGTCTCCTCAAACATTGCCATCTTCTTCATCTTGGACATTCTCGATGATGCGAATGATCCCCCTTTTCACCTTCTGTCTGCTACGATCGTCTTTCAAGTTTCTGATTTCCGATATTATATACTCTCCGAAAGTGTCCCACTGGTCTGTACCTCCTGATATTTTCGAAATCGATTTCCTCATTTCCTTCATCAGTTCTTGAAGACCCTCAGTTGCTGCCTCGGTTGCTGCTCTTTTCTGTCCCCTTGGCGTGCTAGGAGAGTATGCGCTGGTAGATGCCACAGCAGTTTCAGTCAGTTCCTTGAAAACAAAAAACATAACTAGACTATTACTCCAGCCAGTGGGTGGCAAAAAGGCATTTGCCGTGCAGAAGGAAAAGAAATTCCTATTTTGGGATGTGTTATTAGGTTAGAGACCCTGATGAAAAATCCAAGTTTTCGACCTTGGGGATGGTGCGCGCGATCCGCCATCTTGGAGGTACAGAAAATTGGTTTTTCTGATTACACTTCTTAACAGTTGACCTCACGACAAAAATGTTCGCTACAAATTTGAAGAAGACTAAATTTCCTACAATTTTTGTAGTAAGTATCGGTCCCTCAGAAGATAGTGTATATACAAACATCACAGAAGTACTGAAGTTCATAAGGGACCAAAAAACTTTACAGGTAGTTGCTGAACTACCTTATATTGTGAATTATATAAATAGCTAACCGAAGTCTTTATATTCAATATCAATTTTCTTCTGATGATGTGACAGTGACGGTTCAGGTATCCCAAGAATGATTTTTGGACAGTGAAAAAGACAAAGTTTGCCTGATTTCCATGCTAAAATACATTCGAAGCTGCTACTTTCACGGGTTGAGCAAGCTCAAGAAGGTGCCGTGGTACTGATTGGGAATACAGCGATTTCCGCCTCTCCATCTTTTGATCTGTTTTCGACATGGGTGGAGACGAAGATCTTATGGTGCTGTTCACAGCGTTAGGATCGTCGAAGGATATCATCTACATTCACACCGCAGAAAACGAAGACTGTGACATTGACAATGACGAAGACACCATCAACCGACCCCGATCATCGTGGAAGAGAGAATTAACAAATCAAACTGGGACAAGAACTTTATTATTAACTTCATTAGGCATAATGGGAATACCATAAACAACGCCCTGTTAGCTCTACCTCCTGTTGGTGTGAAAATGAGTTAACTTTGGATTAACAAAATGTAATAATTATGTAGTCATTATAGTTGTTGTAGAAACAACAATCATCAATAATTAGGTAACGTGTAGCTATTCGTTCATTTCCTGAAATGAGGAAAACGAGGACTCTGACGAATTTTTTGGAAATATATTCGCGTTTCTTTTACTGTAACTCGACACCCGTTGGACTTACGAAATAAAAAATAGAGACAAAAATTGTAAGAAATTTCGTCTTTTTCAAATTCCAATTGAACATTTTTGTCGTGGGGTACAACCGGTAAGGGGTTGAATCGGAAAAACCGATTTTTCGTACCTTCAATCAAAAATGGTGGATCGTGCGCACCATCCCCAAGGTAGAAAGCTGGGATTTTTCATCAAAGTCCCTAACCTAATAACATATCCCAAAATCATGACTGAAGTATATGAAAAAGAGCCGTCCTTAGCCAACAGGATTCATCTCATTTTTGCTGAGGTGCGTAAACGGTAATTTATGGGTTACTAGAGTGAGTTTATTTTTCCACAGTAAAATGAATATTACCAAAAGTGTGCAATCGATACAAACGTATGACTAAAAATCAAGAAAAAGTAGGTATCAACATGAAGATTGATTGACGACTCGTAGGAAAACATGCAAATCCTCAGAATATTGAAAGTCACTATGAAAAATGGATACTTTCAGTACCTGAGCAAAAAATTGGTTTGTGGAAAGTAATAATGGATTCATTTTTTCAACGTATTGTTCCGTCACTGGTGATGAATTTTATCAAGTTATACTTATAGTGGCAAGTTCTTAGAATTAAAATAAGGCAAAAAACAGTTCGATTCGGGTTAAAGGCTTTTCAAAACAAAACAGTTTCGTAGAGGGTGGTTCGGGGGTGGGGGGACAGGTGCGTTTATACTATTTAAAGGAAATTTTGTAGTGATATGTCAAATCAATGAAAACATCCACATTATATTGTAGATGGCGCCACAAAATAGTTCCGAATGCTTTTCATACTCAAGGACATCAAAATTATTACTGGGGATGGCCAGTTTCCTATTGGGATTTCAAGATAAGCGATACGCCCTCTGGTGAATGGTCTCAAACAATGTTAAAGTATTGTCAAAGTGGCGCTTATTAGTTGAAGCCTTGGTCAAAATGGCGCTGCGAAATTATTCTGAAATTTTGAAATATGATTTATGAGTTATTACTAATGTTTATCAAGCACAAGCACCAAGCACAATTCACGTTCACATAAAAAGTGAAAAACAGTAAAAAATGTAATAGTCGCTCACAAAATTTTACGGTTTGAGATTTCCAAACAACGTTGGAGTCCTAACCTTAAATAGCTACAGTTGTCCAAATAGTGATCATTAGTTGGTATGTTGCGCTGCGATCTGAATTTGAAATCCCAATACTGCGTTGTTATCCTGTCAAATGACGTCACTGCGATACCTTCTGTGATTCATATTTCTATTTCTTGAACTAATCTTACGGAGCTCAGTTTGATTCGTCATCTTTTTCAGTCTTTTTTTCACTTGCCATTTCGTTAATGTGTTTGGCTTTGTAAAATTTAATTTGTGTGTTTTCTCGTGGCTTTCTACTTAAAACTCAGCGTAATCCCATTAATAATGAGAGTTTTTGTACTTTATTAGTATATTATGCAACGATCGTGTAATGATGGTTATTAATACATAAGCATAAACCGGGATACGAATCGAGCCGAAGGTGAGTTTCGTATGGTTTATGCGAGTGTATTAATAACCATTACATGAGAGTTGCATACGCTATTTTATCTACACCCAATAAATAATTGAGAACAAAAAATATTATATTAATAGGTATTTATATTGAACACAATAATAGTAGGTAATCAATCGTATTTCTTTGAAAAAAATCTACAGAATTATAATCAATGGTATAACCACGGAAAATAAAACAATTAGAAATGAAAAAAAATTAAAGAAATCTCTGCCGAGGTCAGGATTTGAACCCGGACGTTTCTGTTCACTGCCCACGCTATTGACCACTTGGCCATGAGGACTCATTGGAACTGTTCGAAAATAAAAACATGTGTTGCATTTGTCAAATGAAAAATATAATCCTTTCGATTGTATTTTTTTCTTGTCTAAGACATCTGTGGAGGAGTCGCTGGTAATTCTTCTATATCACTGCTATAAGACATTTTCATTCAATTATCGAAAATTGACTAATTTCTTCAAAAATTCATTACTTACTGATTTTGACTTGACAAACGTCAAAATGCAAAGCTTGCACATCATGAATAAACGATGAGTTTTGGAACCTTTGGTGTAAAAGTTGAAACTTTTCCTAGAGATCAATTACCCTAACACCAAACTGATATTTTTGCACTCGACGCGCGTTTCGCTAACAAGGTTAGCATCTTCAGGAGAAGAAAATTGATATCAATTTTCTTCTCCTGAAGATGCTAACCTTGTTAGCGAAACGCGCGTCGAGTGCAAAAATATCAGTTTGGTGTTAGGGTAATTGATCTCTAGGAAAAGTTTTGCACATCATGCTTGATTGAAAAATAATGGGTTTCTATTGGTTGAAAATCTGTATCGTAATGAAAATCTGTATCGTAATAGATTTCATTATAAAACGGATTGTGGGCATATAAGTGTATATTATTGGAGTACGGGTGTAGATAAAATAAATAATGACACGTATTCACAACAATAAAATTGAATATCAGTAATAAAACATTTGTGAACTCGAAGAATATATGTTTTTGGTTGTGAAATCACTGACAGGATAATGGAATTGATGAATCGTCCCATCCTCTGTAATGTTTAATGTCCTCGTTTTATATACCAGCATTTACAAACTATCCTATTTTTCTATAAACAATTGATACTGTATTACGCTTTAGGATATTTCGATATTAATGTTAACATACCATTCCTTCCTGCAATTCCCAGTTCCTGCCCTCCTCTTCCCAATATATTTTGATCGCTTCAGACTCCTCTTTCGCTTCTATGGAATCCGATTTCCTTTTTCTTTTGATTTTATTCTCGATTTTATTTGTGCCTTGAACCAACTTAACATCAGAATGTTTTCGCTGCACGTGTTTTCGGAGGTTATTAGATGTAGACTTGTAACTGAGTTCTTTTTTGCATATTTTGCATAAAGCGATTTTGTCGGAATTCGGGCATAAATCGAAAAAATTCCATATAGTCGAGGATTCAGTAGCCTCCGAAGACATGTTCGATGTTGGCCAAACCTGGAACAGTGCGTAGATAATTCATTCGTATAATTTCCAAATCATTTCATTCATATGAGAACTGTTGTACCTTGGAACACTCAACCAATACCTGATTGTAGGAAACATAATAACTTTTGTAGAGAATGAAATACGGTGTCCCAAGATCTCTTTTCTTTTATTTGTAAAAAAACACTCCCACACTCCCATAGAAGTATTGCTTTCGGTATAGATGTCAAGAAAAATAGGCCAAAAGAGTTTTCAAAACCTGTTTATTATATTTCAATTCAAACTTTTGAGATTTAAGATAGGATATCATTTTATTTGGCCATCATACAGATTCAAAACATTTGAAAATAAAATTACACTCAGAAGAATCCACCACCCATCTTGACTTCTGAACGGAACAAGACCCCTATCATATGAAGCAGTTTCTGATGAAAAAGATATTTGTGCGGCGTAAATCGTCGTCAAGAGAGAGTATTAAGCTTTTTTGCATGAAAAAACAGGTCTTGCAACACCTTGTTGAACAAGTTTTTCAATTTCCCATCCGACACCAGTTTGCTATAAATAATCTAATTACCGTTTTTGAGTTAGTAACATATTTATTTTGTGTTTGATAATTGAAAAAAATTAATGTCATAATTCTATTCTGAATTCGATTTAAATTCTACTTGCGTTTTGCTACCAAGGATTAACAAATTGCAAAAAAATTACTGGGGAAAAACTCCTAGTATTCGAAACTCCTGCCAAGAAGAAGAAGAAGAAGTAGCCTATTTCATTAATCGAATATCTGATGTAGATCTATCTCTCTACTCTGTTAATATCACTACCAACAGTTTGTAAGTTCAGTATAAAGTTTTCGCCTGAAGATGCTGATTTGGTTAGCAAAACGTGCGTAGAATGTTTCCAATTTGGTCTTAGGTCAACTAAACTCTGTTGAATGTTTTCGCTTTCACACCAAAAATTCCACTAATTGCTGTCAGTATGTATAAAAAAATGTACTTTTATCACTCATTTTCTGTCATTCTATCAGTGTGAAATCTAAGATGCCTTGAAACCCTGGTGTTGGGACTCATACCTGTCGTAGTTTGAGGTAAAATTGGCGACACATGCCTACACTATGATAGTAAGCATCATGACCTATTGACATAATATCAGTTCAGATGGCGTTTGCAACGAAAATATTTAGAAATTTCCTAGGAAAGATATGAACAGCCGACCAGTCGCCTGCCTATACTTTTACCTCTGTACGCTGACCGATCGACAGCTTATATTATTTGTTAAGAATACCGGCCAAATTCTTCATAATTGTGTTCCTTTCATTTGAATTAGTTTTTCATGAATATGACACTAGATTTTCCTTTTTTCGGTTGAATGCTCGAGAGTATAGTTTGTCGATCGATCGGATGACTAGGCACTTCCAATTCACCAACCAAACGCCAAAAAGAATTTCAAAACAGAGTATCTCCAAGAGAAATGGAAATATTTCTAAAAAGAAAAGTTCGCAGCAAGTGCAAGAATGTATGAAGGTGGTGAGTAACGTGTGCTTTTTCGGTTTTATGATGCAGAAAAGATGAAATAGGCCTGTCTTCCCAAATTTGAAGGACGGGAATTTCTGAACTAGGAAAAAGCGCCGCGTTTCATTTCCTCATTTCTATTCCACACATCGTGAGAATATTTTTTCAACTTACTTCTGGTAGGTACAAAAAGCGGGAATGTCGCACGTGTTATTATCTCACGAGCTGCAAGTCAACAATTATGAGCACCACTGAAAAAACGAAATTAACTCTAGATAACGAATCATTTCAAAACTTCGATGAACAATAAGATAACTCAAAATAAGCTGGAAGTGGGACAACATCAAATCATTTGAGTTGTTTGTAGTGGCCGACATTTGGCGTCAAAGAGCGATTAATTTAAGAAACACTCTTCAGGGGAGTTTAAACACTAATTAAAATAAAATGAGGAACAAAATGAAACGAAACAAGAAAGGTGAACATCTAGATGTTTATTAAGAATAACAACAAAAGATGTCATCTTTCTCTATTTTGTTTTATTTTGTTTAGAAACTGATAATGCGCATGACCGAAATATTTTCTGTTCTTAACGTTCCGAGTTTCAAATTATTCTAACTTCTAACCTTACAATAACAACCTTAAAATATAATTTAATGATAATCTTCGTTATATGTGATGGAATCAAAATTCAAAATATCAAAAACTCAACAATTAGGAGTTAAGTTACTGTAGCCACTGACAAAACAAAAATTTGATATTCACAGAGCACAAAAGTCATTGTCAAAAAAGCTGCAACTTGATTGGTTCATTCTAAGTCATCTGTATGAACACATGTTCCTTCCCTTTATTCCTAAAGTATTTTAATTAGTTTCTTATTTCGTTCCTATTTTATTTCATTTGCTGTTTGAACACTCCTTACCATACGTAAAAATAACGTAAAAGTGTCGACATATAACTCTAAACAATATCGCATTAATTCCAACACCAGTGTTTCAGGACATCTCAGTGAAGAAATTCTCACATTTCAACTAGCGTCTCTCAACCGTTAAATTCAATGCTGGAAATTTTGTACATATTGGCAACATTGGGTAGACGCATGCCCAAGGTACGACACTCTCCCCTACAACATCGTAGCTATCGAAATATTTCCTACCTACTCGAATGAAAAATATCCAGAAGAAAATACCACAAGCCCCGACTCGCGATTACCTCGTGAACGTTATATTACAGTTTGGTACAGCGAACGGCGAGCGACTAGAGAGCAAACCAAATACCGTAGTTACCGACGTTACCATGCCCCGCGCCTGCCGTCCTGCCGTCGCTAATACCGCGTCACGCCTCGTTCCTCGCGTATGACGGCTGCCGCAGCGTTGCCAGATGTACGATAGATATCGTTTTCATACGATATTTCCGCTCTGGGTATACGCTAATAGTACATTATGCAGCGATCATGTAATGATGGTTATTAATCCACGAGCATTAGCCGGGATACGAAACAAGCCGAAAGTGAGTTTCGTATGGTTTATGCGAGTGAATTTATAACCATTACATGAGAGTTACACACGCAATTTTATCTACACCCGATAAATAGTGAAGAACTACAGATATTATATTTATATTTGTATTGCACACGATAATACTAATTGAACGAATTTATTTGAAAAATTCTACAAAAGTGTAATTCATGGTTTGACTTCGAGAAATAAAACGATGAGAAATGAAGAGAAGAATAAAAAATGAAAAAAAAAGATACTCGAGGCCGGAATCGAACCCATGTTTCTTCCATATAGTCCAACTAGCTAATATAATCTCAGCGCCTCAGACCGCTTGCCTACGGAGAGCCCAGACAATTTTATTGAAAAAATAAAGGAATTTATCATGCATTTGTCAAATGAAAAATTTAATCATTCTATCTGTATTTCTGACGGTGAAGGTGTCGAAGGTGATTCTCCCATATCGCTGGTATCAGACATTTTGTTATGATTATCAGGGTTTGGCTATATTCTTCAAAAATTCAATACCTATACCGATTTTCGACTTGACACACGATACACGAGCATTAACCGGGATACAGATCGAGCCGAAGGTGGTTTATACGAGTGTATTGATTACCATTACATGAGAGTTGCATACAATATTTCATATGCACCCAATAAATGATAAAGAACTATAAATATCATTTATATATATTATTTATATTTGTATTGAACACAATGATAGTAGTTTTTCCGTAGTTTTCTGGGTTTGTAACCTACTACAATCTGAAAGAATGTGAATTAATATTGGAATCTATACAAGAGTAGAAGGGCAGATTTTTGATCTACCCCGGGAAGTTGCTGCGTCTATTGAAAAACACGAGGGGTTGCCACTGAGGAAAAATTTGTACACTGGAATTCCCGTAAACCGGAATTCCCTCGGAATTCCCCGGAATTCCCCAGAATTCCCTCGGAATTTCCCGGAATTCCTAGGAATTCCTACAAAAAAAATTGCCAATTTAAAGAAATATCGATAAAATTTCAAAACTAAATGACGGAAATACTGGGAATTCCGGGGAATTCCAGGGGAATTCCGAGGAAACCCGACAAAATATGAAAGGTATATTTCGGAACTTCCGCAAAATTTTTTTTTTTTTTTGAGATTTCTGAGTGGAACATAAACTTTAGACTTTTAAGTAGACCATGTGATGATTATGACCCAATCTGAATAATATCGGATTTTACATATCAAAACTTTTCACATTTTCATTGAGGCTGGTATTTATTATATCGGAAACAAAATAAATCATCTACATAATGCAAGTCACAATCGTAAAAAAAAGGGAACGGATCGTCTGATTCCACTCAGGTTTGTTTTATTAGCATCATTTTTCCTGAGATTTTTCCTTATAGAATCAAGTTCTGAATCCGTTATAATAAATAAGTATCGAAAAAATACAATTTGTCATTGAAACAAATACGGTATTTTATGGTCTATTGAGTAAGTTCTATTATTTTCAACCGCTAAATGATCAGGGGATACTCAATCTGTGGAGAAAATCCTTTTTATACGTTTTCGTCATCGCTTATATAGCGAAAATAAACTGTTTCCTAAAAACGTATATTCCATAATATTAAAAATTATTGATAATCCTTCAACATTACCTACTAGGAAAATGAAAAAATATTTTTCACTGGTGTGTTCACCCTGTAAAAACTCGAATGAAAACATTTGACACTGTACCACAATATATCCGATCATCTTTTCATGACAAACCGATAAATTATATAAAACTGTCCAAATAACATATTGGAGCTGCAAAGAAATTTCAGAAATCAGACAAAGACTGCAGTCATTGACTATATAACTCAGAATTTATAACGCGAGCTATTACCGTCTTATTTCAATTTCGGTAACCGCTGGCAACAATATGACAACCTGTGTTTTGTCTGCCAATTATGATCTAGTCTCTCTTCCACAATCAAGGGTGTCCCTTCTTCTTGTAGAGTGAAATTTCAAGACACGTCATTTTTGAAATATTGAGGAAAATAATGGCAGTCGCAGAGGTTGACCCCAAAAACAAACACACAAACTACGACACAAAGTTTTTTTGGGCTTTTTCACATGCCCAATTCATATATATTCGAATCAGAATGAGGTACTATTTCACTGAAAGAAGTTATTGACTTCCAAGGACATATCAGATTATGTCTAACAGATCGTAAAGATTGTTGTCATCAGGCTTATTTTTCGCTAACAAAATGTATTTCAAATTGGACATTCGCCACAAACTCTTTCAAAACAAAGGTCCTTACTTTCTTCGTCCAGTGGAAGTGGATTACTTCACAACGGTGTTTTGTTTTTGAATTATGATTTTATATAAATATTGAAATTTTACTGTATGCTTTTTTTTTATTGCGCGAATAAATTGAAGTTACCTTATAATATTTCCTATAGTTTCTTTATAAATTTTTCGGAATTCCCCGGAATTCCGCAGGAATTCCCTCGGAATTCCCCGGAATTCCTATCAATTGTACACCGGAATTCCCATGTGGTCAACCCCTCGGAAAAACAGTTCTTTCTGGATAAAACAAGTCCGATTAGTCAGCGACTTCTCCTATAACTCGAATTTTGCCTATCAAAAAAATAATAAGTACTAATATATGTATGAAAATACTTATCGTTAACGTTTCGGAAACTAAATCCGCTTCCGTTCTCAAATCTTATACGCAAATTCCTGTTCAGATGTAAATTTCTCTTGTTGGCCATCTTCTTAATTGACATTTGTCAAATATTTCAAATCTGACATAGCATTTTGACAAAATGTTTGTTGTCAATATTTCAAATCTGACATAACATTTTGTTAAAATGTTATGAAAGATTTGAAATATTTGACGAATGTCAATTACGAAAACCGCAAACAAGAGATATTTACCTACATTTTAACAGGAATTTGGGTATGAGTTTCCGAAACGTTAAAGCTAAGTATTTCCATATAAATATAAATTCTTATTATTTTTTTTGATAGTCAAAATTTGAGTTATACGAGAAGTTGCTGACTAATTGGACTTGTTCTATCCAAGAAGAAATGTTTTTCAATAGACGCAGCCACTTTTCATTGTAGATGAAAAAATTAAAAATCTGAATCATAATGGATTTCATTATGAAACAGAGATTTGGAAATTCGAACATTTGAGTGCAATTAAGTTATTGGAGAAAATGTGGTTCCAATTTCCTTGGAAGGATACGGAAAACAGTAATAGAGGGATTCTTTATTCATGTTGTCAGCATTTACATTTCTCGATTTCACCTTCAATGTCAATGAAAATCGTTATAAATCATAGGATTTTTGAGGATATTGTTATTATTTCATGAGAATAAATACTTTTTTAATGATAACCGATAGAAACCGTCACAAACACTGCCAGCTCGGGCAACACTACGGACTACTGGACTCACAACACAAGGAGTATAAATACATATTGCAACATCCTACAAGAAATTGTATTGATTAATCAAAATAATACCCTGTGGCACTATGGGTTTTTGGGTTTCCTAACTGTTGAAATAGCTAATGCGCTACCGTAAAAATCAGTAAGACGCCCCAGAGCGCTTAGGCACCTAGGATGTTTATCCGACCCTGCGCGCACAAGACGCTGGACCGTTCAACATGGGAAAAAGAGAGTTCAAGAGTTTAACAAGGTGCTAGCATTCATATACGTTTTCGTGAACATTGTACTGAATGTTCGACTAACCTGTATGCAATGTTGTCACAATACTTTCTTTGTAATGCTCATAACATGTATCAGTATCTTCTTGATTGCCATTTCTTTTTTTTATGTGGCTTCAGTCGCGAATCGCGGTTGTAGCAATATAATATAATATATATAATATATATATATATATATATATATATATATATATATAATATATATATATAATATATAATATATATATATATATATATATATATATATATATATATATATATAATATATGTAGCAATAATGATGCTAATGTCATGTAAACGAAACAAAAAATTTCATTTGGTTTTCAGACTGATTCATACCTGTTATTTATATTTATTTCATTTCACCTAATTTGTAATAAAACGTTCCTCGTCCTTTGTCCCTTTGATATTTCTTTAATCAACACGTCCAAATTACTCATCTCTTGTTTCACACAACATGTTGTATTCATCATTCCCTTATCTTCTGCTTTTATATAATAGTCAAGTCATCTACAGTGATACCAGTGTAGGTATTCACAATGACCTTTGTTTAGTTTAGTCTTTCTCCTTCTTCTTGGGTAAGGTATAGGTATCGATATCCATGGTGTTAGGGAATGACCTGCATATTGCACAATTGTCTTTTCGGCATCAAGGTGAAATCTCGATAGTAGGGGGTAACTATATCACCTGAATCGCCTATAACGCAAAAAGTATCAGCAGGAGTTTGACGATAAATCCTTTCCAATGTCTCAGAAACTCTAGATTGGAATCAAATGTTTACTACCTGGAAATCTAGCATTCACATTCAATATTCTTAATGTACTGTCGCTTATCTGAAAAAAATAAATAGTTTTGGGTCTTCATTTCAGAAATTATTTGAGCTTGAAAGAAAATCATTACCATTAAGAGAATAATATTTTTTTTCGGCTTTCTCTGTCTGTTCTTTATTAGGCACTTGCCACATGTGTAAAATTAATAATTCTAACTATTCCAGGAAAATAATATTTTTCATAAAAACTAAAAAATATACATTTCCAATTTTATTAATGTTTCCCTTCTGTTCCATTTTGAACTGAATCAACCTAGGTTTGTTTTATATTCTCTGGTTCTGCAATATTTCCTGGAAAGCGAAACCAATGATTGAATATTGTAGGAGGGCAAAAAACATTGCATATTTCTCTCGAAAAACAGCTCACATTTGCTTGACTTATTCCAATGAAATGGTTTGAGCCTGCTATTTCTTGGTAACTTCCAGTAGCCAAAAACTCCAAAGTTGCCAAAACTTGAAAATAATATATTTTTTGGTTCAAGCTGTCTTCGTTATTGTTTAGTGCAATTATTGTTGTATACACATTAAAAAATATGTGGAATGTACCTTAATATCTCCACTTTTTACCTTATTAGATAACTAGGGAAATTTTCGTTTATTCCATACAGTTGAAATTTTTGTTTTGCCTCACCTCGATCTCTACAGTTTGAACATTCAGTGCAAAAAAGTTTTTGCGACACCTGAATATTTCAGCGTCAGCACCTCCACCAGAATCCATTCTAATCAGGGTGCAATCGATGGGAAATCTTGCGATTCTATAGAATTCTTGAGCAGCATTTTCCATCTCTTCCCTGGTAGATGTCATGTTTATGTACTTTTTCTTTAGCCCTGCTATCGCATATGACACCTTTTTGACTATTCTACATGCAGAAGTTTCAGAAATTCCCATGAAATCTCCTGCAGTTATAAGGAAATTTCCCGTTGCAAAAAATCGGAGCGTTAATAGCAAATGTTGCATTGGTTTAATAGCTCCTCCCCTAAAAATTTCAAATGTAAAACTGGTATAGATGATATCTTATATATCATGGATGTAAATAGTGACATACCTATAGGTACGAGGGGCAAGGACGTCTTCTATTTGCTCTTATAATGAAACAACTGTATTTTTTCTGAGGCGAAACCCATCATAAAATTCTTTTTCACTATAAGTTGTTAGGTATGCTCCTCTTTTCCTGCAAACCTTCACTTTCCTCAAATCCACATAATTTTCATCCTCATCTTCATCCGAAGAAATCAACTCAAATCGACGATAATTCATTTTAAAGCTCAAAAGATACATAAATGTATTGGAGGTTATGTTAACAAAAAGCCTCCTTTTTGCACTAAAAAGTCGCTATATCGGCGCTTTAGCATAAATGACACTTTTACGTAAAGGAGCCTAAAAAAATCCATTATGGAATCGACTTCAAGCATAAAGGCGACTTTAGCTCTTGAAGGAGACTTTAACATCGATTATGGAACCGGGCCTTATAGATTGGTTCACAAAGACGCATTACTACATCACCTGGAGAATTGCTTTGTTGAAATGGACCTGGCTGCTGCTTTCCCACATACACTTCTAGAATATTTCGATTCCATACTTTTCGGTTTTGATGGAATATATTGGCGAGAGCTACATCGACCACGAAGTCTGGTTACCATATTCTCAGCTCTCGTCCTCACATTTTTTGACGGTACCATTTTTTCCCATGTTATACCATCTCTAGCTACGGATACGTTTGAAAATCCATCTCTTCATTCACTTCTTCCTTGTAAGAAATGTGTTGTTCTGTTTCTGAATCATTAGCCCTTGTTTCCAACATATCATCATCAGATTCAGAGGGCATATCGTCGGGCCCTTCATCAAATTCTATATCAGATTCTGCTAGCGCCTCCTGCATGAGATTCATGAGAAGTTCCTGCTTCTTTTCATAGTCTCCCATTGCTGGAAAATAATGAAAAACATCCATTGTATAATGCTGTTGGCTAACACACAGAAAAATTATATGGGAAGTAATTAAATTGTCAGAATGCACAGAAATTAATGTCATAACAGCATGAAAAATACCCACCTTTCGGAATAAAAACTCAAACACCGTTACCCGCTTCGGTCTCACAAACCGATTTCCTTGCTAAATGCTGCACTTCCGCACTGATCTGGTTATAACTTCGCACTGACGTCGCACAGAGGGGTAAAAGCACCCAAAAGCTGGCCAAAAATAAATCCTTCCTTTTTTTAAATGTTATGGATAGAAATTGACGTATTGTGATATTCTTATTACAAAACAAAGACAAATTAATGATAAAAATAAATAATAAAAATAATAATAATAATAAAATATTTTTTCGTATTGAAAAAAGGTTCATTACATAAGACATAAAATGAGACTAGGCAAATAATAGCATAATTAAAAATAAATAAAATTACAGAAAAATATGGATCTCACTAGCATAGTAAACAGTATTTAACTTCAACATGAGTTTTAAAAAATATTATTCCTGAGGAAGACTGTCATCCAATTTAAAAAATTGCTTAGCCTCAGCACTAAATGGTTGCTTCGGTTTGTTTTGTTTACGCCTCATGCTACTTATATATGGATCCGAAGTGAGCAAAAGTCGACTTAAGTATATCTTCGTTGCACTCTCTTCTGGAAAACTTTCTAGAAAAGCTCTCTCTGTACTGTCGGAAGTGTTTATTTCGAGCTTCCGCAGCTTCTTCCGATAATTGTCCAATCGGTAACAAGGCATGAGCTATAACGCTTGATGAGTGGACCAATATTTTTTGTACCGTGGGCGACATAGGTTGCCAAGAGTATAAATTTACGTACATTTACGTACGTTACGACTTTTTGAAGTTCATCACTTTTTTCCGGGGGGCACTTGGTTATTTCAACCAATTTTTCTTTCAAATCCTGGAGCTTTCTATCAAGCAGTTGCTGTGGACTTGCTCTAACAAGCTCGTGTAGTTTTCTTCTCGTCATAGATATAACAGAAGGTTCACAATCTGTAACAATTGATAAAATATCACTTCAAACTATAATTTGCGTGAATTTCAACAGGAAAATTCTATGAAATGTGAATACTTGTGAATGATTTTGCTTCATGAACTCATTCTAGAAACTTTGAAGTGTCATAAAACGTAAGAATTATTCAGTTGCGATGAGTTGCGGATGTTTAAAATATCCACGATGGCTGAAGAATGACAAAAAATGCAAGTTTTTTTATACAGATGATTGTACACTCTGTATACGAAAATAAAGCCTATTAAATAAAACTAATGTATCTTAAAATGTAGTACATACCTTGACCAACAATATCCATAGCAATTTTTTTCACCAATATAACACAACTTATTAATAATAAATAAGCAAACGAATGAGATTTAAGGGGTTATTTGTAACGAGCACAAGCGATTCACACAAACAGTAAGTTTCAATTACTCTCATTTCACAAATAATGGATTTATGCTGGTAACAATGGTCACAAGGGATGACCCCATTATCTACCTGTCTTCATGTCCATTTTTACCTGGAACAATTGAAGTTGACAAATCTGATTTATGGCCAGCTTTTGGGTGCTTTTACCCCTCTGTGCGTCGGGCACCTAAAGCTAGGAAGGTACTCGGATGGAGAGAAAAATGCGACCCATATTCTTTTTTATTGAACAAAATCAAATCTTGCAGTGAAGGGTGATCGAAGATGTCTAAAAACTTAATTGACACATTTCAGTTATAACTTTTATATACAAGAAAATATTTTACCAAATAATCACTCCTCACTCAAATTGAATTCAAATATGTGAAGAATAGGCGAGTGAGAAAGTAGACTGTGAAGAATATCTACCACACAACCAAAATATAAAGAAAAACCTTAAGCATGAGCGTTCCCTGTATTTCCCTGCCTCATTCATCACAGACAGTGTTGCCAACATTACTAACATTAAACTTGCTAAAAAGCTGTTAAAATTTTGCCAAATTTATGCTGAAGGCTGTATAATTCAGCTAAAAATTATGCTAAAAACTTTTTATGTCAAATTAAACGTCATTCAAATATCTAATATCATTTAATCGACATAGCCACTGAAGATTGCTGCGGTCTGTGTATTCAGATTCTGTCTTACTTTGAGAAAATTTATTGTTCTTCGACTTTTCACTGGTTCTACAGCATTTTTGTGTTTAGCTAATGACATATGTAACTCCAAACAATAGATTTTAGCAATTATCTCGCACTTACAGTACTTAGAAAAGGCCTTCATTTCATTATTTTCGACAGGCTGTAAGTCGTAATCCTCAATACGATTCGCATTACCTCTATTGAAGTAACTCTGACAGAAAAGTTTTCTGAGAGCTCGTATGAATTGAATCGGTGTTGGGTTAACACAGTTGCTAACGGATCCTCCCAAAAAAATTTTTCACAGAATCTTGGTTCACTCGCCTAGTTTTTGAAAATGTAAAACTGCCAGCTTTAAGCATTTCCCATAGTTGCTTCATACCATTGGTTGTTACCAGCAAGTTATGGATTTAATATTTGAAGTTTACAAATACATTATTGAATATATTTGAAGATATCTTCACATATACATTCGATATTCCAAACTCAAACAAATTTTTGATTCTTTCAATGAATTCAGCAGTATATATTGCATTAGGAGGAAGTCCACCTAGACTCACATCAGTGTTCATGTCATTAGTAACTGTGTAGATGAGTTTAGGAGCACACCTATAGGCGATTCATGCTAAGGAATACGCCCTCTACCGTGTACGAACATAACTAACGCATGGGCCATAGAATCGTTTGTTTACATTATTTGC
This sequence comes from Zygogramma bicolorata, assembly GCA_032362365.1. Lineage (NCBI taxonomy): Eukaryota > Metazoa > Arthropoda > Insecta > Coleoptera > Chrysomelidae > Zygogramma > Zygogramma bicolorata. The sequence goes on along the minus strand of JAVJAQ010003223.1, from coordinate 2,540,087 downwards.
CATATGATTACTGTTCAATTTAGGTAACAAGATAAGTTTATTATTATTTATTGTACGATTCTCAAAAGGGTACCTACCTAATATTTGTCCTTCTGTTCAAATGAAATCACGGGTTACATTACATCTAATTGAATTATTTACCTAGAAATATTATCATTGTACGATTCTCAAAAGGGTACCTACCTAATATTTGTCCTTCTGTTCAAATGAAATTACGGGTTACATTACATCTAATTGAATTATTTATCTAGAAATATTATCATTGTACGATTCTCAAAAGGGTACCTACCTAATAGTTGTCCTTCTGTTCAAATGAAATTACGGGTTACATTACATCTAATTGAATTATTCACCTAGAAATATTATATATTGCCTTATTATTCAGGTTAAAAGTAGGTTACATTATTTAAGCTCAGTTGTATTATATAAAAATCACTTCTTATTAACATCTCGAGACGAGCAGTCACTTAATACAGTCCACTTATATCTCTTTATCTGGCATTTGAAATTAAAATATTGGAAGCCTTTGCCCCTGTTTTACTTTCGAGTTGCCATTAAATCTCAACATGAAGTTCAATTTGTTTAACATGGAAGTGTTTGGTGGTTGCTTGAAGTCGATCATATTTCCACCGTTCTAGCGCAACGTTCTTAATCTCAGTCGCCTATAGGGCAATTTTTTGATTTTCATAAAAATACTTCTTATGTAACCAAGAAGTTGTTTCCATTGAACTCGAGAATATTTTTCAAGAGATTATTTCGAGTTGCTTCAACATGAGGTGTATCAAATAAATATAAGGGTTTTTCATCTCCTACCATGATAACTAGATCTTCTGGTGTAACGGCAAGTTTTTTTGACAATTTAATGAAACTTGAATCTATATAAATTGCAAAAGAATCTATAATGAAACCTATATTCGTTAAATCCAGTATGCATTTCTCTATAATTGATTTCCAATCATCTGCTTTGAGAGTTTCATCGAAAAGTAAATATGCCAATGGCTGTTTCCAATTGGAGTACAGTCCTAGGATCATAATAGCAGTATCATGATTTTCTGATACTATTTCCTATCATTACCGTAATCTTGTAGCCCAATGATCTCATCATTTTCCGTGTTTTAATATACATGGATTTCAATGCCATTTCATCTACACACAAAAAACAATATTTATCCTGTTCCAACATGCTACTGATTTTTTCCAATGGTTTGAAAAGAGTTTCATTCTGCAATCCTGGCCTACAGACAACATTTTGAGTAATATATTGTGATGACCATTTACATGGCAAATGTAAAATATTTTTCATAAAATTGTGTGTTGAGTGTTTATAATCTGCCGCAAATCTCCTTCCATTTGCCTTCGTTGACTCCAGACCATCCTGTATTTTCACAATATTTGCAAGATTTTGAGATAAAAATTGGTCACAATTTTTTTTCGGAATCATCAAGAGAGAACTTTTTCCTGTTTCAAAAACTTTTCTTATCGCACTTTTTTTCTTCATGTTCTTCAATGTCTGTGTGATTTCCAGATTTCGCGGAGTCGAAGAAGCTGGAGTTTGCGTCATTGCAGAAGGATATCATGTCGCTAGAAGTTTCCTTCTGATTATCCACCTTTATTAGTAGATTCTCTGCAATATATATGCCATGAATTTCGATTGAAGAATCAGAGAGCATTTTCAAACTTTGTTATGACTGTTATGATTAGAAATATTTTCAACAACCCGCATAAGTTTGTCCCAAAAAATTTGAGTGTGAGCATTTGCTCCAACTTTATTCACTTTCCTCATTGCATGTGAAACGACACAATTCCAGAACTCGAAATAAAACGTTTTCGAAGAGTGAAACAACAGGTTCAAAGCGACTATCGAATAACAACTGATGATGTGACGCTTTCGTTGATCCTATCTGCACAATCCTACCCGCGTTAATACCGACACATGTGCCATCTACCGGTTGTTTTGGTAAGCTAACTTAATGCGATTTTGTTGAGTGATGAATTGGTGTTTGTTATATTAAAGTACTAGACCGTTGGCCCATGACACAAACATTGTCGATAATCTATGTTCGTATGCCCTTTTGGGGATATACTCAGGAGGCTTGGGAAACCGGGAAAAAGTGCCTCCAAGCGTCTGTGACCAGTCCTTGCACCTGCTGACCTCCACTTCCGGTTGAAAAAAAGGGTTAAGTATTCGATGAACGAGGAAGCTCGGCCATGTGGATACAATATCGTATCTTGCAAAAATAACCGGGCGCTAGCCGGTTTGCATACGTCTAGGTCGCTGCCGGAAGGAGGCATACGAACCGGAAGTGGCAATTTCCCACTGGTGATGGACGATGATCGAGGAAAGTATGCCCTTTCGTGGAACGACTCCTTTCGACCCATTTAACACTATCCGACATTTGCATACGATTTCAGAAAGGGCATCTCGATTTATGCCAGCATCAACTAACCGGACTAACCTAGAAATAGTCGATAATTGAGGAAATGTTGAAATTTTGACCACGGTTAGTAGAAGTGAAAGTATTTATCAAATAATGGTTTGCATACAATTTGCGCGGTGCCAACATTACTTAATTTATTCCCAAACTTTCAATAAAAGGGCCCCTCTGCAGATAATGTTTATTTTATGTTTTTTGTCCCGCTGAATCCAAATATACCAATTATTTCACCTTGAAGATCGCGCTACTATTGTTTATTAACAATTTAAAGTGAAAAAAGTGGAAATTACCCTCCCATTAGGGACCACAAGTTTTTTCCCCCGATAAACCCATTTCCAGGGTTTTCCACTGAGCAAAAGGCACATCTATTTGCGAGTGTCCAAACATGGTAGATAGTGTGTAAATGAGTTAAATCAGGGCTTACTACATTAATATTTTCAATAACATACAATCGGACCTCAAAAAAGTCGGGAAAATATTAATCTCCCATTGTACGAGTGGGATCGATTCATTCAAACTTGCCCGCCAAACTCAACGTCCAGATGTCTATGTGAATCCAGCCTTAGCGATTCGCGTTCTTTTCGCGGAGAAAAATATGTTAACTGCAGCTTTTTTGATTTTTACGAACAATGTCCATTTTATTTAAAAATTATGACGTTTCGGGAATCTATATAATCCCCTCTTCAGATTACTATAGGTACAAACAATACATGATACAATACAATACAAACTGCGTGAATATGTAGATTTATATGAGGGAACTTACTTACTTTCCCTGTTTATGAGGTTAATACAAACAAGTTTTTAGCATCTTTGACAGCAATTTTGGCATTTTTACATTTTACAGATTACATTTTACATAATTGACAATTCCCACAGGCGAATTTTTTTTTACTCTTTGACTCTGTAAGTTCCCTCATATAAATCTACATATTCACTCAGTTTGTATTGTATTGTATTGTACATATTTTTGATACAGAGTCGTACAGATACCTAAGACATGATAAATCCGCTTTTCGTAGGAATTGCTCATTTATATGTTAGTCCGGTCAGTTGATGCTGGCATAAATCGAGATGCCCTTTCCGAAATCGTATGCAAATGTCGGATAGTGTTTAATGGGTCGAAAGGAGTCGTTCCACGAAAGGGCATACTTTCCTCAATCATCGTCCATCACCAGTGAAGAATTGCCACTTCCGGTTCGTATGCCTCCTTTCGGTAGTGACCTGGGCGTATGCAAACCAGCTTTTGTTACTTAAAATGTCGTATTCTATCGGCACCGAGATTGGCATACGAACATAAATTATCTACTATTTCTAGGTTAGTCCAGTTAGTTGATGCTGGCATAAATCGAGATGCCCTTTCCGAAATCGTATGCAAATGTCGGATAGTGTTTAATGGGTCGAAAGGAGTCGTTCCACGAAAGGGCATACTTTCCTCGATCATCGTCCATCACCAGTGGAGAATTGCCACTTCCGGTTCGTATGCCTCCTTCCGGCAGCGACCTAGACGTATGCAAACCGGCTAGCGCCCGGTTATTTTTGCAAGATACGATAATGTATCCACATGGCCGAGCTTCCTCGTTCCTCGAATACTTAACCCTTTTTTTTCAATCGGAAGTGGAGGTCAGCAGGTGCAAGGACTGGTCACAGATGCTCGGAGGCACTTTTTCCCGGTTTCCCAAGCCTCCTGAGTATATCCCCAAAAGGGCATACGAACATAGATTATCGACAATGTTTGTGTCATGGGCCAACGGTCTATACGGTAATATCTCGAAAACAGTGGTTTTTAATGTCACTTTTGTAGCAAGGGTGCGATATATTGACGGAAACTACACCGCCCGCGAAATGCCTCGAGTTTTTCGATTGACGAAGTCATCAATTACTTCTCGAATGGGAGCAAGCTTGTCGTATTTCTTTCGTGCGTCTCGTGTAGTTGAATCATCAAACCTTATAGGTTGCAAGACAGGCGCGTATACAGCTTTAGTTTACAGGGGGGGGGGGTTAATTATGGAGAAAATATACGTTTCCACCATCAGAAAATAAATGCATAAAAAACTTCAGATTATTTTAATCTTCAATTTTAACACAAATGAAATTAGAAAATAAAAAAAAACAATAAAAATGAAGTTTGGACTTCAGAATAACTAACTTGTTTTGCCTTTGGTATAGTATTTTTCACAGTAAATGGTATTTACTTATTAACTGCAATAAACTACCCGATTTGATCCCATTGTGTAGAAAATCATCTGGTAAAAGATGCAAATGTGTTACAGGGTCGAACTTAAGAAATTTGAATTTTGCATAATGTAGGAGATATACAAGTAATTTATTTAAATGTTACAATTGAAGGGCTTAGAATACAAAGGGTATAAGTACTCATTTAACAATTTCGAGTAAATTGAGTCTAAACTTATTTGGCCAAAATAAAATCTATGAATGATATAAGGTTGAAATTTTTATTTAGAAAGTTTGTATAAGGAAGATTACATGTGGATATCGTGAGTAAGATGAAAATTGTAAAGTTTTTCACAAAGAATCCATAAAAAATTCACTTGTCCCCTTTGTATCCCGACGCATTTAAAAAAAAAATCACTTTTTTGTGTTATATGCTTTATTGACTCAGTGACAAACAATAATTCAATTTATATTTTCATAATCTGAATCAATCATGGCACTATCATCCATATCGTTGTCTGAATCGGATTCATGTTCATCCCTAGACGTTGAAGCTGTGTTGGACTCCTGATTTTTTTTGTTTTTTTTGCCTTCGTTCCTTTCGTTTTTGGTTCTCCATGCGCCAGATTATTATAAAACTGATGAAAGATAGGTGGTATGTAGTCTAATAATGATTGAAGGTCCTTCCACTTAGCTGTGGTAATCGGTATCGCAACAGTATTTGTTGGCAATATATTGTCCAATTTAAGGGAAGGTTGACCTCTTGGTACAACGGATACCCATCTCGAAAAAGGAAAGTCTTCCTGAAGAGTGTGTTTAAATTCAAATGAAAATGTTGGAGCATCTTTGACATATTTGAAGTGGTTTATTTGTCTAAAACGTAGGGGTTTTTTATTCACGTCCAATTTCGGATCGTTTATTAAGGGATCTAATTTTTCAAAAGAAACAAACATTTCCTGTGTCATTGGATGCACAATAAAACTTCTAGCAGATGCTTTAATGACGGAAGTCCAATGTTCTGGGATGAAAACTTGTGGATGTTTTCTTTTCGATTGTTCAATAAGTGCAAATGCACGATCGCATTCCATATAAGTGTGTCCAGGTTCCAAAAACTTATGGTGGATTTCTTCTATGTGAGTAGATTGGACTATAAACATAAACAACTTACATAGGTTTTTATTTTTATTTTGCCCTCCACACGAATCACTATAGGCAATAAGTTTGGTTACTGTTGATGGCAGAGACTTAATGAACTGCAACAAACACGATCCTATTGATTGCGATCCCCTCGAAGCCATATTCTCAGACCACACAAACATATGCGCGTGGTTTTGTACTAAATCGTAAATGCAAAAATTGTACGTCCACAGTTGTCGTAAATAAAACACTTTGGATGTGGTTATTAGTGGAGTGGGTAATGTTTGTTGGAGATCAAAACATACAACTAGGGTATCTGTAGAATTTGTATATGTCACTATATCTTTTTTTTTGTGTCACTAGCTAGTTCAGCTTTTCGGAGGTGAATCTCTGATTCCACTTTACTTTTGTTCACTTGCGTTTGATCTGTCGAGTGCTTGATGGTATTTTGATACTTATCACATCTTGAACATGTATCAGAATGTGGTCTATGAAATCGTAAATTAAACTCATTGTTGAAAATGTATCTATAATAGGATAACTTAACTGGGGTCCTATGTTTTTCGACACAAATATCTTTATATAGATTATACATAATCTGTACATTCAAATCTGAGGACAAATACCGAGCGGCTGCATTATCTTTTCTAGAATAGTGACTTCTGTATCTAGGAAATTGTTTAATATGATCAGTTACAAAATTTCTATCAACTTCATTGAGTTTTCTCTTACTCGGTCCTTTGCCTCTTTTATCTGGTTCAACTATGCCAAGTTCATTAGTTTTCTGGCAAACAAATGCAAATCTTTTATTTGAGATATCAAACGTTCTGAGAAAAAATGGCTTGCACACGCGTTTCTGAAGTAAAAAAATTTGAGTACTGAAATTCTTGCTCTTTGTTCTATTCATTTTTCTATTTCTAACACTTACTTTTCGTATGCATGAAGACAAAAATGATGTCTGATGATCGTACGAAGGTAGGTCATAAAACGCACTAAATAACTGTTGCCTTTCATTTTCGGAAATATTGTCAGTACACTTATATCGACAGTTATGTGGATAGGCGACCAAACATTTACCTTTACGTAATTTCTTCTTACGACATTCATATTCTTTCCCATGTGTTCGTAGACTTTGCCGTTTTTTAACTTTCCACGTGGACTCATTCCTTTGTCGCTTCCTACTTTTCTTAGAAGTCACACCGCTCACCGAAGGAATAGCATCATTCATTTGAGTTGAGTTGGTCTCGGGAACATTGCTATCGTCCGAATCAGAACTACCCGATGAAGGAATATATACGTCGTCTTCATCGGTTTGGTATGGATCTGGAACCAAAAAAATATCATAACCTCAATGGCTCAGGCAAATTGAACTTGTAGAGGGTAATACCAATGTATTATTACTATTCTATGAAAACAAAATTAAACTCAACTCACCTTCGTCACTTTCCATATCTATTTGCTACAAATAACTGCTTAAATAATGGTATTATTTACGTTTGCAATAATATACCAGACCACCTGTTGAAAATTATCCACAGTGACTAGTAAGAATACAAAGGGCACCAGTGTACTTACACCCATTGTATGCTGATGTATGCTGAAGAAAACTACATTACAATTCACATACTTTTTCTAGTAGCCATGAGATGGCGCTCAAAGTCACAAAACTTACTTAGATTCTTTGTATTCCGACAAATATTTGTGTTAACTTTGCTCAGTTGGACTTATGTCATTTTGACTGAAAAATGTACTTGTACCCTTTGTATTCTAAGCCCTTCAATTCTATTCTATATTTAGTTCAGTGTCGCTATCTCTATCCTCATCTAAATTGATTATAATTGGCGCAATTGATTTTACAGAAAGGTACGAGTTTTCAACATTTATAACATGACTAACAGAACTTTTCCAACTCTCGGTAGGAATGTCATTCATACAGTTCCTAATTAATTCTACCACACTACCACTCAAAGTCGGAGAAGTATTTTTTCCGCGCACGCTCGATTTAAGTTGGTGCCACATAAGCTCTATGGGATTGAACACGCAGTAGTAGGGAGGTAGTCGTAACACTGTATGTCCCAATTCTTGAGCCGCTGCGCTGTTTCAGACTTTTGATTGTAGGGACACGCTGCTCATCGTACATAGTGTAGATTTTTCGCCTTATCAAATCTTTTTCCCAGTCGTCTAGACTTTTTGTGACACCGGAATCTTTACGCTTTTTTCTTGATTCCATGGAATTTTCAACAATTCGTCTAACTGAAGTAAGAGGCACCTTCGTCAAATTACTGGTTACTTTTGCTGCAGCACCCGCGTTATATCCTTGGTGAAGTAAGGAACTATACACATTTTTTATAATGATTTTCTTGTCTCAAGATGAGTGATTCTTCTTTAACGAACCACTGGAAGAAGCACTATTACTTTTTATCCACGGACGCCACATACTGCCTATTCTGTACGTTGGGGTATAAAATCTTTGCCATTGATGTCTGTAATAACAAATGAATGTTATAAAATTATTGCACGCCGTAACACAAGTGAACACTTCCAATGAAATACGAAGACTAAAATGAACAAGAAGTGTAAGCTGTAATCCTCTACAATCCCTCTCTGAGAAACAAAATTACCTGAATCCGGTCCTTTTACATTTATGATGTGCATCTCGGATTTTACAACTTAAGGGTCTAATTGGTTTCATTATAATCCTTCAGTCAATACCATTTATTGTGAAATCTACTATAACGTAAGGGTTAGTTACCGTCTTTACTGTACTTTCAGGTATATACTACATCACTCACTTGTACAAATATAATTTTGATGCGAGTCACTAGTCTCTAGACTACTAGCCTCAAGACTACTGCACTTCTGAATTATAAATAATATGATAAATAAGTACTGCTATGATCACTGAAATATGAATTGTCTTGATAAAAGTTCGATATCCCCACATCGGCGAGTTCTGAAAACAGATTAGGCTCTGTTTTTTTGTGTAGAGGATGAATCTAAAGTTGAAACGCAGCGATCTCCTTTCGTTCGAGAATATGGGCTAATCACTATTCACACACGCATTTTTCAATACTTCCTTTTTTTTTAAAAAATGATAATATTTGGGAAAATAGTATCGAAGAAGGTCGATCCAGTTGTAAAAGAGGCTCGACCATCGAAAGCATGCCGTAATCATAGCAACATTTCGACTAATGTGTAGATACGCAATCATTTTCAACCTATTTATCTTATTTTTTTTCCTTTCTAAAATTGAATGAGAAATCATATTTTCAGGAAATCCGTTGTTCCGTGTATTGGTTCTGAATCTAGTTATATCATTGAATCGACAAGCAATTGTTTCACTTACTTGCTGTCATTCATTGTCGATCATTGAAAATGAGTGATAACGAAGAAATTCGTGCTGCTCCACCAGAAATTACCACACAAGCGCTCGTAATAGGCCTAGTACCTATCCTTCTCGTTACCTGATATACTATTACGCACTCTCAACTCACAATAATCGATGGTTTCAAGATTTATTGGCATCATCCGTCAAAATATTCATATGAAAAATGATACACTTCAATGCATTGTACGCTGGTTTATCAAAAGAAATTAACAGATGTTTGTTTTCAATCCGACTGAGGGTAGTTCTAGAACAAATCGAAGGAGTCGCACAGTTATTCAGCTCGCTCAAATCATGAGCTAAAAATGCAGTTCAAATTGAAAAATTTGACATATTTGTTATATCATATAAAACTAACGTCCTGAAATACGAAAATCAAATTATTTTTCCGGAAATAAACGTCCAACGAAGCCACCCACATGAGAGTCATACCTAACTGAATTGATAGCGATTACATCACCTAATAACAATTGTTTGAAAATGTGTAAAGAATGTTGACATTGCCCCGGTTGCAAACGTGGCGTGGATTAAGAACAAGCTCGAAAAAAATCTATGAACCGATTACGGTGCCACTTTAAGAAATTTCACAAGAGTAGCTCAAATTTATTACATTCTCGACAATAATTCAGGACAAAAGAATGAAATAATCTATTGTGATTCTTAAGGCCCTAAGCTGAATAAGAAATCTTTTTTTATGCTTATTCATAAAGGACCCTTCGAAGATGGATTAACTACTGAACATTGTTAGGGATGCGTCACTATTTCTGCTTTTATTCCACTATAATTCTAATAGTCCAGTCTATGACCATTTTCCCATGTATTTATCCCATACAGAACCGATTGGCATGAAAATTTGGATTCAGGATCTACATACCCTCTTTTTCAAAATCTACCCTGTGCCGAGGGTTGCTTCCTCCCTGGGGGTGGATGCCACCCCTTCTTGGGGGCGAAAAATTTTTTATTGGAAATAAGTGTGGAAATCAATAGATTGACTAATTCTGAGCACTTTTTGTTCCAATGAAGTTTTTTCTCAAAAGCAAAAAGACAGTATGTACATTAGTATATTGAAGAATACACATAGTAACTATATTTTAGGCCTACTGGAACTATATATACATATATATGTATATATTTATATATATACATATATATATATATATATATATATATATATATATATATATATATATATATATATATATATATATATATATAGGTATATGATGAGTTGTTTTTTCGGGTTTCATTCCGTGTTCTGTGGTTTCCATCCCCTGAAGGATAATTGTCACAACGTTTCGGCAAAGTCTCATTTGCCATCTTCTAGGTGATGATTGAGTTTTTCGGACATTGTTTACACTTTTTTTACCGTCATAGACTGGAGTATAAAACGTCTCTGGACAGGCTATGAATCCAACTTCTCACAATCTGTCTTTGAAAGAGGTAAGAGCAGAAGCTAAACAAGTCATCTGCAGAAAAATTATATACCACCTGTTACTCCATGTTAAACCCAGAATTGGTGTTTGTTAGACACTGTTCCACGCAGCGCGTGAATTTTTTTGTAGAATACGATTTGTTCCACCTTCAAGTACTCTCCATTTCGAAGGGAACGTGTTCCTTTCAGAAGGAACCATTTCTTTGAATTATCTCAACAACTTTTTGGGGTAGATTGAAAATCTGCCCTTCTACACTTGTAAAGATTCAATATTAATTTCTATTTTTTCAGATTGTGGTAGGATAAAAACCCAAAAAAAGCTAGAAGAATGAATCGATCTATTATTTATTATAATAATCAAGTACACATTTTTATCATTACTTCACGGTCATTTAATTGAAGTCCGATCCGCGTATAAGTTAAAAACTGATTTTCATAGGCAAAAAACAGAGTATCGATACTACAAAAGGAAAATTGAAACACGTTCAGCGCCAGTGTATCTTTTTCGATACACACAGTTGAAACGTTGTGTATCTAAAAAGATACACAGACTGAATTTCGGTTTTGGCCGTGTGTATCGCTAACGCACATACTTTATGTAGATTTTATATGGAGAATTGTAAGCTCTGGCCTCCTAGAATTTCCTCTTAAATTGGGGTTTAGGTAGGATGAAGGTTTTGTCTGAAATTTTCATAATAATTAGGTTAGATAAAAGCAACACGTAATCATTATATAAACATTTATTCAGAAGGGACAAGTTAGAGCAAATGGAAATAAACAATATGACATAGTTGAGAAATTGTTCTAACTAGTGGGTATCATTGAAACATGTATGACAAATGAAAATACTGCAAACGGAACATTTGGTGATAACCTGCGAAGCTTTCACTACTTTACCGCCGACTTCCTTTCCTTCTCTTCCATATTTCTTATAGCATTCTGCACACCTTCCACGTACTTTCTTCCCTTCCTTTTCATTTTTTATCAAGTAATGTTTCGGTTCTGGAGGAGCATTTCGTCTTCTTGATGGTGCAGCTTCAGCTTGGTCCTCAGCACGATATCTTTCAAGCATTGCAGTGATCACTTCCTCCCTAAACTCTGTGATGGTCATCTTCTTTTTTGTGGTGTATTCATTATATAAGAAATGTGCATTTACCAAACTTGTACCCCAAATAACTTCAAATGCAAGTTTACGGTACCATTTTGTACAACGCCTCAAAGCAGATCCATATGTTGCCATCTGATCGCTTAGATCAATTGACGATTTGCCATGGTTGTAAACGGAAATGCATTCCGGTATTACTATGGGTGCATTTCTCCTGCTATTACTGAGGGTCGTTTTTAGTCCAGATGTTTTAGTCGAGAGCATTCTAACATCTCGCTTATCACGCCATTTGGTGACAACAATACCATCGTTTGTTTGCATAACAGACATTTCACCCCTCTTCAATTTGGCATTTATGACATTCTTTGGCAGGTACTTTCGATTTGCTCTAAGCGTACCCACTAAATGAGTATTTCTGCGCCTCAAACGATAGGCGAGTGGTACACTAGTATAATAATTATCAGTGTATATGGTTCTACCCCCGTCTAGCAGAGGCTCTGCCAATGACATGACGGTTTTTTCAGGAACCTGAGTAACAGGATCCCTTGATTTACCGCAATAAACCAAAATATTCCAAGTATAGCCTTTGTCTGTACAGAGTTTGTATACCTTGATGCCATATTTGGCTGCTTTGTTCGGTATGTATTGCTGGAATATCAGTCTTCCGCGCCAAGGTACCAAAGACTCATCTACGCAGATCTTTTCGCCAGGGATGTATGTCTTCTGATAATTCTGAATGAATTTATCCATCAATATCCTTACTTTATGAAGTCTGTCAGAAGGATCAGCAGTAGAATTATCGGAAAAGTGTATATACTTCAATATAAGCTCGAATCGATTCCTGGGCATTATTGTTCGAGCTAAGGGAATACTGTACAGTTTATGCATCCGCCAATAATCTTTTATTGCAGGTAATTTCACTAGGCCCATCCAACTAACCAGAGCCAGAAATTTTTCAATTTCTTCAGCTGTTACTGGTTCCCAAGCATGCGTTCTCGACTGAGCAGGAGTACCGTTGCAAAGTAAATTTTGGGTCGCATACAGGTTGGTTTGCTCGGCAATGAGTTTCAAAATATCATTTGTCAAAAACAAATGAAAATAATCTATAGGATTTGCCTGTGCAAGTATTCCCGCATAAATGTCCTTCATGCCGTAGTATGGAACAGTATATTCGATTGCCGGTGGGTCATCGTGAGTAGGCATTTCCCATTTTATGTTTGATAGCTTTTCATTCAGCCATCCAGATTCCACTTCATTGATAGATGTATTACCTGAAGTACTTGGGACATTAGTATCGTTAGACTGTACAGGCCTAGGTCGACGATTGCGGTGGTCAGCTAGATCCTCTTCACTGCCACTTTCGTCTGATGAGTCCTCATTGCTAAACTGCTCATCCATGGGTTCAAAGTTGGGGTCTTCATGGGAATCATCACTATCGAAGTCCATTTTTTCTCCACTCTAGAGTTCTTTATCAAACACTAAATGTCCAGCACAAATTATTACTATAGTTTTCAGTCACTTTTTCTATAGTTTTCACAGTCACTTTTTATAAAATCTTTGGGTCTATTCACTCTATAACAAAAAGAGTACTTAGAAAAAACAATATTTATGTACAGCTTGGCAAATATAGCTGTGCCTCTGAATATTGGGTGCGCAATAGACCAGCCGGTGGCGTCATTGTCCTTCTTGATGAAAGTTGGTAGTGGACAGTTACCCTCTATGTTTATCGTTCGCGCATCTCAAAGGCACAGCAAGATTTGCCAAGCTGTATCAGTACATAAGTATTGTTTTTTCTCCGTTTCTTCCTATTTTATTATTTCTTCTTCGTCTTCTTCTTCTTCTTCTTCATCTCTTCCTCTTCTTCTTCTTCTTCTTCTTCTTTGTCGCAACCTGAAAAAAAACACGAATGTTGTTAGGAGCGTGTATCTTTTGATACACACCTGGCCTGGGAAATGTAACACTGTATCTGAAACTTTTTCCCAGGCCAGTGTATCGAAAAAGATAAACATCGAAAAAACTGGAATACAAGTGGTTTAAAGAGCTAAAAATAATTTTATTATACTAAAAACACCTCAAACTCTTGAAATTACAGAAAAACTGAAATTCATAAAAATTACGAAATTTTGGTCTCAGGGCTTGGCGCTGAACGTGTTAACAATGTCAGATGGTGAATAGTGCGGCTGTATTGAAAAACTGTGAATACTTTCGATACGAAGGGAAGAGAAAAATAATTCTAACATTATATTGCCAATCGAAAATTTTCACTAATTATATTGGAGATCTGGTTGAAATTCGATATATATTCATCGGTCACTGTTTTCGAAGTGTTACGAAAAGTCATTGAATGCAATTTCCAGGTTCTATATGGAGTATCATGCAGCGCGTGAAAAATTTTTCAGGACCTTAAATTTCACAAAATTTGCAGTGAACATTGTATACGTGTGTATTGTTTCTGTATATGATTCAGAATACTTTTTGTGAATAACTTTTGCTAATGATGAAATGAAACCGATGTAAACATGAAAAAATTATATTTATATTAAATGAAGCATCAAGCACATAGCATAGCGATAGATTATCATACATGAAAACATGTGGATCACATCAAGCAAATGCCGATGGAAATTTTTTATCGATTAGTCTGGAATTCTCAGCATAAATGGAATGAGACATGAACACTTTCAAAATATAATGGAATAAGCTATGAATTGATTATTACATTTTTCACACAATTGTATATGATTTTGAAAATTTCTCTCGTTTAATATATACATCATCTCCTCCCACTGACCCTGTTGTCGCTCCCGGCACATCATCAGCTGTTCCTGACTCCTAGATAACTCGATATTTGACATCTCGATGTCAGCTACTTGGGCTCGAATCTGATCCACCCGTGACTCATGCTTCTCAGCGATTTGTAAAGCATTTTGCTCCATTTGACGTTCGATGCTGATTTTCTCCGATTTGCAGGTTTTCAAGCGGTTCATAACATCATCCCATGATGGTGAAGTCTCATTATCAGCCACAGGTGCAAGGATCATGCTGATTGGCTGGTTTTCCTCGATGCTACCCACTTGATGGGTTGGGGTGACAAAATCCCATCAGTATTGAACTCTACTGGAATGTCCAAAGTGGATGGAAACTCCAAATTTGTCGGGGTTTGATCACTCAAGATGCTGCAATGGATCGGCACCGCTCCAGTTAAATATCCCTCCAGCAACGATGGCTCTATTTTTGGGACACTTCTTTCAGTTATGACAGAATAGGCGGTGTACTCGGTGCCACATCTCCTTAATCGGATGGGTTCAATAGCCTCATCTTCGGATGTAGTTTCATCAGGCTGATGGAACGGTAAATTGTTTTCTTCATATACCTCCATCAGCTCATCCAGTTCACTAGCCAACTTACTGTTAACACCACTGGTTGATGCTGACGGTATATCGCATATTGCACTCGCCACCGTAGTTGACGATATTATATTGATAAACATAATTTTCAGAACAGATTATATGATAATACACTAAAAAAAGATCGACTGAATTTTCGATTCGAATGAACTATGGACACTACCTGCTAACTGCATAGCTTTAAATAAGAAGGGTAGCCACACCCCCTTCTAAAAGTCTCCCCACCCACGCTTTTGATGAAAATACCACCCCAAAAATTGGTACTTGTCTGAAGACATACCCTCACTTTCGAACATAGCCATATATCACCACAAAATAATGAAAAAAAATGTGTAAAATATAACTAGCTGGTGTCCGCTACTTATTCCGCATGGAAGTCGAGCCAAAACGTTTAGTTATAATGATCAAAATTACATATACTTGTGTGAAAAAATTTAATAATTCACATTTTATAGCTTATTCTCTTACATTTCGAAGGTATACCATATCCTATTATAATAATGAGTAAAATTATATATTATTGTGTAAAAATATAATAATTCATAGCTCATGGTGTTCGCTGAAAAGTTTGATCCGCAGATCTCAAACATTTTTTTATTCATATTACGCGGACTTTGATTCATTTCATGAATTGAAAGTTGTCGCTATTCATTCTGCTGTCGCAGTCGCCTTTGCCATATTTTACCATATATTCTTAAAGAGGAAAACATTTTCCGTGTCCTATGGAAGCCTCATCAGTTACTGAATCTCACTGTGAGATATCTACTTTGTGTTTGGATAATGTAGTCCTGAAAAGGACTGATTCTTCTTTGACCAAACGGTCCACGGTTAGTGCTGTATGGCATTATTGCAAATCATGCATGCGTCAATGAATCGCATATGTGTGAGAGGCCTGCTACAAGCTTTACACCACGTCGCTGATATATTATTGAATGGTTCTGTCCTATGCTCATCAACCTGCTCGTACCACGCACCATTGTTCGTTCGGTGGGCAAAAAATATGTAACAGATGAGGCAAAGTTTTTCAACTAGTCCTCCCTCTGTCACAATTTTCACGAACTTTTCTGTAATACAACACAGCTGCACCTGATCTGCCAAACATCATTGAGTTTATCATTTGAGATCTTAGCACAATATCTTGCATGAGAACGGAATGGAATGTCATATTTGATAGCAGTAGCTTTGATACTTCTTTCCTGTTGTCTAACCTCCTTTATTGCCCTTAACACAACTTTTACCGCCTATGGGATTGGTTGGCCCATTCATTTTTGAAATTTTTCAAACATCGTCACTTGTTATATATGAAATGCCAGCTCATGAGTTAGGTATTCAAACACTTATAGAAAAGTTTCAAGAAGATCATTCATTTAAAATCATCATTCTGTCCTTCACAATATCTCTCCAATGTGCATATCATTCTTTCTGATGAATTTTGTATCATGTTATGTGGAAAACTGTCATGAAGGCTAGTCCATTAGTTGAAAAGTCTTTGAATTTTGACCGAGATAGAATGTCACAAAAGATTTTAAATAAAATTTTGGGAATCTGTTCCTCCAAATTGCCAAAAATTTAACACTGCATATTCATGTTTTTCAATATGTCATTAAATTGATATTGTAAGCTTGAAATATAATTTTTTTTTTAATTTCTATGATAACCGAGTAGCCAAAAGCAACATCATCTTTTGGCTATGTTTTGGGATAAAACTTACCCGAATTTGACACTCTCAAGGTAGGAGGTGTTGGAATTTCATTTCCATAGAATCATTACCTTCACTGTTTGAAGAGAACACCTTGATCAATTCCCTTTTTCTTTTCTCCTCAAGCTCTGATTCAGATTCTGGTTTCCTTCGCGATTCTTGCTTTATTTCTGGCTTTCATGTATTCATACGAAAAAAGTGAAAATATTTTTTGGATAAATCATAACCTCATTTCCTTTCGGACCCGAGTTTTTTTTTAGTCGAGCAAAGAAATTGAAACAGAGCATACGTTATTTATGATTTTTTTAAAGAATTTTGCTACCGATCATAATGTTATATCTATGGTCGATTTGGACTTCTGAAATGTGCACTAGGTTTCATTGGCGATATTGCTACTAATAGAAAATAAAGCAATTAATTTCTCTAGAGTTAATTTTTATCCATTTTGTTGTATGGTATAATGTGAAACAATTCTGTTTTCTTGCTAGGCACAAATGGACTTGACATTTCTGGCAAAAAATGTGTGTTCGAGATTTACAAGTCGGCACCTACTTGCAAAATTTTTATTGTCAAATTCCGAATAGTGCTTTATTCCATCGAGTCTAACTTCGTTACTGTCTTCATTTCTTTTCGGTTTCTGATCCTTACCATCGGTGAAATTATTGAATGTCTCGAAGGCCGTCCTCATGATCTCGGTGTCGACTCAGCCCTGGTCCCACCAATTAGCTCCTCAGCAACGTTTGCACGAAAATCCAATAAATCTAAAATTGCATTTTTTGTTCACTCCAAGATCCAACCATTTGTGCATGCTATATCGATTCCATGGGTGAACATACGAAGTGTCTATTTACGAATTTTGGTCCTATAGAGTGTGAGCAGAAAATCCATTTTGTCTACCCCTCCCATATGACTGTTGTATTGTTTGATAACTTCCGGCCGGGGGATATTTATATATTCTTTTTTCACCTTATCCCAACGTTTGCATGAATCAGCCTCTCCCACACTCATGTAGTTGGACCACTTGGCCATCGTTACTAATGAGTTCTTCCGCATATCCACGACCTTTACTCTTCATTACAGTACCTGGGGAGAAGGGAGGTCTACCGAAACGGTCCACCCGTGCGGTACCAGAAGCGTAAATGTATGAATTTCTCAAATATTGTAGTAAATTATAATTCGGAAAATAGTTGTCAAAGTAAAGTTGTATGTTGACTTCCTTGATCCTTTCAGAATGTTTCAGTACAACTGAAGCTCCAAGTCCAAAAACTTCTTGCTGCTCAATATTCAGCTCAGTTGTACTCCCTCGGTATATGAGAAAATCATGCATCAGGCCACTCGACCCACACAAAGCGAACAGTTTGATACCCCATGGACAAGGTTTTCCCTTTGTATACTGGTTGACATTCAGCATTTCTTTGAAGGGAATCATTTGCTCGTCGATGCTCAGCTCCAATTCCCATTGAAGGGTGGTCATTCGTTCACGTAGTGTGTTATACAATGGCCGTACTTTCCACAATCTGTCCGTGCGATTTGGTTTCCTTTTTAGCACATTCACGAAATGCAAGGCTGTTTGCAGTCGATCATGGGCAGACGTAATCTATTTTCCCAGTAACATCTCACTCTGGTATAATGAAGATTGCCCATCAATATATGTATTCCGATGAATGTCTCCATTTTATCTATCGTTGTTAGTGGGCATTTCATAAATTTCTGCACAACGTATAGATTTGTATGCTCAACCATGGAAAAGATAAGCTCAGGAGTAAAATACTGCCGAAAGAAATACAGAGGACTTTCAAGTTCAGTCACTTCACCCTTTTTTGATCTGTGCCAAGTGATGTTTGGGGTAATATATCTCACATTTTCTCGCCAATAGATGTCTGTTTTGAGCGTCAATTCATTATTTTCGAAGTAATTTTTTATTCGAGCAGATTCACTCAAAGGATATTCTTTGTCGCTGTCATTTGTTTTACTTTGTGAAACATATTCACTTCTCTGTTCCTCGATGTCTTTTTCTTCCGGGAGAATATCTTCCACATCATCTCCTCGAAGAGGCGCGATTACATCTGTAATTTCATTCAATTAGCACTAGAAAGAACATTGAAAATCACGTAGAAATACCAGAATCTGATTCCCATTCATCCTCTTCGTCACTCAAAATCTCAATATC
Source organism: Zygogramma bicolorata (assembly GCA_032362365.1). Classification (NCBI taxonomy): domain Eukaryota; kingdom Metazoa; phylum Arthropoda; class Insecta; order Coleoptera; family Chrysomelidae; genus Zygogramma; species Zygogramma bicolorata. Next base: position 2,521,142 of record JAVJAQ010003223.1, on the reverse strand, counting down.
CGACCGGTCTTGATGAATCAGCTCAAACAGTTCGTCATGAGACAGTCCCCTTTTAGCCATTTTTTGAAAAAACGCTGAGATAATTGGATTCCTTTCGAATTGGAAATGAAAAAGGTTAGAATTGTGCGTTTGGCAGTCCCAAAAAACCTACACGAAAACTTTAGGCCCCGATCATCTATGAAAACACACACTTTGAAACCTTATTGTAACACTATATCATTTGTTCGAATATATTTCGAACTATCTGTCAAGTACAATGAATATCCGAGAGACCTGCGGAGAAATGTCTGCTATCTGCCTTCCCAAGATGGTAATTTGTCGATAGTTTCAGTTATTCGTTCATAGATGACAGTTCATTTATATCTCATCTAACATCCATTAGGTATACACTCAAGTGTACGTTGGATTCAAAGCGCGCCACAATGAGAAATTTTCTATATGTGATGATCAAACTTACGTACACTACAGTGTACGCCAGGTCCGGAAGGGTTAAATCGGATGAACTCACTGAAAGAGGCATTATAATATATTTTCATTGGGTGGAAAGCCTAACATGTATTGAGACCAAGATGAATAAAAACCCTGGTGCATTGACCGATATGCTTTTGTTTAGCCAATTCCTCTCGACCTGAGAAATCGAAGAGTAAACTTACATTGTATGACGGTAGATGGTGTTGAGGTGGTGATAAAAATGCGATTTTCTAAGGGTACATTTTCATTGAGGCGGTAGTTTACGAGTGATTTTCGATACCGGCGGTCTCATTGGATAAACTCTTGCGGGATTTCTCGTTCACCAACAGAATTATCAGTATACAAAATAATACAAAATACATAAGGTCAAGTTTGTCTAATAAAAAGCTATTAATTTTTTTGAAATGTTTGACAGTTCGATTTGAATCCATTTGAAAGTTCCTTCAATATTCAATATCTTGTGTCTTTTCACGTTTTTCTTGTTTATATTCTTTGTAACTGTTTATCGTTGCTGTTCTTGTATTTGTTTGATTTTATAGTGATAGTTAGATTTATTATGAACCGATTTACAAAGCTCAAAATCAAACGCTCGTGTAACGTGTAGATATTACTTCCCTCATATCATCGGCTCGTAATCACATTAAAATTGCATTTTTTCTAACACTACGAAGAAAAAAGTATATACCTATCTTCGGTTCCTCAGAAAGTAGAAAGATAAGATATCAATACTTTCTAGTTTCACTCACAATTATTGTTTCGGAAGATTCAAAATCACATCACAATCACTGAGTTTTTGATTTATTTTTCATCAAATTGAAAGCAAAAGGAATACCTAATAATCAGTCAAAATGTGATGACTACATAATTTATAGCATTTCGCGGGAAAGCAAGAATTTGCATGCAAAACATGAGAACATGAAATAAACAGCCTATATATCTACAAATAATCGAATGGCCGTAGAGCAGACAGATTAAATTAAAATCACGTAAGGTGCGCCTCTGCTGGCAAACTCTCGAAGGCACCTCTTTAGTTAAAATTGATCAAAATCAAGATAGCGAAAAGTCGAGAAAATTTTCTTACAATCTAGTAGGTATGAGTCAACACACCAGGGTTTTTATTCATCTTGATTGAGACCATTTTGTCTGGGGGTAATGAAGGCCATTGGCACCGATCACCTTGAATCCAGGCAGTCAGCACAGCCTCTTTTGTTTGGTACCCAGTAAATTATAAGTGCAGCCTCAGTCATGCAAGTCATGCAAAAAAAGGAAATAATATTCATACTGTTCGAAAATGTTGACAAAAAAATACTACTTGCTCATTTTTTATGGGCCATACTTTTTGTAAAAAACTATATTGATAATTTTGAACATAAAATTATCTCGATCAATAATTGATTTCATTGATACACTATAGTCTATTTCAAGAAAAACTTGGAGTTAGTAAGCATATACGAGGAAACTATTTCAGCCTAATTAACTACAGCTTATTCTTGGAATAGACTATAGTTAGTTAAATTAATATTTAAATGACCATTGAGGAGCTTGCGTTAAGAAGCGGCTATATCCATTTAGAAAAAATGTTCAGGAATCGACGAAAACTTCTCATAGGTTCGCCTTAATTCATAGAGATATCGAAAGAATGTATTAGTACTGTTTAAGGAAGTAGTTTTATGTCATTTGATTTTTTCTCAGAATGTAAGTAATTCTTGAAAAAAATAGAAAATTAATCTAGATATAGATGGTTTCATGGCAAAGCTTTGAAAATTCTCAACAAATAAATTCAAACGCTAGGAAATATATTTTTATTAAAACCCATCAATGGCGGAGTTTTTATTTTCGAAATTTTTTCAATTTCGAAATTGAAAATATGTTTGAATACTCGTACTTGGGAATTCTTTTAAATGACTTTTCTCAGAAATTTGTACCATTTTTGAGAAATTTACCGTTACCATACGGTAACGCTAGGCTTTAACATAAACTATTTATTTCGAATATTAACTTCAACAAAAATAGTATTATTCTAATCAGAATGCATCAAAATATTAAAAATAAAATGTACTTTGTATGAAAGCTATAAAAGCATGGAATGCAAAGTCCCACGTTACATTTGTGAGCAGCTTTCGCCGGCTCATATTGTTCTCTTTTTCTCCAAGGTTTCAACAACTAAATGATTCTATCCATCATATCTTATATCGTCTGAAACTCTGTTCAACGATACACTGGATCTTGAGGTTCTAGGTCGCCCACCAGAGAGGCTTAGAGATGGTTCCACAACTTTTTGAGTAGCATGTGGCAATTTCCCTTCGAAATTCGAGTTGCGTCAGCTTTCCACCGGATTTCCCGTGTATTTGCCAGGCATTTGTTACCGTGACGTCAACAAATTAAAAAATGGACGAGGTACCATAATATTTTTTTTGGGCAGAGCTATAACGTTTTACCTGAGAGAGGTCAAATACCGGGACAAGTTGATGCAGTAGTGACAACATTGTTATCCACCCATTTAACTACCATAACTCCTGATTCTCTTTGAATAGTTGATTCATTTGTACCTCTTGCTTTTATTGTGAGAGTTTTTTTGTCTGACATGGGACAAGTTTCGGAAATACGGTTTTCTCCAACGGTACCAGTGCCCTGATATCCTCATTCCTTCAGGTATTGAAGAAGATTCAAACCAGTGAAGAGGCTATCGAAGTAAAGTTCATAAGGTCTGTCTTTTGTTGCTCTTAGCCTATCTAGCATTGTCACAAATGGTGCTGCAGCATTCACAAATTCTTTTTCATATATTTTTAACCGTTGGTTATTTTTCCCTTGATACAGCTCACTATCAACTAAATACCCAGATGTTGTATTTAGTGGCCACATTTCATAACCAAACCGAATAGGGTTGAGAAACTGATACATATTCATTATGAAAATTAAACAGAACACAGAAAAAAACTATACACATGGCACATCATCATCTCCTTCCTGGTCACTAGTTTCTGTATCAGATATGTTCTCTCTGCATTATAGGCATTTCGTTTAAAACTAAATTGCATAAAACGATTTCGCCTGACGTCACACTTTCTACTCCTTTCAACTTGAGTATCTTCACTGATTCTTTTGTAAATCTGAGCAATCCATTCATAGAACAATACCATTTTGAAACTGTATCTGAATGCGGTAAACAGTTATTGAATTTTTTTCTGGCGGACAGACAACCATTTCTTTCATAAAATCTTAAAGTTTAAGGAAAACGTAATCGGCAAAACTTGAAGGATAGTATTTCCTTTGCAATGGGGACTAAAGTAGATTTCACAAACTTTGTGGTATTTTCAAGGAGACAAAATACCGAATGCATTTTCAATCACTCGTCTAACTCTGGAAAGTCTTTAATCGAACGTTTTTTTTTTTGTATTCCCCAAATTACGCATCATGTATGCACATAGAGGAAAAGAAGCAATGGAAAAATGAGGTAAAATAGTTCGTGTTCCAGGTTATTTTTTGGGTAGTGGAATATCCAATTTATTATTGAGAATCGCTTGTCAAAGTTCTGAATTCTTGGAAATAGCACGATCGTGAACTTATTCTGTTAATTTTCTACTGAACTTTAGAACTTTTCAAGCATTTCATCTTTGGTTTTCAAAAAATATATGAAGCATATTCTGCTGAAGTCATCAATGAAGGTTGAAAAATACCTTACACCGCCTAGTTAAATTTTTTCCATGGGACCACAAATTAACGTGGCTGTGAATAAGCTCTAATACATCACTAGCTCTGCAGCCGTTGGTGGAAAATGTTAAACGAGACTGTTTGCCCTGACAACATACTCCACAATTCTGTACATTACTGTCAGGTTGCTTCCTGAATTCAAGCTCATCCACCAATTCATAATTTTCATTCATATATTTGGTATTGATGTTCTAGATGCCAAATTTCAGCGCTGATACTTCCTGTTAAAAAAGTTTCATTCTGTTAGCCGACATTCTCACGCTTGCTTTTGCCACCAATTTGTCATGACAATAATTGTATATTTCACACCCTTTTTGAAGTACCAACTGTGGTTCTTATTTTGATATCACCGGCCCATCCAACTAGCATTATCACTCCATTAGCTATCACAATTTCTGTTAAATTGGAAGTTCTTCGATTCGTTAACCACTGCAAACTCTGAAAATTCTGTATTTAGATTAGACTGACTTTGCGATTTGTGAAAAGGAACAGGCACAGGAACAGTTGACTATATATAAGTGTTTCTATTAACCGATAGGAACCGATAGATGGCGTTAGCCCTTCCAGACCCAAGATCAAAAAAAATGTATTTTCTGAGCGAAAATCACATTATATGCTAAACAAGCTATGAAATTGAAGAATCAAATCATGTTTTTGAATTCAAAGGACAATCTACAGGATTTCAAGGACACTCACATTGTGTTGTATCGTTCCAAACAATTAAACCTCACAGTTGTGATGTGATTATCATTAAATAAGAACATGTTGTAAAATATTTTATTAAGAATTATCTTTTATGAAATTTCATAAAACAATTTTGGTCTTTACTAAGACACAGGTACACGTTACATTTACTACACCTTGTTCTTGATCGGCTACTACAGGCCTCAAGGCGACAATTCAATGGATGCTTCAGGCTTTCACTGATGTGCCAGTGATCGAAGCAGTCATACCTTTTATCCTTACATGGCATTGGTGTACATCTGGTTTTTTTTTTTTTTTCGTTAGGTTTGGAAGACTCGTTTTCGTCATTTTCATCTTCCCTTTCGCGTTTTCTCGTACCACAAGAAAGGAATTCGGCCAATTCCAATCTGAATTCAAGCAGATCCTTCATATTTTTCGCAGGCAATCCATTTTTCTTGCTGTCTCTGCGGTATTCCATCCAGCTGTTCACAATAGCCAAATCGAATAAGTGAAGAATGACTTTTATTGGCCATTTCTTCGTCCTGAAGAATGTTCGGTAACATTCCATCATCATATCACAAACATCTACACCTCCCATTTTTTCATTGTAAGATTTCACAACCATTGGACAAGGAATTCCTCTACGAACCTTCTGGATTTTATCCCATCTGCTTACTTCATTCATTGGATCCGTTCCAAAAGCTGTGGAAGCCATCACTACACACTTATTGTCCTTCCATTTAGTCAAACATAATTCTTCATCACCTCTGACTACCGAATCTGTCTCTCCTCTTGAAATTTTATTATCAGCTTTTAGATTGCAATTCTTACCCAGTCTATTACTCATCATGGCCCCAGTTCCTTCCATTCCGAGTTCTTTCAGTTTATCGAATAGGGACAATGTTGAGAAGTATCGGTCAAAAAATATGTAGCTTCCAGTTGGTAGTGATTCCACTAAACGAGTGACTACAGCTGGACCCAAACCCAGTTCTTTAGATGAAATTCGTGTGGTATTTCCCTGATAAATTTCAAAATCAAGCACTAATCCTTCCGATGTTGTGATGACAAAGTTTTTGAGACCCACAGGGCGAGGTTTATTTTTGACATATTGCCGAACAGGACAACGGCCTAAAAATGGAATCATCTGCTCATCCACGGAAAATTAACCATTTGTTGGTCTTTGTATCTGTAAGCAGCGTGATCTGACTTGGTCAATCATGGGTTGTACTTTCCACAGACGGTTGTTTTTTTTTGTATCTTCAGGAACGTTCAAATTGTCTACAATGTGAAGAATATTGCGTAAAAGGAAGAATCTGTCTCTTGACATTTGATCTGCTATTGCTGGAGAAATTAATTTCGTACTCCAATACAAACGAATCCTAGGAAATTTCATACAACCCATGGTTGCATGAATGCCAAAAAATTTTTTAATCTCTGTTGGTGTAACAGCAGGCTTGATCTCTCTTCCGTGTAGCTGTGAATAGAATTGTGCTGTTTTCTCTGCCACCAATTCGTAAAACGATTCACCCAAGTATCTGCTGAAGTGTCCCCAAGGTGATGAAACTGCATTCGTATCAATGCTATCCATGTTATCTTGGGGTCCATTTTTACTATCGAAAACAATTCGATTCCATTACTAATAATAATAATAATAATAATAGGTCTTTATTTCCCAATAATAGGTAAAATAACAAAGGAGAGAAACAAAAAAAAAATGAAAAGAATAACATTGGGAAAAAGCCGAAGATCAGCTGGATGTGCCTCGCGACACAGCCTCTGTTTTTCATCTTGAGCTGTTTGCTGTATTTTTTGGCAAGTTCACTCAGTCTCATATTCATCTCTGGATCGTCATCATCTGATTCATCAGAAATCGATCTTTCAGAACTGATATCAATATCACTGTCGAGTCGAGCAATGGTTGGATTTTCTGATTCCAACAAAATATCGTCTTCGGACTCCTCATTATCGACCTCGAGATCAAAAATAGCATCAGGATTATCTCGAAGATGATCCAAATCAATGACACTCCTGCTTTCTGTAAAAAAATAACAAATTCTCAATATCCGTGATATTCCTGGAGAGGTTGAGTCCCAATACTCACATCTGTGATATTATGAAATCAACCAATCCCAGAAGTCTCACTTAATTTTTTTTTCATATCATCCAACCTGTAGGCTCAAATATCAACCTTTATTGTTGACATCATGCACTTAAAAACAGAAAATAACTTCAACTGAAATTAACTTACTTGCTGAATTCATGTTGATGCACGAATGTAAACAAAACACTGTGAAACGCTTCATACAGGTCTGCTCAAGTTGGCTGTTACGAGTCAAATGGCGGAACTGCGAGCTGCGGCCTTCTGCGCATCAATACGTATCCTCACAATCGTATGATGTCGGTATGAACCTATTCCATCGTAAATTTGATCATATTGTGCGGCATTTAGTTCACCCTCACAATTGTAACTACCAGGAACGAAAGGGTTAGGTAAATACATTCAATTTTTCATATATTTCTAACAGGTTTGGTATTATTTCGTTTGGTATGGTGAAACCAAACACATTCGCATTTCGGTCAGACAGGAAAGTTGATATATATATATATATATATATATATATATATATATATATAGCATGAAGATTCTCACAGACAAAGTATGATGCGTTGTTTTTTCGGGTTTCATATATATATATATACTAGCTGACCCGGCCACGCGTTGCTGTGGCTAAAGTTTTCGTTATATTACATTATAGTAAACAATCTAAGAGGAACAATAAGAGAACATCAGTCACGGAGTCCACTATGCTTTTTCACACAGATGGTATTTGTAAAAAAAATATGGTGATCTCCTTATTTGACTTTCTACTACTATAACCCTTTAGTACAATGAAATTATTTACGAACAAAGACGAAAATGTTGATGTTGGTATACAAATTCACTGGATTGAGATTTGAAGGGGAAGTACGTTGAACACAATTAATTAAAATATTCTTACACTTGATATCAAGCAGGAATCAATAGGTACAAAATGAAAATTTATCAGATTTATTATTTCCATTTAATTTTATAACAAATATAAGTATATTACAGTATGATACAGTAAATAACATGTGACGCTTAAACTCATGAATGAGTTAGGCAAGGCAGACAGTCTTAAACTTTTAAACATTAATATCTATTTTTTTGAATTATAAATACTATCAATTTCAATTTAATTTAACACCAATCGGTGCACAATGTTTTTGGTTAACCTGTCTTTAGCTAACACAAATAGATTCGACGGTTTCCCAACACGTGAACACGCAACATATAGTTGCCCATGAGAAAAACATGGATTTTCCAAATCTAAACCATTTGTGGTTGTGCATGACCTTCTGCTGTCCTGATTCTTTGAGCTGGATTTCTTGATTCGATTTGTTCTGCCAACTGATGGGCTCAGCAGCGCCATCTATTGATTACTTACTCAACCCAGTCGAAAGGTATCGACATCTGTTAGAATCATTTGGAGTTAACAGATAATTGTGACTGTCAAATAATTACAGACAAATAATTAGCAATAAATTAAAATTGCGACTATAATTTGAGATTTGAACTATCCTATCTCTCAAGTTGGATCGAACTGCACATGGTGTGCGAATTTTATTAATATATATATATATATATATATATATATATATATATATATATATATATATATATATATATATATATATATATATATATATATATATATACTTCACTTCACTTTAATCCACTTGTTAAACGTCATTACATAGCTGTCATTTTACGTCAATTACATAGCTGTCATTTGCGTTTTGTTATTCCAAGTCTGATTCTTTTTTGTTATACCACGTTTTATAGTGACTGATGACGTTTCATGTCAAGTCACACGGGAACGCTGTCGAACGGGATAAAAAGTATCCTATGTCCATCTCCTGGCTCTAAGCTACCTCCCTACCAATTTTCAGCCAAATCTGTTCTGCCGTTCTTGAGTTATAAGTGGTGTAACTAACACGACTTTCTTTTATAAATATAGATATATATATATATATATATATATATATATATATATATATATATATATATATAGTAGATAGGAAGTCTTTGCTGACTTGTTAGGAAACAAAAAGGAAGTTCTTTGGTAAAGCAGCAAGCAAAACGTGTACTCTTTCAACACTATATTTCCGATATTTCGACAGTGAATACTGTCATCTTCAGGGTAGTGTGTTATTGAGAATGGAATCTGAATTGTCAGATTAACATTCTGTACATGATAATGTCAAGTATTTAAAATATGTGAGATAAAATGAAGTTTATGAATGAAATTTTCTCGTAAGAGTTGTTTAGAACAGTAAAAACGTGGTTTGAAAATTCTTAGGTTAGGAAACAGACAAATGACATATATGTCATATATATATATATATATATATATATATATATATATATATATATATATATATAATATCTCTTAATGCGGTGCACTTTATGGTTTCACTATGTTCCTTGGACTCGATAGATCTGCATGTTTCAATGTTTTTTTTCTAACCAAATTGACGGTGATAAACTGTTTGTTCTTGTTGTCAACGTGGAGTAATAAAAGTAAATAATTCAAAAATCGAGTTTTCCTTTGGTAAAAAGAAGGCTTCAAACTTGCTTAATTAATGAGAACTATTAATAATTCAGTTATATTACTCCCAACTACGTTAATAGACGTAAATATTTCCGACTCTCATCATTCAAAAACCACTTCAGAATGTCTCCAGGTGATCTGAAGAATATGGAGGAAGGACAAATACAACTGAGTCCCCAGAAAACATATCTTATTGCATATCAGGCCTTGGCAATACCTGAGATTCAATGTTATCGAATCATCCGTTTTTTTGCCTTATTGGGATCGTTCCAGTTGGTCTATACTTGAGGAGCAAATGGATTAGATCAGAAGTTTGTGTTCAATTTGGAAATTCTTCCTCTTGAATTCATAATTAATTGTGAAGTATAACATGCCACTATAAGAATCTTTAGGTTTCTTTCGTAAATTTTCTTATATTCAATGAATTATCTGTTCAACTAATTCAAATGCACCGTCTATAATTCGATTGACTTGATCCAGAACTGAAACTTTCGTGTTGTGATCTACAAATCCGTGATACCAACTATTTTCAGTTTGATGCAAATGACTATGAAAAAAATCATGAAGTCACATTAAACTGATTTGATCAAATTGTTTGACCTTGAGACTTATATGGGAATTCTTCGAGCACTAGGTTTCATTTGTACATTTATGCTCCCTCTTCAGAGACTAAATAGTCAGCAAACAAATATCTCAACTCCTTAGTGGATTCAGAATTATTTGCACCTAGCCGTCCTACCGATGTTATATTGTCTACATTACTCAAGAAATTCACAAATCCTGTGAAGCAGTATTTACTTTCTTTGATGTGTATTCTCCTTTCTGAATGTAATTATGCAGTACAATACAAGCCATTACAATTTCTTAACATAGCTCTTCATTGGCAATAATTGGTGTTCTTAATTGACGCCACCTTTGAACAAAAGGTTGAAAAGTATTTTCAATCATCTGTGTAGCTCTGGACAAGCGAAAATTGAAAATATTCTCCTAAATATTTTTCTGGCATTAGATAAGTGTGTAATGGAACTGCTCCATCTGCCATAAAAAAAAGAAAAACAGTTTGGATCTTGGCAATAATTGTGGTGCTGGTAGATTTAGAATACCATTAGGCACTGCCCTACCAAATGTACTATTTTGGAAAACATTACCATCATGGTTTGATCCTTCTGTACCAATGTCGTCATAGGTGAATTTGTAACATGCATTGGATGCAGCAATGAGAACAATGAAACATGTGTTTCCCATCCCTTCCAACAATACAATTGAGAATTTTCCACCTCCTGTAAAACTCCATGAAACTTCAGAAGTTCCTTTCAATATAAAGTGCACTGTCGTTTTTCCGATATAATTATTCCATGCTATTTCCTGCATGAAACACCCTTTAGACAAATAGCTGAAATAAAAACATTTCATACTTGTTCATGTTGAAGTGGGATGATACGCTTTTCGCAATGTCATAGCCAGCCTTTGTCCTAGTTCAGTTGATAGCTTGGTTGGATCTCTTTATATATGGTTCAATATATTTCAATAGATGGTCGAACATCTCTGGAGACATCCTTGTATATTTGAAAGATTGTTCCCTATCAACAATGAACACCACTCTTTTTATTCCCTTTCATGGATCGAACTTTGAAAAGTCTCATTTAGCTTCGTTCTTGCAATCTCGCAACACAACACCAGAAAACGATCATAAATTATATTTTCAGTTTTGGGTTGTTATTGTTGTGTTAGTAGTTGAAAAAATTTGAAACTCGGAACATTTAGAACAAAACAGATTTAAATTATGCGCATTATCAATTTCCAAATAAAATAATATAAAACAAAATGTTGATAGATGAGATCTTTTGTGGTTATTCTTATTTCCTATATGAACGCTTTCGTGAAGATGTGTATGTTTAACATTGTTATTTTGCTTTATTTCGTTCCTTATTTTCTGTTTCAACTACCCTCGAATGTTTGAAAATATTCAGTTTTTTTATTGACAATACCCCAAATCTACAGGATGAAATGTAAAAATTCACATCATTAAAACAAAATCAACAATAAAGACGAAAAGTATGTTTCGAACTCAAAACTATGATACTCCAGATAAGTGTATAATGCAGTATTATTCTACTATCACAGGTGAAAACTCGAGATTGAGATGGATACAATAATAATGACTAGGATGCAGGGGAAAATTGAAATCTTATCAATAAACTCTTGTCAGATGAGAACAATCAAATGAAATATATTATAGGAAACCTCTTCAAGATGAAGAATTGAAAATAATTAATAATTGATTCAATCCAAATTATTAATAAGAGTCATAGTCTCTTTGTTAAAGTCTCCATTTCTTTTGGGTGAACATTAAGCGATTCAAATTTAGTATTTCTTTTTTCTCATTTCGAAAGAAAGCTGTAATAGATTTAGTAAAACTAGTGGAGAGAATTTAAGTCGTAAGATTCTTGGCAAATATTTCTTGCTTAAAGGATTTTCGATGGATAATACTGCTTCAAAATTGTTTTGTTTTCTCAATAGTATTTGTTGTATCTATTTATCATACACTCCAAAATCATTCGATCCTTCATCCCAATTCGCAGCTTTTTTCTCAATGGTCGACCATTCTGTATAATATTATTGAACTTGAAAGTTTCCATTTTCGTATTCTTTTTAGGTAAAAAATGATTGTCAAAACATGCAAGAAAATCTGTTATCTTTATCGAAAGTATTATAAATATCAAGGCACTTTCTCCTATAATAAATATTCAGTAACAAAGGCACTGAAATTGTTTCTTTTTGGGTACTTTTACCTGGGGCCAATACAAATATTTCGAACGTCTGTTTCCACTTAGGCTAGCCACTTAAATCATTGGGATCAAAGGGCTCTGGGGATCTCCACTTGATTTTGCTGTTATTTTGTCGTTATTCTTCACGATTATCTCTATCATGAAATATATTTTTCGTACAACTGTCATTGGAAGTGACATTTTCAATGGTTGTCAAGAGTATTGAAAGATGATGTTTACAAAGTAGGGTGATGAAAATACTTTTTTAACACTAGTGATAAAAGCATTTTCAACACGATTTTTTTCGTCCAAATAGCAATAAACAAAACAACTATTCAATTTTCAAGGAAGTGTTAGCATGAACAATAGATATAGATACAATTAAATTCTGTACTGTACTGTAATAATTCCATCCCAGTAAGCCAGTAAACACAAATACATTATATTTAGGTATATTTTATGTCCCCATCGAACGAAGAACACTATTTTGAGTTGCGAATTACGAAAGCTTCAGCAAGTAGTTTGAGCATCTGTCTCCATTAAGTTTTATTGTTTTTGAAACATCGCATGAAATAAGTCGTAAATATTCCAATATTGATTGCTAAGTTCCCCATAAATTTTTATTGGTTTTAAAACATCGCATAAATATGTCGTAGATATTTTCTGCTACGAGTTTCGGTTTCGAGGTCAACACTTGTAATTTTTCTGGAGTAGAAATTCCCCACCATATTCTCCAAAGTTGCAAGCTTTATTCCGTTCCATTTTTTGTTTGGTGATGAGAAGGTAAGGTTCGGTAATTGAATGTTCTGTATAATTCATGATACAAATTTCGTTGAATATTTTGAGCAATCGTTAAAATATGATCTAGAATTAACTGTGGAATTGTTCCTGAAATTCTTCACGTGTTAATACTTAATTTTTTTCAAAATTTCGAAAAATAGTTTTTTTTTTCACTTATATAGACGATTTCAAGGGTTTATCAGAAACGGAATTTCAACCAAAGTGAAATAGAAATATTTTCTTCGAATGAGAACTTTTAGAGATTCCCGTATTTTCATGAATTGAATTTTTTTATTGGCGGTGGCGGCATATAATTCAATGCCCCAAAAAAAATGGTTTGCATTATCTTGTAACCATTCTTTTTACCTTAAAGATTATTTTTCAGCTCTCATGACTTGTTAAACAGTAAAGGGGATTTTTAGCGTTTTAGTGGTAAAAGAAAAAATAATAGTTATTTATCCTTGTATTTCAATATCCCAAAAATATATACACAATAATATTCACACATATACACGGAAAAAAAAATTAGGCATATATAAAAAAATGTTCTATTGGCTTTCATCCGTAGAACAGCCAAGAGAGTTTTGAAAAACGGATATTTGATTACTTAATTGCATAGGCCGGAAAATACTTATCACTATGAATATATGCAAAAATCTCTAAAGTAGTAAAACGGCTACATGAAAAACATATTAAAAATGTCCTTATCATTGTCTCCCAAATTTTTATTCACACTTGCACAATAGTTCGTTAGTGAACCCGGAACTTGGGGAAAGGCACTGTGCATTGACCCACATGTCGTTCCACTCCGAAGCCGTCGGATTCCGGCGTTCCCACTGGAGGAGAACCCTGCCGTCGAATTTCCTTGAGGGCGTCGGGGGGTCCAGCAATTGGGTTGGCCAACGGTACGTCGAAGGGGTCGGGAAAGGGGTTGGCTGCTACAATCCCTGCGTCCGTTCTTGAATCGGAGATGCTCCATTCTGTCTGATATAAAACACTTGGTTGAGCTCGCCTGGGAATCCCCCTCCAAAAAAACCAGGTGGAGGAGGATGGTTGCATAGTGAACAACGGCATCCTTCTAGTAGTAATATTGGGGACAGACGTTTATTATTATTGGCAATTCCATCTTCGGCTGCCTCTGAGCCAGGTGTTTCTGGAAGCTGTATACATCTCTTGCACGAGTATGGTGGTCTTCCGGGTAATTCGCACCATAAACAGGAACAGCTGTACTTCCCCAGATACACGGACACTCGGAATAGCTCAGCGCGAAAAATCACACTGTATATTAGGTTGTAACCAACTGACAAGCTGAATATAATCCTGGTTCATTCAAGTATGGTCTCTCCCGCACTAGTTGGGTTACGATTACTAACAACAATGCACATTTCTCTTCAGTATTTGACACGGACCTCACCAAATCAATTAATTGATCCATATCAGTTAAAGTTACGTATTTAACACTCACGTCGTGAACTACTACTGTCCCCTTGCGTACTGAAGTTCTCATATATATGAATTTTGCTTCCAGGTAGTAACGGTTTCAGCCGAGTCTGAAATTCCACTTGAGATTTGTTACGGGAACCCTTATCTAAAAATCAATACTCGGTGCCTTCTCTTGATACTGGCGATGCTGTAACCCGCAATATCTTGGTAAAGCGGCGTTGTCGGCTTGTGAAAAACATTTTTCTCGCAATTTATTAGAAACGTTTTTTCAGGACCCAGTCATGTTCTAGTACTGGCCCTTTCGATCTCGTATGATGATAATTGTTCGTAGGTGGTGTCGGTTCAGCTTCGATCACGGATTCTGAGTCAGAACTTTTCAATTCCAGGTTCATTATCGCTACTATTTTGTCCTCCATCGGAACTGTTTGAATTGGCAAAACTATTGGATTCATTCTCTGAGCGGTCGCTACAGCCTCTTTGGCTCTCTTCGATATCTTCAATTTAAGGTGGCTTCAGGTGAGAAATTCGGTCAGTGTTGCCACATCGAGGGAAATTTCCAATATTACGGAAAATTCTGTTGGGAAAAATGGAAAAAAAATGGGAAATTTTGGAATTTTCAGTGAAAATTGTACTTTTTCAAAGTAAAACATGAACATAAACATAAAATATGTTACCCTAGCAAGCCTAGTCTTTAGAGAGCATGTGACAAGATATATATTAGTCCCTCAACTAATTTTAAATTACAGAATCACTTCAATATTTCGATTTTTCAAAACTGACTCTCCTGTTATGGGGCACACATATTTAGTCAAAACTACCATGTTTTTTGTCATCAATATCAGTACTTTCATCGATCAAAACGGAAAACTTTACTCTCTTCAAGTCTTCAATCATCTGCTCCCGCTCAGTCTTTGCAATGCCATTCTGCAAGATAGCCGTGCATTTCGTTCTGTCCAGAGATATCTCTTTCACTATCTCTGAATCAGGAAGGGCTGCTTTCAACAACTCCACAACATGATCAGAGATATGAAAAGCAACATTGCGCTCGGCGAAAAAAGATGAGATTATAATTTCTGCCTTCTCTACTGAAGTGTTTAGTTGCTCTTGTTTCGCGCGTGAATTCGCAAACATGTCAAGTGGTAAAACATTTTTTCCGCCCTCTAAAAGCTTTAAGCGTTTTTGCCAATGGCATGTTTTTGCAGGTCATTACAATGCTTGCACCTGGCCTTAGTCGGATCGTCTGGTACTCGCTGCAACCAGCCTTTGGATTCCTCTTCTGTGGGCCAGGTGTCTTGGAAGGACTTCTTTCCTGTTTCTTGCCGAGACTTTTTTTCTGCCGACTTTGCCTTGGCCTGCTTTGCACTCTTCCCAGTAGGGTTTGTGGCAGCAGCTCTTTTCCTAGCCGAGGAATTTGGTACTGACCGTACACTGTCCTCGCCATCTTCGACCTCAATTCGACGAATTTCTTCTTCCTCCTCGAAATCCATACTGAAAGCTATTTCCAAAGAAAATTAGTAACCTGAATGTCTTTAGGGGTTAGGTTTTAGGCACGTCTGCTATAATGAATGTATTGGGCATCTTAAACGGTTGCGTTCTCGTCTGATTCAAATATTAACTTAGTAACGATTGTCGGACGAAGTTGAAGGTTTCAAATCCACCGCTAAGGTGAGATCAGTGCCTGCTGATAAACGTGCTTACAGTATCCTCCGACGCCGTCTCATACTCGACAAAACGTTCTCCACTGTGCAAGCTGACCAACGTCGCGTCGGCAAGAATAACAAAAGTCCCTGACGGCCGCCATTGGACACTAGTTTGTAGTTTAGAACAGATTTCGCGTTGTGGAAAAATATGGGGAATTTTGGCTGGCCTGTAGGAAAAAAAGGGCCAAGCCGATGTGGCAACACTGAACTCGGTTTTCATCATGCGTGTATACCGGATCGTCCAAAACTTCGTCTTCGCTGTCGGAGTTTTCAGAGGCGCTGTCTAGCTCATCTTATATAGTTATTTAGGATAAATTAAATCTGTCCTTCATGAGTTTTCATATGTTTATTACGAAATTTCCGATATAATATCGTTTGTATATGTTGAAGCCTCCGTCACCGACCATCTTCGAGTGTGTATATTTGTTAAGGCTTGTTCTAGTTCATCTTTACCAAAATCGTGGTATTTCCGCTTCCCTATACTCTTTTATATTCATTTGCCATTTTCTCAAGTCACCCAAAATCTGTAACAAAAACTATGAAAAATTATTTCCTAACCTCAAAATATCAAATTAACAGAAGTGAGGTTCAGAACTCTTAACTACTTTCAAAAAAAAAAAAAAATTCATAAAATTTGCTTACATGTATACTTGATGGTGACTCTAATTATATAACATCAAAAACATTGTTTTCTTATCTTTCATTCAGACTTTTACGGGGCCAAACAAAACACCTGTGAACAAATTTTTGCATCGAAAACATTATTTCACCATCTTGGAAAACTTCACCCTACCGCTTTCAAGTCACCCAACTTCTACGGTAATTTGATTCGGATACTTGATCTTCAGGAGTTCTGGACTTGAGGTATTAATTTCGAATTTCAATTTTCAATTTATAATAGAATGAGCTTCCATATACAGTGTGTAACAACGAAAACTTAACAGAGCCGTTGTTGAATATAAAAAGTGAGATTTTTGAAGAAAGCTCGGACACGTCGATTTCTAACTAAAGGGGGACACCTTTCAGACTACTCAGATTTTATGTAGTACGCTCCCCCTCGGAGGGGTGCGTCCGACGACCTTTATTTAGATAGGGAAAGTAGGTCGAGTGGCACCTTGTTTTAAAGGTCTTTCGAATACCTTTTTTTAAAACTGTTTTTATATTCAAAAACGGCTGTTAAGTTTTAGTTGTTACACACTGTATATACAGGTCAGGTAGAACTTGGGTGAGGAACACACAAGATGATGGTGAACGGGTCTCATAGGAGAACGGCATTCGCCTGGGACCCCCCTGGGGGGATCTCCAGTTTCCAGGGAAAGCCACGTGGAGGCTGCCGCGAGGAGTTAGCCTAAGCCCGCTCCTGCCCCGCCGCCGCTGTACCGAGGTACCGCGACTCGCAACCATACACCTTACACTTTAAAACAACATAATATACGATCACAGAGTTTAAAGCGCCGGTTTCCAATAGGGAAAACCGGTGTGTTGAATCCGAATCATCCATAGATGAATCGGATTGTGTGAAGATAAAATCAAAGTTATATAAATAAAATGATTAAAATAGGTACAAATACCTAGGACTATACACACGGAGGTGTATGATTGCTACTTTGGCCAAGAGTTTTTCACCATGAGTGCGGAGCCCTCATGGTGGTTGCCAACCCTGTTGGCGGAAAGGAGCATTGTAGTCCGTGAAATCGTGATAGATTTCGATTGAACTACGGAGGGCGATCATTGAGATCGTTTTCAGCAATCCCTTATATTTTATTCCCAGTGTGGCGAGACACTGGGCTGTCTCCCTGGGTAATGCTCCTCTCGTTCCTATCACTTCGGCTTCGGTTGCTTGGAACCGTTGCCGGAATTGAGGTAGCAGTTGGCTATATTTGTTTATCTTGTCTTGGCAAGATTTTCTCCATCCTCGTGGCGGACCGTTACGTCGACCACAAGGACCATTTCCTGGCGCTGTATTACCAGGTCCGGTTTGAGATTCCCGCCTCGGGGATACCCTATCTGCGGCTCCACCGATACCGCTACCTCTGGGCCTTGCTTCTGGACCTCATTCCTAATGAGGTCCCTTATTTCATCGTGTCTTCGTATTCTACTTGGTTTTGTGTACCGGCATTGCCCCAGTATGTGGCCCAGGGTCTCCACCTGGGAACCACACTGGCGGCAATTTAGGTCCGGTACTGGGCCAGCCCTATTCATTGCGACCCTGTTGGCGCAAGAGTTCGTACGCATTCTTAGGGCCGTAATCATACGGCCCGGCTTCAGCAGGGTTTGATCTAGGAGCCATGCGTTACTGATCCGGGAGTCGGTGAAGGCCCCAACCGACTTACCTTGGGATCCTTGGTTGGCCCATCTTGCGAGCTCTCTCTTCTTTTGTTTCCACACAAATTGCTTAAGTGCTTCGGCCGTCGTTGGACACTTAATTCTGGCCGCTTGGGCAAGTCTCTTGAGACGGCTCTCTAGCTTGGTGCCTTCGGAGAGAGCACGCATTGCGGGGTCAGGGTTCCCTGAAAACTTCATTCCCTGTTTCAGGGCTGCCGAGGTCAGGAGCCATTCTAACCTCGGGATTCCTAATCCCCCATCCTTCTTGCTGCAATACAACAACCCATTAGTTGTTGCATTCGGCAGATGAAGGATTTCCTTTACCACGACTCGTATATCTTGATCCATCGCCCTAATGGTGTTTAGGGACGGTATGGTCACACTTATTTGGTAAAGGTAGTGGGGGACCAGGTAAGTGGCGATTAAGTCGATTTTCTGGTGCGGTTTTAAATTCAACTTTTTTGTTCTTTCTAATATCCCTGCCAAGTGGTCGTTAGACCTACCCAGGGAGACAGTTTCACACCCAGATAGACAAGCGTGTCCCCGGCCCCCGTTACCGGCCTGACCCGCGTACCCTGAGACCAGTATTAGTTCGTCCGCGAACGCGAGACAGCTTATCTTTGTGGTACCATTTATTTCGTACCCGGGTTGACTTTCCAGCGCTAGTAGGAGGGGTTCCATAGCTGCGTTGAAGAGCAGCGGGCTCAGTGGGTCGCCTTGCTTGACCCCACGTTGGAGGCATATATCAGCGGATGCTTGTTCATTTCCAGTGAGATATGCACATATGTATAAGCATCCTGAACAATCCTTACTTGTTGATCAGGAAGCCCTTTTCTACGCAGCGCTGGACCCAGTATCTCGTGGGGAATTGTGTCAAATGCTTTCGACACGTCCAGCACTGTCGTAACCAGGCCCTTGTGGGCTTTTGAGTGCCGTAGCACCTCGTTCAACAGATGCACATTGTTGAAGCACCCCGCCTTAAGAGGATCACAGTTACGACCGCACCGGGGGTCTGGGCGGGGTGGTCAGAAACACACTATCGATGGCTTTTTGTCCTCTTCGAGAAATTGATATTACCCATGCAACATGATATATACAAAAAAAAATACAACCTGGCTGTTCAATGGTGCCCTCAGTAACATCAAAATGTTTGAATGTAAATCAAAAATTTTTAATAAATGTTACGCTTCAAAAACAACTTATCCTATATTTCTTCAACACAGTATCACACTATAAAATAAGCTAGATTTCAGTAAATGTGCTTATTTTTGATTTCAATCAAGAAATTCTGTAACGACAATCTTACAATTTCGCGACATAAAACACAGCATCCGTGTCACACCCAAACCTTACAACGAATAACTTCAAAATCAGTTACCACGTGTGAAGTTTATTCTAGACAGTGTTGCCTACTCGGGAAAAAATCATTCTTTTTTTATTTGCATTAAAATTTAACTGTTCAAAGGGGTCCCCGTTCAAAGGTGCCCCACTCTCCCCTACTAATAGATCCATAAACTCTCAAACTCTATTATAGAGAAACTTACCAAAACGACCGTTACGGTCAATATCACATTTTTCAAATCGATATTCTCGTTATTATCGAAATGTCTATCGAATAAATATTCTAGATCTTCTGTGGACGAACATACGCGACAAATATTGTTGATGGAGTCTATAATTTCCTTTGACAACGTTTACATAAACTGAACTCAAAACCAGCATACTAATAAATCAATACTTTTTCAAACTCTCTTATAGAGAAACTTACCAAAACAACCGTTACGGTCAATATCACATTTTTCAAATCAATATTCTCTTTATGATCTATTTATCTATCGAATAAATATTCTATAGATCTCCTGTGGACGAACATAAGCGACAAACATTGTTGATGGAGTCTATGATTTTCTTCAACAACGTTTACATGAACTCAACACGAAACCAGCATTCTAATAAATCCATAAATTCTCAAACTCCATAATGAAGAAACTTTCCAAAACAACCGTTACGGTCAATATCACATTTTTCAAATCGATATTCTTGTTATTATCGAATTATCTATCGAATAAATATTCTAGATCTTCTGTGGATGAACATAAGCGACAAGCATTGTTGATGGAGTCTACAATTTTCTTTGACAACGTTTACATAAACTGAACTCAAAACCAGCATACTAATAAATCAATACTTTTTCCAAGTCTCTTATAGAGAAACTTACCAAAACAACCGTTACGGTCAATATCACATTTTTCAAATCAATATTCTCTTTATGATCTATTTATCTATCGAATAAATATTCTATAGATCTTCTGTGGACGAACATAAGCGACAAACATTGTTGTTGGAGTCTATAATTTCCTTCAACAACGTTTACATGAACTCAACACGAAACCAGCATTCTAATAAATCCATAAATTCTCAAACTCCATAATAAAGAAACTCACCAAAACGACCGTTACGGTCAATATCACATTTTTCAAATCGATATTCTCGTTATTATCGAATTATCTATCGAATAAATATTCTAGATCTTCTGTGGATGAACATAAGCGACAAGCATTGTTGATGGAGTCTACAATTTTCTTTGACAACGTTTACATAAACTGAACTCAAAACCAGCATACTAATAAATCAATACTTTTTCAAACTCTCTTATAGAGAAACTTACCAAAACAACCGTTACGGTCAATATCACATTTTTCAAATCAATATTCTCTTTATGATCTATTTATCTATCGAATAAATATTCTATAGATCTCCTGTGGACGAACATAAGCGACAAACATTGTTGATGGAGTCTATGATTTTCTTCAACAACGTTTACATGAACTCAACACGAAACCAGCATTCTAATAAATCCATAAATTCTCAAACTCCATAATGAAGAAACTTTCCAAAACAACCGTTACGGTCAATATCACATTTTTCAAATCGATATTCTTGTTATTATCGAATTATCTATCGAATAAATATTCTAGATCTTCTGTGGATGAACATAAGCGACAAGCATTGTTGATGGAGTCTACAATTTTCTTTGACAACGTTTACATAAACTGAACTCAAAACCAGCATACTAATAAATCAATACTTTTTCCAAGTCTCTTATAGAGAAACTTACCAAAACAACCGTTACGGTCAATATCACATTTTTCAAATCAATATTCTCTTTATGATCTATTTATCTATCGAATAAATATTCTATAGATCTTCTGTGGACGAACATAAGCGACAAACATTGTTGTTGGAGTCTATAATTTCCTTCAACAACGTTTACATGAACTCAACACGAAACCAGCATTCTAATAAATCCATAAATTCTCAAACTCCATAATGAAGAAACTTTCCAAAACAACCGTTACGGTCAATATCACATTTTTCAAAACAATATTCTCTTTATGATCTATTTATCTATCGAATAAATATTCTATAGATCTTCTGTGGACGAACATAAGCGACAAACGTTGTTGATGGAGTCTATAATTTTCTTCACATGAACTCAACACGAAACCAGCATTCTAATAAATCCATAAATTCTCAAACTCCATAATGAAGAAACTTACCAAAACGACCGTTACGGTCAATATCACATTTTTCAAATCGATATTCTTGTTATTATCGAATTATCTATCGAATAAATATTCTAGATCTTCTGTGGATGAACATAAGCGACAAGCATTGTTGATGGAGTCTACAGTTTTCTTTGACAACGTTTACATAAACTGAATTCAAAACCAGCATACTAATAAATCAATACTTTTTCCAAGTCTCTTATAGAGAAACTTACCAAAACAACCGTTACGGTCAATATCACATTTTTCAAATCAATATTCTCTTTATGATCTATTTATCTATCGAATAAATATTCTATAGATCTTCTGTGGACGAACATAAGCGACAAACATTGTTGTTGGAGTCTATAATTTCCTTCAACAACGTTTACATGAACTCAACACGAAACCAGCATTCTAATAAATCCATAAATTCTCAAACTCCATAATAAAGAAACTCACCAAAACGACCGTTACGGTCAATATCACATTTTTCAAATCGATATTCTCGTTATTATCGAATTATCTATCGAATAAATATTCTAGATCTTCTGTGGACGAACATACGCGACAAATATTGTTGATGGAGTCTATAATTTCCTTTGACAACGTTTACATAAACTGAACTCAAAACCAGCATACTAATAAATCAATACTTTTTCAAACTCTCTTATAGAGAAACTTACCAAAACAACCGTTACGGTCAATATCACATTTTTCAAATCAATATTCTCTTTATGATCTATTTATCTATCGAATAAATATTCTATAGATCTCCTGTGGACGAACATAAGCGACAAACATTGTTGATGGAGTCTATGATTTTCTTCAACAACGTTTACATGAACTCAACACGAAACCAGCATTCTAATAAATCCATAAATTCTCAAACTCCATAATGAAGAAACTTTCCAAAACAACCGTTACGGTCAATATCACATTTTTCAAATCGATATTCTTGTTATTATCGAATTATCTATCGAATAAATATTCTAGATCTTCTGTGGATGAACATAAGCGACAAGCATTGTTGATGGAGTCTACAATTTTCTTTGACAACGTTTACATAAACTGAACTCAAAACCAGCATACTAATAAATCAATACTTTTTCCAAGTCTCTTATAGAGAAACTTACCAAAACAACCGTTACGGTCAATATCACATTTTTCAAATCAATATTCTCTTTATGATCTATTTATCTATCGAATAAATATTCTATAGATCTTCTGTGGACGAACATAAGCGACAAACATTGTTGTTGGAGTCTATAATTTCCTTCAACAACGTTTACATGAACTCAACACGAAACCAGCATTCTAATAAATCCATAAATTCTCAAACTCCATAATAAAGAAACTCACCAAAACGACCGTTACGGTCAATATCACATTTTTCAAATCGATATTCTCGTTATTATCGAATTATCTATCGAATAAATATTCTAGATCTTCTGTGGATGAACATAAGCGACAAGCATTGTTGATGGAGTCTACAATTTTCTTTGACAACGTTTACATAAACTGAACTCAAAACCAGCATACTAATAAATCAATACTTTTTCCAAGTCTCTTATAGAGAAACTTACCAAAACAACCGTTACGGTCAATATCACATTTTTCAAATCAATATTCTCTTTATGATCTATTTATCTATCGAATAAATATTCTATAGATCTTCTGTGGACGAACATAAGCGACAAACATTGTTGTTGGAGTCTATAATTTCCTTCAACAACGTTTACATGAACTCAACACGAAACCAGCATTCTAATAAATCCATAAATTCTCAAACTCCATAATAAAGAAACTCACCAAAACGACCGTTACGGTCAATATCACATTTTTCAAATCGATATTCTCGTTATTATCGAATTATCTATCGAATAAATATTCTAGATCTTCTGTGGATGAACATAAGCGACAAGCATTGTTGATGGAGTCTACAATTTTCTTTGACAACGTTTACATAAACTGAACTCAAAACCAGCATACTAATAAATCAATACTTTTTCAAACTCTCTTATAGAGAAACTTACCAAAACAACCGTTACGGTCAATATCACATTTTTCAAATCAATATTCTCTTTATGATCTATTTATCTATCGAATAAATATTCTATAGATCTTCTGTGGACGAACATAAGCGACAAACATTGTTGTTGGAGTCTATAATTTCCTTCAACAACGTTTACATGAACTCAACACGAAACCAGCATTCTAATAAATCCATAAATTCTCAAACTCCATAATAAAGAAACTTTCCAAAACAACACCGTTACGGTCAATATCACATTTTTCAAATCAATATTCTCTTTATGATCTATTTATCTATCGAATAAATATTCTATAGATCTTCTGTGGACGAAATAAGCGACAAACATTGTTGATGGAGTCTATAATTTCCTTCAACAACGTTTACATGAACTGAACACGAAACCAGTATTCTAATAAATCCATAAATTCTCAAACTTCATAATAAAGAAACTTACCAAAACGACCGTTACAGTCAATATCACATATTTCAAATCAATATTCTCGTTATTATCGAAATGTCTGCCGAAAAAATATTCTAGATCTTCTGTAGACGAACATAAGCTACAAACATTGTTGATAGATTCCATTGCGAACGGTAAGGGAAATGAAATTATGTCAGCTTTCGATTGAGATTTTGCACACTTT
Organism: Zygogramma bicolorata; assembly: GCA_032362365.1. Lineage (NCBI taxonomy): Eukaryota > Metazoa > Arthropoda > Insecta > Coleoptera > Chrysomelidae > Zygogramma > Zygogramma bicolorata. The sequence goes on along the minus strand of JAVJAQ010003223.1, from coordinate 2,496,399 downwards.
CTTTATTCATTTTCAATATCTCAATGGCAACACATTACAGTCTGCACCAGTATCTATCTTAGAACATATATTTGAGATGTCGTTTACTTTAATCATTTTCCTTATTTATACAGCCTATACAAAAGTCTATCTATTTCCACAGTACGCATATTTTTCAATTTACATTTGACAAAATGCCCTATTTCATGACAATTATTGCATTTTCGCCCTTCTGCTGGACATTGGTTTACTTTATGTTATGAACATTTGCAATAAATACCTGACCTTTTATTTACTTTGAATGAATTTTTGCGATATCCTGATGGAAGTCTGGAAACTGCGTCTTCTGGCCCCTGCTTGCGTACCATCTCTCCGTCTATAATTCCACGGGTGATTCTTTTGAAAGTTTTGCTCGAAGAACCATTTTTTTTTCATTGAACTATATGTAAAGCATGCAATATTATGGGAATTTCATTGAACATGGAATGTGATATGAGAAATAGTACATTAGTATATAGTGCCACATTCATAGATTATCTTCGGTTTCTCAAGAAGAATTTGCACTTTTCCTCAATTGATGTTGCCACGTCTCTTCTCGCCTTCCCTAGTTCTAGGTCCAACATTCTCTTTCATGATACAGTACCTATTTTCATTTGCCCGGTCCGAGCTATTGTTTTCGAGGCTCCGGTTCTCTTCTCCAACTGCTCGAAGAAGTCGTCGGTGAAGTGCTGTTTCCGCATTCCATTTGTTGAGAGTATATGGAAGAACATACTGCCCTCTGTTATCAGTAAGACGTCTGCAAGTTGTCCTATGATTCCTCTTAGCTCGCATGCCTTTTTTCCTTTGGAGACGTCTAGAATTTAATATATGATCGGGATATGTGACACAAGCACTTTTCGCTGGATTGGTCTACTTTCCCTATATTTCTCGTCTGATTCAATATGACCTTTTTGATTTATTTTTTTTTTTTTTGGCATTAGTGTCATGGCCTTACTTTTAAATATGCGTATTACTAAAATTAGAGCAACCCATTCTGTATAGTCATCAACTGGTTCAACGATATGTATACTTTGTAATCTATCTAGTTCTCTTCGGAGTTTTGGCAGTAGGGCTAGAGGTACAGTACCAGAGACTGATTTAGCGAAAGGTTTCGTTTTATTTTTGACAGTAATCCACACCTCTTCAAATTCTCACCTATGTCCCTGAAAATTTGAAGAAAATCTATAAATATATTTCTTCAGCCCCACCTAACCTGACTAACCAACCTTACATTTACAGAATTACCGTACAAAATTATAACAACATAACGACTTTTCGTCTAAAATTCAGTTGGGACGTAGGTACCTAAGCGCAATTCTCAGTAACTGACGCTTTTTGTCAACAATTTTCGAATAACAAATATTTGACTTCGCACGGACGGCGTTATGACCTCCATGAAATACGTCAATCCGACGTCATGAAATAAGACGTTATTATAAGGTCTCACTGTGGTCGAGGACGTCACAGTTAGTGACTGAAATAAGACATCATTAGGATTTATTGCACTAACTTGTGCCACCTGGGATTGCCAACTGTAGGAAAAAACAAATGCACAAGATGAAACTTGGTATTATTTGTGAGAGTTTTTCACTAAATTGCCTTCGATGAGAGAAGCGTTGACTGTAGATATATTAATGGGATTACTATCTCCTTCAAGGTTACCTGCATTGCCCTGTCGTTTCTTTGATTTTTTTTTCTCTAGGTTTGTTATTGAACTTATGAAATCTGATCCATTATTTCTCTCTCGATATCTCTCGACTCATAAGATCCGAGGGGGCATGCAAATTTTCACCGAGTCGATATAGAATATGCTATTCGTTTCGTCAATATTTGGAATCGCATTAAAGGTCACATCTATTGAATCCAATACATAGTTCTGGTATCAACAAGAATAATTGGTGGACTACTTGGGCCATCAATTGGACACAAGCTTTCGCAGAAATATTGAATGTACCTATATGAACTCATGCGCAAGTCATTAGAAAAATGAGGAAAAAATACTAATTGCTTTTACAATTAACCAGTAGTTCGAATTGCGAATGTCATCGTTGAAATTGGAAAACATAATTGCAGCAACACGCGCTATGTTACAATGACGTGAATGAACTCGTTAATAAAGGTCATTAGACGAATAGATAGGCAGCTAATTGATTCATTTTTTATGAAGAAGTTTCAAAGTTGTCCACAATTAGAAGAATTATATATTTGAAATGCATCATCATTGTAGGATATGTGACAAGGCCCATATTGGAGTTGAAATATTTCAGAGTCTCTAAAGGTGGTCGTAGTTTTCCTAGCTATCGAAATCAATTATTTTTGATCCATATTTTTTTATGCTGTCCCAGGATCGTCACGCCATTCTAATTTTTCTCGATTATCCGAGGTAGGGTATTTCTCATGAATACTCCTCGAAAATTGTTTTTTTCTTCAGTGTCTTGTAATACTTCTGAATATCAATGTTTGGTAATGGTTTATTGAGACGAATTCTCAACGTTTTTCTTTTGCGTCGTGGGCTCATCTCAACGGCCTCAAATACATTTTTTTTCCAATAGCTGTGGCTTCCATTATTTTATTGCAACTTTGTGATTCTTCCAATTGTTGTCTTGCTGATTTGATATCTGTGATAGCTTTCGCAACTCCCAATGCACCCCAGCAAGGGCTTGTAACAAGTAAATTGTTACATGTCCTATGAATCATTAAAAGTCTCAAGTCATGACAGTTCATTCTGAAAATCTACAAATATTTTGGTAACGTATCCGTAAGACGCAAACAAATGCCTGCCTTAACGCTCACAAATAAACAACTATTTCAATACTCGTCAATAAACGGCCATCGATCGCGGTTCTGTGACATCCGTCAATTCTGTCAAAATTTCGGCGTTAAGATGGAAGTAGATGTGTTTTCGACCGGAAATTATTTTTTGTGTAGACGGAATTAATAAAACCGGTGAGCACCTTGTTTCACTCTCTTTTTCGACTGGAGGAATGGGGAAGATGACCCAAAGCTTTTAGTAGGTGGCAGCACGACTGCATGTGCCTAACGAGTGATTTTGCAGGTTATGTTTTATTTTTATTTCAATGAATATTTTCAAAAGATACTTAATAATCATAAGGATGTTTTCTCCAACCGATAGATATGGATGTTTGTCTGTACCAGAACTGAAAAGTTTGTTGGGGGAACGTGGTGGATCCCTCAAAGGAAAAAAAAAAGATCTGAGTGAAAGGTAAAAAATTCAAACTGATTACAGAGGTGTTTCGTTGAAAATAATAATAATAACCATCTACTAGCCCTGCTACGTTCTTTTGTAAGTGACTGGAGCATAATCTAGAATGTTCAGAAGCCTGAAAGCTCTTTCTTTTCAGGGCTACTTCCCACTGCTTTTTCAGTTTTGTTTCCTTTGGAAATAAATGCGTACCTACATTTTTACATCCGAATGCACTACATAAGACCATTTTATGTCGATTTCAAATCTTTATATTCCTAATTATTGCAAAGAAGGGATGTTTAATGTTTTGAATTGTTGTCATTTGACTTGAGAGGCTGTCAAAGGTACATGCAGTGGTGGCGCTCCTAGTGGTAGAGTTTTGCAGCCGTCATTCCCATTAGAGGCATATTTGCTGTGTGTTTATGCACTGAGACGCCATTTTTCTGAATGAATATCTGAAGAGACGCTATCTTTTTTGCTGAATAAATATCTGAAGATTTGGTTTTTCGATTCCTAAAGGGACTAATAAAGGTTAGTTCGAATAATTATTCATATTTTTATATTGATTGCCCGTATATAAAATTCTTTCCAGGCACTAAATAAGGTTAGTTTTATTATTGAACACATTTTTCTATTTGAGATAGCATCACACAACTTTCTCAGATTTTACCTTAACAAATCCCTTGCTTTTTCGATGTGGTTTTATTTCATTGAGATTATTTAAGCTAAATTTCAACGCTTCATGTATATGTGTGGTTATTTTCACATGCTTTCAGTCGATCCCAGAGCTTCTGTTTTTACATTCAATAGATATAATATTCAGATTTGTGTAAGCTTTCTAATGTACATGTTATGATCATATTGTGTTAATCGTTACTATTAAATTTGTGATAATGGGACACAGAGCTCGAGTCGAATGGAGGTGTGTAGAAGTGGTGCATTTCTTAAGGCCTATAAAACTAGGGCACTAATCCCTGCAAATGTGAGAATCACTCCACCCACTTTGCGAATCTTTATGGTACGTGTTGCATGGGTTTTTAACAAAGGAAGCAAACTTCTTGCAGCAACCCTTTCCCCAACAGATTCGCGAAGAAGCCTCATCTTCAAATACTATGTTAAGGGTTGATCAATATGCAACACTTCTTGCAGATTTTTCACAACTCTACTCCAACTAACAACATATTGTGATTTAAACGAGCATCATCCATAATGATTACTTCTTTTATTGAAGAAACTGAAGTTTCACATTCGAACATGACACGTACGAGAACGTTCTAATCAGACTACGACTGGAAAACATTGTGTTCATTGACATCACTGCATCGATGTTGCCAACACTTTGAAACTTACATACTGTTTTATCATTTTCAATTTTGAGCATGCCTGTCCTCCTACAAGGACCTGTTTGCCCCATCCACTATCACAAAATCTTCATAAATTTCCCTATCTTTGAATGAGCAATGTAAATTTATAATCCCTATTGGTTTAGCTTAACTGCCCTCGAAACCTTTCAAAATGTACTGTGTGTTTCTAACCTTGACCTGCTCGTCTATTTTCTTAAAAAGAAGTTACGGTATCACACTTACGTCTGCTCCAGTACCAAACCTTACTTTGACTTTTTCCATTTCAATAGTCGAATTTTCACAGAAATCTTCGTTCACTTTTTGGATTGGATTCTTGACTCTTCGGACTTGGTTTACAAACAGGATCGTCGCTATCAGCAGAACTTCATGTATCATTCTGTTCAATGTTTCCTTGACTCTACACGATACAGCAACTCCCGATTCCACATTTATTACATTTTTTGACGAATGCTGGACATTCTCGGGATCCATGAATTGTCTGACATCTTTTGCACTTAAAATTTTTTCCAGATTCAACTTTTGTAGTGTTATAATTCAAGCCTCGTTTGCATTTGTTGTATTTTTGATTTTTTTTAATTATATTTCAATGTTTAATTGGTAATGACAATAGTGTCTTCTACTCTAAAAGTAACATAGTACTGACAACGATATGTCAAAAGTCACATCTTGTCAACTGACAAATCCCAGTTAATCCTCTTCCTTATTTTCTATTGAGGGTCGTCTCCACTGACTATTAGGTTAGGCTAGGTTTACCTGAACACATACAACATATATATTTCAGGACGCAAAAATATTGAATTGAATATTGACAAATCAACATTCACACTCCACTACTCTTGGGGAGCCAGATATCTAGGAATTATCACATTATGGATAATCCTATTCCTTTGACAACCATCCTTAATCATTTTAATTCTAGCATCCTGTTTTGGTGAGAGAAAGCTCCGACAGAAAATTCATAACTCGCATAGAGTGAATCGACGAGTTAATGAACAATAAAGAATTCATTTTATATTCGTATAAGCAACTGAAATATTTCTAACACTTTGCATTGAAGGTAGTGGTTTTATCATTTGGTGATACTCAACAAGGGTCGAGCATAATTAGAGACTATATTTGAGATTATATTTGGTGAAAAACAAGTTTTTCTGGATCCAGTGAAAGGAAATGCGACTGCCAGTTAATGAACAATTTTTTCATTGTAGTAAGGTTTTCATTACAATTCCTGAAACTATATCAACGTAAATAAAGCCTAAATCCCGATTTTCCATGTGTTTCCGATTTTCTTGAGAATACCTGCCTCTTTATACCATATTTTGTTAGGAGGGGTGGGCACTTCCAGAATATATAAATTATTTGAAATTATCATCTATTATCGTCTTTATTTCAGTATTAAATATCATCATTATCCATCTATCAGCATGGATTTATCCCTAAAAAATCAACAACTACCAACTTAGCCTGTGAAACCGACTACATAATATCTAACATTCTTGATTCTGCAGGTCAGGTTGACGTTATATATAAGGACATTAGTAAAGCTTTCGATAGATAGAATTGATCAATCTCTTCTCTTACAGAAGTTACATATTTTTGGATATTCTGAAAAGCTGATTATACTCCTGAAATCGTATCTTACCAATCCCATTCACTTTCTTGAATATGCTGGCACCAAATCTTTTGATTGAACATCCGGTGTACCTCAAGGGTCCAATTTGGGTCCGCTACTTTTTCTCTTGTTTATGGATGACATTTCCAGTAAAATAACCCTTCCGCATTTGTTATTCGCTGATGATTTAAAAATATTTTTGAATATAGAAAATCTAACAGATTGTATAACTCTCCAGAATTCCCTTATCGAAGTTAATAACTGGGTGCAATAATAATTATCTTAATCTCAAATTAGGAAAATGTAAAATAGTTTCATATCATAGAGAACGTACGCCTATTATTTACGACTATGCAATTGATAATGTTTCTCTTGACAGATGTATAACTTACAAGGATTTAGGAGTGACCTTTGACACAAAATCAACATTTGACAATCACTTATGTAACATTTCATCGTCAGCGCTCAAACTGTTGGGTTATTTTTCCAGAAAGAAACTGGGGAAATTTCTCAGATGTAAATACAATGAGATTATTGTTCATGACCTTTATAAGAACCAAGCTTGAGTATGGTAACAATTACCTGTTCTCCAGTTCATCAAAACTCCGTCCAAAGATTGGAAAAAGTTCAAAGGAAATTTTGCAAACTTATATTATTTGAATGCAATGGCACTATCCTTCAAGGGGTTATGATCACGGAACTCTGCTTAGCTCTCTCAACTTACAATCTTTGGTCGAGAGAAGACAATGCACGGCATTCCTGTGTAAACTTTTCAATAACAAAATCGATTGTGGTTATCTGCTTTGCAAAATACAATTTCTGGTCCCTCGTAGACAATCTAGACAAGCTGTTACATTTCATAATACATTTACTAGAACGAATATCTTACGAAAATCTCCAATATATTTCATGTGTCATCTTTTCAATAGTATCTCTCATTTATGTGATATACATTATGATAGCCTAGCAATTATTTTAGAAACTTTTATAAATACTTAGCATGTATATTTATTATATTTTCTCTGTAATTGGGTGAATACCTGTTGAGAATAAAGTATTGAAAAAAAAAAAAATATATATATATATATATATATATATATATATATAAATAGTTTTATATACCCTAAAACAGGGTAACTTTGCTCCACATTTTGACTTCATTTTGAATAGTTTGTTATACATACATTATGAGGGATACTGACTTTTTTTTCGATTGCTCAGATCAATATCATAGGTGTGTGACCGAACGTACCTACATCCCTACGAAGTTGAAACGCTGTGCTGTACCAACAGCACTCGGAGTAGCCAAAACTTGCTCATTGTCCGGAAACTTTACTTATTTTCCTACCAAGAGAGTGTTGTTGAATATGAGGGATGTATATTCTGTCCTCTGGCTGTTCCATCATCAGAATTCTATTCTTTCATTGATAGGATTCTCACCACTAAGAAGGGAAGTGAGCAGGTTCTCCTTTTCTGTACAGATATGCTTATTGTAGAGCCTTGTATACTTTACCTATTAACTTACCTATTGACCGTCTTATTCAGGTCGAATCCTAGAATTTCTAAAGAGCAAACAACACACCGGGGCATACTATCTCAGTCTCCCCCTGAACCTTTATCCACTTTCAGCAAACGGAAAGGAGATGAATGTTCCTATGTATTATCCTAACCTTGGCAATCAACCCACGATGATATTATGGTGCTCTTAGTTTAAAAAAAAATCATTGGAAGAAATAAAATTCAATTAATTGAACTCACAACGTTACAAACATAATTTTTTTTTAATTTTTACGGCGTTTTCTTTGCCTCCTCGCCTGATGATTGGGTTCCAACCTGAACTTCTCCTCGGTACCGGGCTCTGCCTGTTTCTGTTCCTTTTTAGTTTCCTTAGGATAGTGTCCTGGGGAGTTTTCCTCACTGTCACTCATTTCCCCGAAGAGCTTAATTAAAAGTTCTCGTTTTTCATTTTCTATTTCCTCGTTAATATGTTCTTTGGCGACTTTTAGGGCCGCTGTAATATTTGTGACTGTATATTTACGCGCCATTTCTTTGAATAATAGTTTCTAATTGTTATTTGACGCTTCACTTTGAAATCAAATGTTTTCCCCGCCTTCTGGTTCGGCCTCGGGTTTCTTAGGCATGTTTTAGCGGTGCATCATTTCCGCATGAGGAGGTTCTATGTCGCTTTTGTCTCCGCCGCCATAAGGTTGATTTCTAAACATAAAATAATAAATTTCTAATTATTCAATGGTTTGGAAAAGTACAGGACTAAATTCTTGGTATTGTAAACTCCCTTTTTATTGTCGTTCAGGGAGATTTCATATGCTTTTAGGTAGGGACATCCTGTAATGGTATATGGTCCTTCGTACGACAAACACAATTTCTGGTTGATGCCTTCACTGGCTTTGGACTGATGATTGGTCTTCAGTAATACGAGATCCCCCACGTTATATTTCAGGACACGACATTTCTGTTGTTTCCGTCGCTTCAGGGTGCTTCGTGACAATTGTTGTTTGACTAATTCCTGGATTTCCTGAATTTCCATGGAAGCAGTCGGCTTCAAATAAGTTGATATTACTGGATCCAATTGGAACTTGTGTTTCTGTCCAGTGAGAAGTTGTATGGGGGCATAACCTGTGCTTTGATGTGGAATGGAGTTCAAACTTTCTTCCATCTCTGGAATATACTTCTGCCAATCGGTTTGTTGTTGGTGACAATATGTTAGTAGCAGTCTTCCAATTTCTTTCATATACCTCTCAGAAGGATTAGATTTTGGGTGTCTGATCGAAGAATGGGTTGGAACTATCTGAGCCTCTTGGAGTGACTTTTTCCAATGTTTCGAGGTGAACTGGGTTCCATGATCACTGATAATTTTTTTTACTGGTATGACTGGAACTAAATCCTTTACGATGCGATTCGCAGCGGCGACAGCATTTGCCTTTTTAAGTGGAAATAATTTGATAAATTTGGAGAAAATATCTACCGCTACGAGTAAGTACATAACATCTCCCCGTCCTTTCGGCAAAGGCCCAAACAAATATACGGCGACCAATTCGCCGGGTTGTTCGGCCAAAATAGGGGTTGGAGGTCCTTCGGGATTAAAAGTTTTTCGTTTAGATTTTTGGCAAAGGTCGCAAGTTCTTGAAGTCTGAAATATGTTCCTGTGCATTCTAGGCCAATGGAAATTTGAAGAAATGATTCCTGGACCAAAATGTCCCAATTCGAAATGGAAATGCCAAATAATTTTATCCTTTAATTCCTGTAGTATAGCGATGGTGATTTGTGAGTTGTGAGGATTTTGATGTAGTAATATATTATTTTCCAAAACATAACTCTTACTCAATTGTTTATTTCTAAGATTCGGTGTTTCGAGCGTACCATTTTTGAATTTTTCATTCGGCTCAGGAACTTATCCCTTTCCTGGTAAGTACCTAACGTCTCCATGTCCTTGACTAGGTGTATGAGAATTTTGAATTTTGAGGCATAAAATCAACCCAACTTCAGATTTTAATAGTTTATTATTTGAAAAAATACAGGAAATATTCAATCAGGCATAACATTTAACTCAAAATGAATTGAATATAATCACAAATCTGATGAACATTAATTCCATCCAAATCGGTCACTCTCAGGTACAGAATATTAACCACGTATGGTTATTTGCTTAGGTGCATTTATTGAACCAAGTATTTTTTCCCAGCTATATCAAATTTCATCGGTCTTCTCGGGACTTTTCCCAGATTTCAATGACTTCACCATTGCATTATTCTTAACCATTTCACCCTCAACTTCGGTTATGACTCCAGAAAAAGGACTGCCATCATATAAGACTGGAACATATTCGCCGACAGCTTTCTGAATATCTTTCAGACCTAATTCTGAATTGTTTTTCAGCTGCAGATTTGGTAAAATAACCAGATTCAAGTTTTTCAGTGGATTCAATGTCTTCCTCCATGTCTTGCATTCAACCAATTTCATCATCTGAATCTCTAAGTTCCGGAAGCTCATCTGAGTTCTCTTCTTTTCCCCTTTTCTTTTTTGAGTTTTTGGATTTTTTGATAACTATTCCTGAAGTTCCAGGTGATTTCAGCAGAATCGATTTCACTGTGAACAATACTTTTTCCTTAACCTGTGGTAGAAGTCCATTGTATCTCAAAGTGGAGTGTAGTAGATTTACGATGCAGAAAAACTCAAAGTCGTCTCCACAATTTAATATTTGAAAGATGTCAGTACGGTAATTCAGTACATGTTTCGAACCTACATAGGTTCATCATCAGCTGAATTTACATTGAATTATGGAGATGAAAAAAATTGGAAATTCACATGGTGAAGTTCAAAAGGACATAAAAAATATTGTAGTGAAAATTGTGATTATTTTGATATTAGGGGAATTTGGGACATATGGTGTTAGGGATGTCCCAAATTCCCTATAATGACAAGTTATGCCATAGCTAGTAAAAACAAAAGAGCTGGCAGAAGTCGAAACGTATTAGCCGACAAACATATATCTAGATCGGCAATGCATCGTTTCTACGACTTGATATAGAGATTCATTTCATTGGTAGAAACATAAGAAATGGGCGGGCGCGATTTTCGTTCATTGAGAAGCGTCCACATTCAGCCAAAATAAAAATGAACATCACTGTTAAGAACGCAATTATCATTCAACTGTCTTGTAGAATTTAAAAACTGTTCCACGTCAACGATGACGACATAAAATTAACGTACTGGTACCGATCCATTGATGGAAATGCATTGAAACGTTTACATCGAATTTCAAATTCGACGCATGTTATTCTTTGCCATTTGGTTGGCAGCACTCTCGATGTTGCCGCAGTTTGTTTGAAGTCTGTTATGTATACCAATCGACAATGGTAGCCGGTAAATTCTTCGAAAACAATTATTCGAATGCAATTGTTCGAATATAACAATTATTCGAAGAGTACAATTTTTCGAAAACAATTATTCGAAAAAAATTATCTGAAAATTATTTTAGTTTAATAAATTGAAAATAGAAAGATATTTTATATTACATTATTTTTATTTATTTTTAAAATCACTGTTCCGCAATAAAAATTATTTAAAACATGCTGAGGATAATAAAATGTCTTTATTCATAAGTGCATACCTAAAAATATAATAGCTAATAAATATAAATAACTAAATTATTCAGGACTAATTTTATTTAACAAAATTGACATGTTTCTAATAACCTATATTATATGCAATTCCTTTTACATATTTCGTCATGCTTATTGGATCAAAACTTTCCACAATTCTTTGAATTCTGATTGCACAGTCTTTATATTTGTTTTTTAGATGAAGATGGCGCTACTCCTGCTGTGTATTGTTCTATTTTTAATTCGTTTAATGAATTTTCCCTTTTCGAACCATCTATAAACTTCCATATACTCGGGTGACTTGCTGTAATTTGGTTCTCGAAGCTTCTATGCCAGCCTTCTACAGCATTGTTCGTTTTTGCTAACCCTGTGCTCGAACTATCAAAACAATTCCACAGAGCATGTGGAAAAATTGGTGCACGCCGTCTGTTTCTCCTGTCTGGACGTCCAATCCAGGTGTCTTCAAAGTAATCAACTACTTCTTGGGATTCTTCAGGAAACTCACCGTTGTCGCACAATTCATTAAACGCATCTATCAAATAATTTAATGGGACGAAATTAACATTCTGATTGATGAATAAAGAAGTTTCTGCATAATGGGTAGAAAATTTCAACTGCTATTCAGACTCACTGTCTCGATGTTAATACAAGAATCACATTCGACAAATGATATGCCATGATTTTTACAAGAAAACTGGCTACAATTTGAACATCTCACAGTTGTATAATTATTTTTTGAGCGTCCACGAAGATAACACCTCCCTCTATGACTCAGTGAACTATCTGCCTCTCTTCTAGTTGGTGGCTTTCCTAACACGTTTTCGAGAATGGACCTGGTATGCAGGAGTAATGATTTTATTAGGAGTCTTTCTTGCATATGAGGATCCATAAGAGCCATTGATATGTTCCAGAAAAGATTGTCGTTGATGACCCATATCAATGTTGAGTTTTCCATATGTATATAAAATGTAAGCATTTATTCCTGCTACATTGAGGAGTGCCATAAATGTGGCAAATGGCCATCGTTTTGTTCTTCGAGACACTGAATATGCATTACATTTCTGGTCAACAGTATCAACACCTCCCTTGGTGCGATTATAGTTAAGAATTATTTCGGGTTGTCCCGTTTCCACATCAATTGAGTCATTATCGTGCATCGTAGAGATGAGACGAACGGCTCTGTTCTGTTTGGGAACATACGAAACTATTGTAAGATTTTCTTGGAATCCAAATAAATCCAAGTTCCAACAGCTCTCGACTCATTCCGTAGAAATTCCACGAGGACTTCCCTTTTATTCTTCTTTTGAGTTCCAATAAACGTGATGCCTTTTTCCGAAAGGGATTTACTCAATTCACAACTGGAATACTAGTTATCACACGTTAAGTTCCGATTGGAATGCTCTAAACCATCTACCAATCGAAGAACTACATCAGATGGCGAATTACTAACTTGAAATGGTCCAGCAGGCTGCTTACCACAATATATTTCAAGATTATACGTGTAGAAGGTTTTCGAGTCCACCAAAGCATATATTTTGATGCCATACTTTGCCGGTTTATTGGGTATGTATTGTATAAAAGAGCATCTACTTTGATATGCTTCCAACTTCTCATCAATCGTCATGAATTCCCCAAGTGAATACGATTGCTATCAAATTTTTATGAATTTATCCAAAAATGTTCGGACTGCTGCTAGTTTATCTGATTTTTTTCCTAATTTCTCGGTAACTTGGTCGTCGAATATAATGGCTGTGAGTGAAAAGATAAATCTTTTTATAGACATAACAGCTCTACATATTTCAATTCCTGAAGCGTCTCTCGCGAATATTTCGCACAAATTCGTCTTATTAATTTTTTTAGTTCCAATCAGTAATAATAAACCCAAAAATGCCATAATTCCTGCTCTGTCTGTACTTCTACAATCTCTTTCCCTGCTGTAAAGAACTCTCTTTTTGGATATATATATATATAAATTTGTATATGTCACAATTTCATCTATCATATCGATGTCGATTATTTTGAAGAAAGAACTGATGTGATCAGAAAACTCTTTTTGTGTGGGACCAGGAAACTTTTTTATCAATAGATTTTTTCTCAGGGTTTCAGCACACTTGCTTCTGAGAGGCCTCTTAGCCCACCTGAATTCATCAAGCAATTGTTTTTTTCCTTTGGTTTTCCTCCAAATTCTTTTTATAAAATAAACTGCGTCTGATAGTTCTTGGCAGTTTTCATCCATATCGTTTTCAATATCATGTATTATCTCAATTTCATTATCGTCATCGCAGTTCTCATTTTCTTCTATTTCCTTCAGATCCAGAAGATCCACCTTGAATCTGTAAGTTATCATCGGTTTCCTCCAGAAGTCTATAAATCTCTTCACTGCTCATTTGAGCTATATTCAATGTTTGGCTGGACCTATAAATGACGCCTACTTCAGCTTTTGATTACTACACAAAGCTACAGTCACAAAAATAACCAAAGACGTGGATTGATACACAAAAATAGATGCAATACCTAGTGATAAAATACTTACATCTTTAGACGCACGGCGTACGCCACTTTCGACACAGTTCAACAAAATCTCAAAAATTATACAGACAAACACATGTAGCTCGCTCGTCATGAAATAGTTAACTAAAGTAATGACAGGCAAAAGGTTAGGTGAAAGGTCATTTTCATATGTCACAAAATTACAAGTAATTTTAAGCCACTGGCGTACTGTGTATGCCAAAGCGCCTAGCCAAGGGTTAGAAACTATCGCTGCCAAGAGTTGGTGACATCTTCGATTGGTTGATTCGAAAGATATTACTTCACGCGTTTCTTGTGAATTGAGAGATCCCTCATCAATTAATGTACTGTTTTCATTATCATCGATTATTTTCCACTCGACCAGATTCTCCGAATCGACATTTGTGGATTCCTGACTCGATTTTGTTAATATGATTAACAGCTCTATAGCAAACAAACGAGGACATTTGTATGAATAGCTATACCATAATGAATTCACTGAACTTATTTAACGACTGTATTTACCTTTTTCCGTTTTTTTTTCAGCTTGAGTAACATACGTTTCCACTATTAGATCTTTTCCCGAATCATAGAGGATGATTTTTTTCAGTTGCTTGCAAATTTACGTTCCTTATTTGAAACTACTTTCAACTTAGCAACAATTCTCAAACTGAATTTTCCGTGAAAACGAAAATACCGACCATGTACCGGAACAATCAAGTTAAGTTCTTTGAAGGGTATGTTATTAGTTATTGATAAATGCGTTTGAAAGTTGCGCCTTGTAATAGGGGAGCCCAAGCGGGGATTTCAGGATTTAATAAAGCGCGGCAGATTAATATACAGGGGGATAACTTGTACCCAGTTAAGTACTTCCACCATATATGAGCCCTATATATATATATATATATATATATATATATATATATATATATTCATTTCAAATCCTCTGGATATCTATCACAGTTTGTCTTCGATACGAGGACCATGCCAACCCACAGGTGATGAAGGCCAAAGCCAGAAATAGCTAGCTATCTTGTGGTGGGCATTTTCGAATTGAATGCAAATTGTGATAGACCAGAGAATTTGATAATCTATTCATCAGTTTCCTGATTCATCTTGCTTCATAGCAAATAACACTTTCTCTTTGTATCATTTCAGATACATTTGTGGATTCGATTTTCGATAACACTCTGAGAGTGCTTGTCATTATTTCTGCAAACGCAGCTGTTAGTTGACGTGGCGAACTGTCACCACTGACGGAAAACTATGACAGCATTTCCTCATAGTGTTACACCCTAGGTGGTTCCACTTATGTGTCGCTTGCTGTAAAGGCACGATTCATTTCAAATCCTCTGGATATCTTTCACAGTTTGTCTTCGATACGAGGACCATGCCAACCCACAGCTGATGAAGGCCAAAGCCAGAAATAGCTAGCTATCTTGTGGTGGGCATTTCGAATTGAATGCAAATTGTGATAGACCAGAGAATTTGATAATCTATTTATCAGTTTCCTGATTCATCTTGCTTCATAGGAAATAACACTTTCTCTTTGTATATATATATATATATATATATATATATATATATATATATATATATATATATATTATATGGCCGCCCTTCAAGGATAAAGGATCAGATTATTAAAAAAATTGATCATCGGAAATTCTCGAGCGCGTCAGATTAAGGTAGGGTGAGTTAGTTACATCCTGAAACATGTATATTGCACTAATCTGACAATTCGAGAGTGACCTAAAAGAGGAGGAGGGCTACAAAGTTGTGGAAATCGCCATCTCGTCATTCTCGAGCGTGGCAATTTTTTTTTTATTTTAAAGAGAATAATTCAGGAATTACAAAAAATATATAATCTGACGATTTTCACAAGCCCAAATAATAAAAATTCATCGATAAAGTTCAATGTGTGCAGCAGCGTGATGCCTACATTCCCCTCTCCGCGTTTTTATTTCTCTCTCACTCTTTCTCCATCTATGTCTCTCTCACTCCGTCCCCATTCTGGTTTCTGTTGCCATGACACCGTGACAGTTGATCACACAGACTCGTTCGTGGCATGATATTGTTTACATCGAACATCCAACGTTTTAAGATTTTAAAAATCCAATTCTCTATAATTATTTTCTCATAAATACAAGTATTCTACTGAAAACATACACTTTTTATCTGCATGCTTTTTCCTGAGCTTTTCAATTAATTAAGTTCAATTGACAGAATAGGCGAATCCCTCCAGATAATCGTCAGATTATGAGACTGCAACGTCTAGGGCGTGAAGATGAATCATATATATCTCAATCTGACGCGCTTGTGTATTTCGAAATGACGAATTTTTTTTCACATTCTAATAACGGCCGCGAATCTGCGTCACATCCAAACCGTCAGATTATTATATTATATTTTTTTTCCAGGTCCACTTAACATCCCCTCAGAAAATCTGACCCCCATCATAGAAACAATCAGATCAACATACGTACATTTTTAAAAATATGTAGGACATGGATGATATCAATATCTGACGCGCTCGAGTATGTCCAAGCAATAGTTTTTTTACATTTTTGAAAATCTATAGCCGTTTCCCCCACCGATGAAAAGGTATACATTATATAGCATTATTTTCTTTTTATCATCTGAGCTTCGCAACTCAATAGGTCTCTATGACGCTCGAGTAAATCCCGATTTAGCATCGTGGGCTCTCCTACTATTATTTCTTCACGTCCACCAAATGTCCACTTCGACCCTCCTTTTCAGATGGGTCGTTTCGGGCCAAGTGTGAACGAAAATAATCAGGTCATCAATAACGTTTTCGTCGCGACCACAACTACCGTGGTCGCCATGTGGAACGGTCAAAAGACTATTTTGAGCGTTGTGAACGCTTAGTGGAACGCACTGCAGGTATACGAAGTTCTCAATGAACAGGCCTATCAAACAGCGATGCTGTTATACTTTGTTCAACCATCCTTTGCCGTTACGTCATAATCGATGACGTATTCTGCTGATTTACGTTTGTCTTATATTAGTTGTATGTTATTTTACACTCAACCTCAAAGTTATTATTAGTATGTACCTACCTGCAGAATACATCGCATACACTCGTGTTCTTATTGCATGTTGATGTATGATATAAATCGATGATCCTCGAGCAGAAACATGTCCGGCATGAATTTTGATTTTGTAGTCTTTATCTGTTTCTATTCCACTAGTAGCTAGTTTTTGAACAGTTCTAATAGATATTTCTAGAGCATCAGCAACACGCTATAGAATTTAATAAAATCAAATCAATAAAAACTTACATTTTGCATAACATAGGTAGATACATACGTTGTAGACTGCATTTAACGATAAAAGCGGCACTCCAGCATCTCTTTCTTTCGAAAAGTAGTCATTCAACTTCAAAATTCAGCTTTGCTCTTTCTCATTATACCGGAACGGCATTTTGACAATGAAAAATGAACTAAAAAGGCGAAAATGACCAAAAATACTGAACAAATCAAACTGACAACTGAACTGTCAAATATAGCAGATAAAATTCACATCGACATTAGACATACGTTAATGACGTCATAATTCTGTCTCATCTATTTCATGAATGAGAGATAAAGTTGGACAACGTATGACGTAACGGCAAAGGATGGTTGAACAAAGTATATGGCTGCAACCCCAAACCATAATCAGAATTACGATTTTCGAAAACACTGCATTCACAATACCACTAGCGAAAATTTCAATCTTGCCGTAACTTACACAGAATAACAATCCTACAATGACGAGATTGTATAGGCGAGCTAAAAACTATATAGTTGCAGAGACAAGTAATGTTTCGTGTTCAATATGTACACACTGCGTGCCAAGAAGTCAATCTAAAACTTAACTCACGTTTAAAAATAACTCTACGTCTAATCTTCAGCAAAAGATATTATTTTTGTCGATCGATCAAAACAGTGACAGCTCATATGATATTCACATTTATGAGATGTTATTCGACAATTGACTGTAACATTTATACAGTTATTTCAACCGATCATGATACATAAGAAATCTTCAAGATGTATTTTTTCCAGCTTCTCAGAGATATCCTTAAAAATATGTTGAAAATATTTTCTGGGGCATCTGGTGCAGTATGGGTGTGTGCCATGTCAGAAAGTCCACATTTAATAACACAGTCTTATATACCAGCTACTTCTACGTTTGAAGTTTGAACCAAATTATTCATCTGACGTCAGGTGTCTGGAAATTGGTGAAAATTATGCTCAAAGATTCCGTTACATACATAGTTACAACCCAAGCTAATAAAAGCGTGTTAATTAATAATAATTAAAAAAATAAAATAATAATTAATTAATTAAAAAAAATGACATTAGATATAGGTTTGAAAGGATTTCAGTAAGAAAAGGTTTTGATACACTGAAATTCGTCAGTGTTTATCTAGATATTTAGAATTTACCTTTCTTTAGTTTATAAAATTTAGAGATGTATAATGTAAACTTTTTTTTAGTAATTTGAAAAATTACACAATTTCAACTCAAACTATTCGAAACAAAATGCGAAAAATGTATGTTGACTAAAAATCTTGAAAATATGTCGAAAGACATATGTTTGAAATTTTCTATGAACATCTTGATGTATATCATGGTACGAAATATGTCAAAAATATATCTTTACGAAGCATGATGCAAATTAGGTTCGTTCCTGAATATTTGTGAAATGACATTACATTTAGGATTGAAAGGATTTTAGTGAATACAGATTTTGTTATACACTAAAATCTTATCAATATATTCAGAATGTAGCTTATAAAATTTAGAGATTCATAATGTAACAAAAATGTACTCGTAATTTGAAAATTACACAAATTTCAACTCAAACTATTCGAAACAAAATGCGAAAAATGTATGTTGACTAAAAATCTTGAAAATATGTCGAAAGACATATATTTGAAATTTTCTATGAACATCTTGATGTATATCATGGTACGAAATATATCAAAAATATATCTTTACGACGCATGATGCAAATTAGGTTCGTTCCTGAATATTTGTGAAATGACATTACATTTAGAATTGAAAGGATTTTAGTGAATAAAGATTTTTTTTATACACTAAAATCTTATCAATATATTCGGAATGTAGCTTATAAAATTTAGAGATTCATAATGTAACAAAAATGTACTCGTAATTTGAAAATGACACAAATCCCAATCCAAAGTATTCGATACAAAATGCAAAAAAGGTATCTTCATGATGTATTTGACTGAACATCTTGAAAATATCTTCGAAAAGATACATTTGACATATTCTATGAACATCTTGATGTATATTATGAAGCGAAATATTGCAAAAATTTATCTTTACTACGCCTGGTGCAAATTGGGTTTGTTCCTGAATATTTGTTGAGTGACAATCGATATAAGTTTAGGGAGGAAATGTTTTGATACACTGAAATCCTTCAATAGAGAGTTATTGCACATCATCTGGAATATACGGTATGTACGCTACGCAATAGTAAACAAAATTTGTTAACCTTTAACGTCGTACGTACATCGATTTATAGCGCTGAGGTATCAGGTATACGGTATACATTCTGCAATAACTCTCTAATGTCTATCAATGTATCCAGAATATACCTTAGTGTATGAAATTTAGGGATGTATAATGTAACAAACATGTATTCGCAATTTGAAAATTATACAATGTCAAAAATGGTAGTCATGAAGTATTTGACTAAAAATTTCGTAAATATCTCGAAAGAAATTTATTTGAATTTTTTTATATGAGCATCTTGATGTATATTGTGACGTGAATATGTCAAAAATATATATTAACGGCGCCTGGTGCTATATGGTTCACATATTTGCAGATAAAATCATAGAATACCTATAATTATTACATAAGTTCATGTTAGTTCTTTATTTGATGGATTTCAGTGAGGCGAAATTTGGATAAGTTCACTGAAATCACTCGCAGACTATATATGGAATGGAATATATTGGAATGTACTTTCAATTTATATAAATGTGATATGTTAGCGGGATTCACTAGATAATGCTCTGTACGAAAAACGAGGAACAATATACTTGATATGAACATACCTACGCGCATTTTGAAAAGAATAAACAGTATCCAATGTTTCTGTATTTCATTTATCGCAACTATGGTAATATCCCCTAATCTCATGAACTGATGGGTCCCAAGAAGTTGATTGTTGCGAGAAAAGGAACGCACATGGATTTGCTTTGGGTTGCCTCATCTAAGAGTAGATGGCGCGATAACGTCTTATTCTGCTGGTCGTAAGCTTCAACCCTTCTGAAGGTATTTTACCACTGGAGAAAAAGTTTTTCAAAGACGAGAGGCGAAACCGATCTGCAAGTGTGGTAAGGTAAGTACATGCTGAATTCGATATTATACAGTATGTGCGATTTCAAACTGCAACACCCTGTTATTTTGTTGCTCTGTACCGATTTTGAGAGACGAAAATTGCAAATAATAGTACGAGACAGATATGGATTATTCTTATTTTCGAGGCCTACTATGACCTCCTGCTTTATCATATTGTTCGATATTTTGGTATAATAAATAGTCAATCAATGATTGTAAAAATACTCCTCTATACGCTTCTCTCGAAACATTTGTCTCAATTCAGTGAATAGAGTTATAAAAGGGTTTTGTGAGTTTTTAAAAATGGTAAATCTCAACTTAGTTGAGAGAATTGAGATTGTGCGTTTAGTCTACGATAATACTATATCAACGAGGGTAGCCGATAGAATTCAATAGAAAACATCCAGATCTTGATATAGACCACCATACCAACGTCTCCAGGATCATTACATGATTCAATAAAACTGGGAGAATAAATGAAACACATGAACCGAGACAAAGAGAAAATATAGAGATAAATGAAAGACATTCGCGGCCGAAGTTTTCAGTATCACTACTGTGGTTCGGGTATAAAGGCCGTAGCGGTCGTTTTTTCGAATTTCTTCCTGACGTTGAGTGGCTAGCTCCCTCAGAGGCTCATACATGAGTTAAACTTCGATGACTGGGTATTAGGACTTCGTAACACCCAATACTAATTATTCTCTGCCGTATATTCAATATTGAGGCAGGTTCAGTTCTGTACACCTTTTGCTTCTAATAGCCCCATAAAAAAGTCTAAAAGTGTCAAATCTGGCAAGCGAGCTGGCCATTCCGTAGGACCTCGATGGCAAATCCAACGACCATGGAAAGTCTCCATAGCCATAAATATATATTAAAAAAAAGTTATCACTCCAGGCTACCTGAATCCATATAAATACGCTTCACCAAGGGTAATACCCAGTTATCGGAGTCTAACTTAAAATGCACGAGCCTCTGAAGCGAAACGTCAAGAAGAAATTCCAAATAAACGACGGCCTTCAAAACTCAACATTATCTCAACGAAAAGACATTATTCACAAAAATCGATTTCTGGGTAGGAATATTCAAGAACCGTATGGTAGGTCCAGTGTTTTTTGAACACACACTAAACGGTGGAGGATGTTATGATTTTTGACTACGGAATTCTTGGATTTCATGGAAGTACCAAGCATTGAAGAACGCAGTAATGTTATGTTTTAGCTAGACTGTGCCTAATTTCCTAATGTAATTGCTGTGCGGCAATATCTTGATGAAACATTTCAATGGAGATGTATTATTGGAAGAAACAGCTCATTTATTTGTTGGCCTTCTCGATCACCAGACCTGACTACATTAGATTTTTATCTGTGCTGATTAAACGATGAGATTATAACCTTTGGTGTAGAAATTGAATTTGTAGAGATCAATGACCCTAACACCAAATATTTATTATTCTCTGCCGTATATTCAATATTGAATCAGGTTCAGTTCCGTACACCTTTTGCTTCAAATAGCCCCATAAAAAAGTCTGAAGGTGTCAGATCTGGCAAGCGCGCTGGCCATTCCGTAGGACCTCGATGGCCAATCCAACGACCACGAAAAGTATTATCCATAGCCATAGATATATACTCATATTGAAAACCATTCGGTGCCTAGGTCTATGGTCGCATATATTGTGCTTCCAAATCCATAAAAATGCAGTTATGAACCTAAAAGAGTTACAATCGCCTTCATGCGCGAAATTTGGAAGCTTAGCGAAGACGCAGACAACGGTGGTTTCATTCAGACTGAAAGTGAGGCTACTGATAGGTAGACTTTTGTGATGTTGTCAACTGATATTGGAGTCAACGAGGCATATAATTTCATTTTTTTTCGTTTTTCGTGAGACAAATGGGCTAGATTTCATTTGAATAATAGCTGAGGTCTGTTTCCGAAATAGTTATCGTAAATTTTTTCAGCACTCACGCAAAGATTCATTCATTGGATCGAATGAAACCCCAAAACTACAAATTTCTCTTTCGGAACAAATTCCAACTTATATTTGAAAGTATTTTTTCGTTGGGATTTACGGCGCCAAGTACTGTCAGATGCTTTTTTCGTTCAAAATTCCATGAGTTTTCATGAACTGCGTTCGTCGCCTCAGGGGTAGGTACGTGACGCCATATATTTCAAAAAACACAGTTTTCCACAAAAAATTTTGTTATTTTGATGCCGAGATTGATTTTTATTTTTTGTGGTCCGGATTCGATCAATTCAATTTTTTCTCTAATACATCCAATTTTGCTTGAGGGGGGATATTGGTATTCACAAATATGATGATACCTATCTAAACTCGTTTTGTTATGAAATCGATGCGGTATAAACTTTCTGTTACCATTCGTATAACGATAGCTCGCCAATATATCCAATAAGAATCCTGCGTAGACTACTATTTCTTTCATATTCAAATAAGCATCGTCGATATCAAAAATTTACCTCTGTCGGCTAGGATCCTGTGTGCATTTGATTATACCACAACTCAAGTTGACCCATACTGTCAATATCGTCTAACTCTATTGCAAATTATCGACTTTGATACTGAAAAAAATCAAGTATGTAAGATATATGCCTAGGAGGAATATATTCCTGTAGTAGTAAATCACTGAATCATTATTCTGCTTGTTGAAACCCATAATAGTGTGCGCTCTAATTTCGCGTTTTCTAAGGTAAAAATACAAGTCGAAAAAAATCTTCATTTTCGTTTTCCTCTTTCTATTGACGGCAAAAAAAAACTACTAAGAAATAATCCATCCCCCACAAAATAACGAAATTCAAACAGTAAATTTCATAATATTTCCCCAATTCAGTATCGTAGGTAGATGGTATACTTCCACTGTTAATTTAATGAAATAATACCAAAGTTCAGTGATTGCAATTTTTTCCTACTACTAGTACTAGAGACAATTGAAAACTAATAAGAAACAAACATTTCCGGAAAAATATTCAGTTCGAAAGTTATCAGTATTTTTTAATTCCTTGCTCTAAAAGTGACATGTGTTGTGGGTTATCTTGCGAAACCAATTGTTTCTCAGAAAATGCAAGACAAGATGAATATTTGATTTTTTTTTTCGCATGTAGACCATTCTCTTATCGCATGTGCTGTATTATTTTCGTTCAGTCAGCAATTTTTCCGCTCTTTTCAGTAAATGATCCACAGTATGAACTTCGTTATCTTCTGACTCTGCAAATGCTGTGTGTGCACAAATGAACAGGAGGTTGCTTCATATTCAGTTCTTGAATTTCTGCCGGATGTTATGACCAGGGACGAGTATCAAAATGAAATCTGCTTCACGATAACCTTCAGCAGATATAGAAAAATGTCCACTTTCGGGTGCATAGGAGAATATACCGGGCGACAAGGAAATCCTGGAAATCATTGAACACATCATAATCCAGTTGTTTGTTGGGTTAGAAATTTGATGTTTGAAACAAGATTGTAGTTAATGTGGGCGAATCTATTCAACAATAAAACACCTCACATGACTTCCAGTTCGGCCAGAAATCAACCGGAGTAAACAGTTTCAAATGAAAAAATTGCAAGTTTCAAGCGGCCGTTTATATTCAAAATGGCGACACTATGTCACCATCTATAATGTCAATCAATGAATTGAGAATCAGAAGAGGAGATTTGTTTCATTTTTGGCAAATCTTCAATAACGTGAATTTTCGACTAGTTCACACTTTTTTTTCTGAGATTCAGTTTTGTTATGTTAATATTCTTGAAAGTCTATTAGAAGTATAAACTTCAACCTTGAGATATGCATGTATGTCAAAAAATGCTGATTATGCTATCTTCTAGTAGAAGAAATTTAATTTCAGTCTTTGAAGCTGTTATATTCCGAACTGATTTTTATAGGAAAAGAAGTCAGTATCAATTTTGATGTAACTATACTAGGAAATTTTGTCCTGATATATTATTATTCCCGTGGATTGGATTGAACTGGTCAAAAATTGATTCTCGAAGATGAAAGTCGACTGTTTCCCTCAATAGTGTAGAATAAAAGTGTAAATATAAGTGAACTATACTCTTATTCGACCCCAATTAGATTTCATTTTCACTCGTAGGTGATTTTCATGAAATGTTTGATGAGGTTGGCTGGAGTATTAAAATAATAAGTGGATCACTCAGCAAAGTGAAGCCCGAAAGCCCATTCATTTTCCAGTGAAAATCCGTGAAGAAGTACCTCGATATACACCAAAAAATTAAGTAAGTTCCACCCCAGTTTGCGAATTTGATTGTTCTAAAAAAAATGTTGTTCGTTCCGTTAACCAGCTGACGAACGTCAACCCTCAGAAGTCGAAACTTGTGCAAGCAATGGATTAACGAGGCCTTACCTTTTAACGTGCGATTACACTACGCCGGTCTTCCGCTTGAAGGGCGGACCTGCTGACTCTACCAAGACCATAATGATGGGATGGACCTAGCAGATGTTACCTTCGACTACAAACTGGAGAAAATAAGCTGTGATAAATATTTTGATGAAGTGGTCGAAAATTGAAACTTGGGATAATGAAACTGATGCATTAATACTATATTTCGGAGAAAAATTGACAGATTAAAATTTCAAGATAGCAACTGGGCGCCATCTAGAAAAAAATCAAATGGAAAGGGTTTTTTTTTCGCACGAGTCTCGGAAGTACTTTAAAATAAAAATACAGGGCATTATTTCGATACCGTAAACACTGCTGTGGTGGATCATTTCCGCTCAAGATTAAATTTATCGTTTTCCTATGCTACCATAATTTATCGTTTTCCTATGCTACCATAATTCATCACGATAAACGATATTTTCTCGATTTTGTTTACAGTTTTCTGAACTGAACGACATCCGTTTTGTTCGTAACCGTAATAAACTGTGGTTTAAACGGCAAGAATTTTTAATCAGATGAACTATTGTTGGATTCCACTCCAATGAGAATAATTTCCATTCTGCCCATCATAACAAAAATAATAATCTATCCAGACAAAATAGACAGACATTTCCATAACAAACATAAAGTGACATTCAAAATATTTGATATCTTATAGACCCCTTAGGCCTGGTTTCACCAACGACTTCAATCTGGATTATCTTGCTAACTATGCTACGCATTAATGAGTACAAATATTCCAGTTAGCAAGATCATCCACAATAATGTAACTTGTGAAAACACGCCTTAGAAATGTATCCACAATATTTGATGATTGTAACAAATGGGGTTATTTTTTGAGTGGAACCCAAACAAAGAACCTTTTAGGCTCTTGAAGATCAGAAACTTTTTGCAAGTGGTCGACGCCGATGAAACTGAATTGGTTACGGCTGCTGGAAAACTACAAACACATGCAGAGGATAACAAATGATCAAAGAACGTAAGTACGAAGGTAGTAGTGGAAGACCAATTTTATTGAAAAAGGAAACACGAAGTCATCTCCACAACATATAAAATATTGAAAAAGGAAACACGAAGTCATGTATGTTGTGGAGATGACTTCGTGTTTCCTTTTTCAATAAAGAACGTAAGCTTTCACGGCCGGAAGTAACTGGTACCGGGGAATTATCCGTATTTATTTGCCGTGGTCCACAGGTTTTTATTCCTAACGTTTCGCCCACATCTGTGGTAGGCATTTTCAAAGTCTGTGAGGTAACGGACGCAATGTTCTCGTTCTCACTGCATATACTACTTCGTTCAAGTTGTTCGCTTTTTCTATGCTCTCGTGAGTGACGTCCACTGATATTCTGTTAGAGATGGGCGTAACTTGATTTCTATTACTAGGCTTGATATGTGTTTTCTTCAGTGCGGGTAACCAGACCTTATTGATGTTTATGCCTTCTTCCTTTCTGTTGAAATTGTGTTTATGTATCTCAATTGCCTCTCTATGCATTCTGGGATAGTAGCTCTGTGTCTTGTCCAGGACTTGTGTCTCGTCAAATGTAACGCCTAGTAATAGAAATCAAGTCACGCCCATCTCTAACAGAATATCAGTGGACGTCGGTCAAGAGAGCATAGAAGAAGCGAACAACTTGAACGAAGTAGTATATGCTGTGAGAACGAGAACATTGCGTCCGTTACCGTTCCCTCACAGAGTTTAAAATGCCCACCACAGATGTGGGCGAAACGTCAGGAATAAAAACCTGTGGACCACGGCAAATAAACCCATATAACTCCCCAGTACCAAATAAACCCGGATAACTCCCCAGTACCAAATAATAAGATTTCACAGAAAGTGATTTTTAGCTCTTTTTCTTCCGAATCTATGCACAATTATACAGAACTTGATATGAAAGGAATTACATCAAATATTTGGCAAACACTCTCGGTAGCTATTTGTAAATCATTCATAGACGTTCAAATCATTTACAGAAAGAAAGAACGAGTTCAACTTAAACAGCTATCCCCTGCCTATAAGGGCCTGAATCACAAAATCCTTTTTCCTTGTTCAATTCGTGTGTCAACTTGAATGAAACAGAAAACATTCATAGAATAGTGGTTTGCAGAACAAATTATTCATCGGGATACCGGTTCATTATCAAAACCAGACCAGCTTGTTTCGCTCAGATGATATTCATCTGAATTCAATATTTGAATGATTGATACACAAGTTGAGCCATATAGGCAGGAAAGTAGAGTTGTTGTAAAAATAAGAATATTAAAAATTCCCGTTGAAAAAGGTAAGAATAAAATTCAAACTTGGGATAATGAAATTGATGCATAAATACTATATTTGGAGTATAATTAACAGACGGAAATCTCAAGATGGCGACTGGGCGCCATCGGGAAAAAAATTAAATGGAAAGTGGGGTCTTGTGATCATTTTGAAGCTTCTGACGAATACTTAACAATCCTAGAATATGAAGTTGATATCTTCACCTATTACAAAATGGCGGAACATTTAATAATTACCTGAATAGAAACACGTTAATATCGATATTTCTTGACATATTCGTTTTTATTTGCAATATGGCAATCCCAACAACCCTATAAGGTTTGATAAGTTCGACAAAGAAAATCATTGTTCAGTTCAAATATGCTCAGTTAGTTTTCGATTTGACAAGGTACCACGTAAACAATCTCCAATATGGTCAATCGAACAAAATTTAACTGGGGAACTGTATTTGAATATGCTGGAAAGAATCCTCTAATTACTGAAATCGTCGTATATAATGAATCATAATGGATTCGATATGGATATTATTATTCCAAAAAGATGGAGCACTATCACATTACTCCAGACAAGTAAGAAACTGTTTGGATGATACTTTCCATTGTCTTTGGATTGGCCTTCGAGGTTATAGGGAATGGCCAGCCCGCTTGCCAGATTTTACACCTTTAGACTTCATTCATGGGGCTATTTGAAGCAAGAGGTGTACGAAACTGAACCTGCTTCAATATTGAATATACGGCAGAGAATAATAAATATTTGTAGAACTATCAACGTTGCTGTGTTCGAAAATGTTCGACGTGAAATATCGGATAGGCTGATCTTATGTCAAAACATTTAAGGCAACCTTTTTGAACATCATCCGAACAGATCAGCTCATTCTTCAAAGTATGAAGTTGAACGATATATTCGGGCAATTATTGAATGTTCCGCCATTTTGTAGTAGATGAGGATATTGACTTCATATTTTAGGGTTGTGAAGTATTCGTCAGGATCTTCAAAATGATCTATCACAAGACCCCCTTTCCATTT
The DNA here is from genome assembly GCA_032362365.1 of Zygogramma bicolorata. NCBI lineage: Eukaryota > Metazoa > Arthropoda > Insecta > Coleoptera > Chrysomelidae > Zygogramma > Zygogramma bicolorata. The sequence continues at coordinate 2,468,484 of JAVJAQ010003223.1, read as the reverse complement.
TTTTTTTCAGATGGCTTCCATTCGCCATCTTGAAATGTTCATCTGTCAATTCCACTTCAAAATATAGTATTTATGCAACAATTCCATTATCCCGTTTCAATTTTTGAGTTGACAAGTTCAAAAAATGAAAGGGAGGATATTAAAGAAAAGCACTCTGTATTTGCACCGATCACTTTCCGAAGCCGAAATGAATTTAATGTAAACACATTTTTTTCAACTATTGAAAGAGTTTCACTTTCAACTTCCTTTTCTTGAAAACGACTTATTATTATTATTTTCAACCACACCTTGAAAGAATAACTGTATGCTGGTTCACTGTTCACTAGTAGTGGCGTAGTGGTAATGAGTGAATGAGAGCGAGAATGAGAAATCTCAAAATCTCACACTTTCGTAGAAGCACGGCATGGGAAATCATTAATTTTTATTACCCGCCAAGAGGACATAAACAAAATAAAAACTCATACTTTACCGACATTCCGTGAAATTTATTGCTAACCTTGAAATGTATTAGCGGCCGTTCATAAAATACGTCACACTAAAATCAGCTTTTTTTGACCCCTAGACTTTTTGTAACCCCCCCTAGAAATATTTCGTCACAAAAACTAAGCCCCCCCCCCCTGCTGAGTATGATAAATTCTAAATGATAGTACACAAATTCTGAAAATTAAAAATATTTATTTATGGATGGCCACAAATAATATACATATTTTACATAATCAGAAGATTCGATGTTCAAAAACACAATGAAACAGTAAAAAATCGCTTTATTTTGTTTCATTCGTATAGTGAAATACAGTGTACTGTAACAAGATTAATTCACATCCTCAATTGAAAATTCATTCGCAAAGATGGAGTCACTATAGATTTGATTAAAAAATCTGACGAGTTTAGGAATTCTTTAGATGATGTCGCACATGTAGATTTCTACCAAAATCTACTGAAGATTTCTTTCACAACAAAATTTTTCAATTTTCTTCAGAAATCTACTAAAAAAGTAGATTTCTACCAAAAGGGGTCACGCTGGCTTCTAGCGCTCATATCAAAAAATAATAAACGGCGAACGTCACGTTGCTGTATACCCCCCGTCCCCCCTTGTCACATCTTGTCACACTCAGCCAGACCCCTCCCCCCCCTTGTATGCGAACATATTTTATGAACGGCCCCTTATAACTTTATAAAGCGGAACCTTTGTTCGGCTCTATCAAAGAATTCCTTAGTTTTTGTCGGTGATCTTAGTTCGTATTACGTTTGCAAAGGCGTATTTTACGACACCCCCTCTTACTCAATACATGGATCTGAATCAAGGTTATCGTGAGAGGAGACTATGCCTGAATGTATTGGTTCGGACTCACATTGTCTATATTATTAACTGTATAGAAACCTGTTGCAAATAAATAGACCGCGGGCATATCTGACAGACGACAGTATAAATGATAGTTGTAAATCCAGCCTGCTGGACAAACAAACGGATCTACAAATGCTTATTGTGCAATTGTGTCATATTTCAAAATATTTTTTCTGGATAATAACTCAATTTTAAGCGACTGTGATGTTTCAATCCATCGATTCCCTTCTATTTCCGACGATAGAAAGAATATTAATCCTCTTACTGTTGAGAGACGTGAAATGTGGATTCAAGCAACTAGAAGAGCAGATTCAAGTCCTGATAAGTTGAAATGGGTATATTCATACATTTTGTATCTCAGAATTGGACTTATAATCTCATTAAATTACCATTCTTGTTTATGGAAATACGATTTGTTTGTCCAGCAGGCTGATGCATATGACATCACATGTCCGCGGTCTATAACTCTTACAAATCGAATAAAGCAATCAAATCCAAAAAAAAATGGATTCATTTTCGTCGAAGAATGAAGTAAAAAGTTTGATTGATCAAAAAAAAATAATATGACAATTTTTTTTATAATGGATATGGAATAATAATAGAAAATCAGAAAATTTTGAACGAAAAAATATGAAGAATATGAACAAGTGTTGAAACCAAGTTTCAAATTGTGTGCACGTACGTCGTTTCGATCGCTGGTATCCGCAATTGTCTTAGGGTGATGACTGACAGGGGGGGGGGGGGGGGAACGACAATACCTTTTCACTGTTACAATTTGAATGACAATACTTATATGTAATAATATTTTTATTCGTCAAACACTCACACAACACATCAATTGAAAAAGTGATTTTTTGCAATGAACTAGTTTGTGAACTATTTCACAAGCAATATCTGCATTTATGTATTCATGTAAAAAATATTTACCTAATTCGTTAGTAATATTTTGGATTCTTATTCTCCGAAACAAATGATTATATTTTTGCAGTGTCATTACATACCGAAAATGTAAAAAACACACATTTGAATGAGTTTGAGTAGAAAGCTCTCACAGCTAATAACAGAGGGGTCAGTACCAAGAAAAATATTGAAGAAATCTGAAAAACCATTTTTCCCAGTGGAAATTTATGAAAATCTAAAATATAGAAGTATCCACTCTTGGATCAAATTTAAATATTCTGATTTCCCTCGTATACGATAAAGATGAAATTTCCTCCAACTTTTTTTATTTTATATGGTGCCGTTTTTGGGCGGGTAGTGTCGAACACCTCTCCTGAACATAAAAATCACCCTCAACGAAACGGGTATTGGAATGTAATTTAATAACTAGATAAATGGATTCCTTCAATTTTCAACTAGCCTTTGCCTTCATTCACTGGGTCCCGAAATAGCAGATGCGATCTCTCCTCCTTTACTTGGGTCATTATGCTGATGGAAGTTAATGAATATAGCCTTTCGCAAGGAACTCATACTACTGCAAGGAGTGTATTCTTTCATTTGAAGTATCATCAGATACCAAAGGATTCCTGCATTTCGTTTTCACTGAAAGCGCATTACCCCAGTATACCATAACCATACAGTAGAGACCACAGAACACCAACTTCAGCAGTTTGACATATCGAGGTGTTAACAATCAACTTGATTAATGAGCGTCAAGCGTCAATGTGTGTTAAATATTGTATTTTGAAAAATGCACCTTATAATTAAATAACTCTTTCCAGTTGTGAGGCATGGTTGAAGGTATGTATCCGAGAGGATTTACTTGAAAAACCTCCCAAAGCTCTCTCTAACAACTATCGCTTGTGTGAATTTCACTTTGAGATAGAAATGTTCTAGAATTTCCCAAACATAGAAATTTGCAAATAGGAATTTAAAAAAAGGAAAACTAATAAATCTAACAAAAAAATTACTATTCCAAGTCATTTATTGTCTTAATTACATTGTTAATGTCTGAATATATCTATTGTTCATATTTGAAGCTTCTGCGAATAAAACATCCTCTTGGAAGCTTTTTATTTCCTGGTCATCGAATACCTACATTTCCAAACAAACATGGACTGGATAAAAGAAACAACTGAAAGGTGGAATAACTATCGTAGGTACTTGAGAATTTCAGATTATTCACATTTATTTCAAACGTTACTGTAGACAAAATATTAATTTTATGATGTGAAATAACATAATGATTTGATACTTGGTATCCCGTACATTCAAATTTGCCGCCACAAAATGACATTACACACCCCGAGCACAGAATGAAGGTCACAGAAATTTGACCCTCGAGAACAAAGGATTGACATTTGAGTGTCTCTACTAGTGAGATAGTGATAACAAATCTGGTGACATTAATCAGGGCTATTCACTAAGCAGAGTTGTTATGGATAGCGACTAAAAATTGTCGTTATGTTCAAGGTCAGTTGCTAAACGCGAAATTGGTATTCACTTTTCAAGTTAAGTTGCTACTATAATGACCAGTTGCTGTGAGTAGTGGTTCACAGGCAACTGCTCTAGATATCTTGTTGAGGAAAAACAGCTTACCACCGTCATATGGCAAGTTAATTATCAGAGTTGCTACGACGGTTAGCAACTGCGATAACCACTTCACTTAGTGAATAGCCTTGTTTATATCACAAGCACTCTCACTACTCTCGTTCATCGTACCCAGGACAAAAACATCGCATGGAAAGGTTATTATCGGTTATAATTGCACGAGTGCATAAAAATTACCGATAATTTTGCAAGAGCGGGATATCTAAAAATTGCAAGTTTATTATCATATTTTGGCGAAAGTGCCCGAGTCCGAAGGACGAGAACTCTTTTACAAAATACGAAAATAATCGAATGCAATTTGTATAAGATACCACGCTTGAATGCAAAATAATCTGGTCGTTTTTATGCACGAATGTAATATTGGAATATTTCACGAATAAAGAAATTCTCAAGGAAATGTTATTTTTTGTTCATTTATACTTTGCTCTATAGATTGTATGGAGTACTCACCTAAACTTGATGAGCAAATCAAGCAAATATTAGTTGTAATAAATATTATCTGAAAGTATAATAACTGTTATATATTGTTATATTATTATTACTAAATGGCCCGCGCGAAATTTTCATTTGTATTTTTGCTGACTGACGGGCGCTGTCCCGCAAAATCGATGACTGATAATTTTTTTTATGTTTCATATAGCATTTAATACCCTCACAAAAATTTTGAAGTGTAGTAAATTGATTGCACCGTATTTATTTTTTTGTACATACATTGCGACCGACTGACCAGCTCCGTCCCCATATTCAGCTAACTGACTATCGTACGTTTTATGTATATGCAATATAAAATCTGTATAACGATTTTCAGCTTTATTAAATTCGTTTTATTACCTCGGCAGGTACGGCAGGTTCGATAGCGTACCTGAGACACCTGTTCTCAGTTTCGCCTGACTGACTGCAGTATGTTTGTGTACACAACCACTGCAATAAGCCATAAAAAAAACAGGCTTAGTAAATTCAGAGAATTTTTTGGGCTCTGGCTCTTGGTCTATAATGTCTGAATATATCTATTGTACATATTTGAAGCTGCTGCGAATAAAATATACTCTTGGAAGCTTTTTATTTCCTGGTCATCGAATATACCTACCTTTCCAAACAAACATGGACTGGAGAAAAAACGCAACTGAAAAGTGGAATACCTATCGTAGGTACTCGAGAATTTCAGATTATTTACATTTATTTCAAACGTTACGCAACTGAAAAGTGGAATACCTATCGTAGGTACTCGAGAAGTTCAGATTATTCACATTTATTTCAAACGTTACAAAATATTAATTTTATGATGTGAAATAACAATGATTTGATACTTGGTATCCCGTACATTCAAATTTGCCGCCACAAAATGACATTACACACCCCGAGTACAGAATGAAGGTCACAGAAATTTGACCCTCGAGAACAAAGGATTGACATTTGAGTGTCTCTACTAGTGAGATAGTGATAACAAAAATGATGACATTATTTTATATCACAAGCACTCTCACTCTCGTTCATCGTACCCAGGACAAAAATATCGCATGGAAAGGTTATTATTGTACATATGGCATCGCTGCTTACACCTGCAAGAATATCTTGTTCCGAAGGCGGTTCAGCCTGTGACGTAACTTGACCTAAACGACGCGGTTCTATGCTTTATATTCATTAGTGTGCCTCTACTTGTACTGTACCGCTAGTCGTATTCTGTCGATTACACGATGGCTGAGGCTAAAAAATACGCCTACAAATATTGTATCGTTCCTCTGTGTCGAAGCACAACGATTAAAACCCCTGATAAAAGTTTCTTTCGCGTACCATTTGACAAGAGTAAAAGGGAGAAGTGGTGCAAACTGATGGGGCGAGACTTGATTGGACCTAAAAGCACTAAATATGTTTGCGAAGATCATTTCGATGTAAGAGTAAAGACGGGTTTAGTAAACGCCATAAAAGTTGAACCAATTGTATCCAATGTGCTGGTTTGCTAATTTCATGGTGTATAACTCATATATAATGGATATTTCATAATTGTTCACCTTGAATTATCAGCTTTTCTCATGCATTAGTATAATGGTCGGTTCATACACCACACTTTTACTTTTACTTTATCTTTTACTTTAAGAAAGTTGTCACAATGTAAATCAATCGAGGCGTTCATACACGACACTTTTACTTTTAGTTTAAGGATGAGAGCTTTTACTTTAAGAATGAAATAATTCAATAATTTTAGGGACTGCGCATGCGTGCATGTGAAGTCATCACAGCAAGCAGTGCCACCAATATTATGAGGAAACGTATTCTTCTGAATATTTTACAGAAATGATATAAAATGGGTGTTCTGTGAAATATCTGTCATTATCCGATACAGTTTGGTTGTCGTCACTGGTCAGTTGCAAATCAAAACAATGACGTAACCCACGATTACTTCCTCTTCTTCGTTTGTTTTTGATCACTGCGCATGCGTCCTGTTTAATTTAACACTGGTGTATGAACGGTCCAATTCCATTCTTAAGGTAAAAGTAAAAGATAAATTAAAAGTAAAAATGTGGTGTATGAACCGACCATAAGATGTGCACAAATTGAAAATACTCATGCGCAGCCTCAGACGTTTGGAATCTATCTCTGAGATCCCTTATGTTTTTCCTACTTGAGCTTGATTTTTTTTGTCTTATTGCGATGCATATTAATTAATAAATCATATCTATACAATTATTAGACAATGACCAAGCGCCATTTCAAGAAGTACTATACGTTGAGTAAACCACATTACCCTTATGCATTAGAGATATATATTTACTAATGAATTATAGATGCTTTATATAATGCTTATTTGTTCACTAAACCCGTCATTAATATACCATCTGCCAGTTTCTGATTGACATATTGAGCATTGAACTGTAAAAAGGGGTTTCCACTAGGCGGAAAATCTGAAGCGGATTTAAAAATCGGCTACAAAGATATGCTAAGGTTTCCATTGCTCACTCCTATTCTTCAAAACTATACCTTACCCAAAATCTGTCTTTTTCTTTTTATATAAAATAATTTTATATAAAATGATCGATTTTCATCATATTGAAGTAGGTAATTATAATAATCATTGCTATGGTCCATATCTGTGAAGAATTTTATCGAAAATCTCAAAACAAGACAGGTATTCAAATAAGTTTCGAGGTTATAAATCTGATGGAATCCGCAAAAAGTTGAACCATCCTCAATTTATATGCATATCCCCAATGAAATTGGCGGTAAAATTCTTCAGGTTCCAATATAATTATTATAACACTGAAAATCCGCTTATAATTATCCGCCTAGTGGAAACCCGTCTTCTCTATGCATTATGAGAATATGCATGTAGCTCATCAGGTAGAGATATGAGAAAGAAGTTGAGAAAATGTTAATTAAATCGACAAATTTTCACATGCGAGCAACAAAATTACTATAATTAACATGGACAATTAACTCAAATTCTGTCGGTTTACTTACCTGATGCTGCAATATAACATAACTACACACACTCTCTTAAAAAAAATGCGAAAATGTCCATTTTGACAGCTCCAGGCTTATTTGACACAACGTTGCCAGATTAACGCTGCCAGATTGTAAAATAAAGTAGTTCAAATCCTAACCAACCTCACCTAAAACCCACATTTATCGAATCTATTCCAATCAAAACTCAACTCACCTGGTGTGAAAAAAGTGTGCTTATAATACATCCATCCTATAACCAAACCTAACATTCGAAACGTGACGCGGTGATGACTCACTTTTAATATCGTTGCCTTATTTTACAGGTTGAAAATGACATAGAAAATTTAATTAAATATAGACTAGTAGGGGGAGCATTGAAGTTGAAAGCCAATGTATACCCTCATAAGTTCGACTGTCGAAAGGCGGTAAAACCCAAGAAAGGGCAGAGGCCATGTAAAAAAAGACGACGAACAGAAGGTTATGAAACGGAATTAGATGATAAGGAGAAACCGCAACTAGGGGACATCACTAAAGAATCATTACCAGATAATTATGCAATAGAAAAAATAAACAAACAAGTTCAAGTGAACATTAGACTTTCAAGAAGAAATAAAGCAGTGCAAACCAGTACGAAAAGGGGCAAAGGAAAAAACTCAAAACTTGAGTGTACCAAAATGGTTCATACTTCTACTCAGAGTACTAAATAATAAATATCGGTTTCTTCATTGAGATTTCGTCTTCAGAAGTGAGTATCAATCTTTCCACAGGATTCGGATTTCAAATTAAGTTGCCACCGCCATGGTGACGATTTGGTACTAGAGTTGTCCATTCAAGGTCACTCGTTGTTTGTCTACTTTTTCTAATTTCATTGCTATGGAGGTTGAGGTTTTTGAAGAAATTTTCTGAAAATAGATTTTGTTGATCCATGTACCTATCGGAAAAATTGCATTTCAGACAATATTCAGTACCTATAATCACACAATGGGTTGTGAGGGAAAATGCTGTTGGAATTGGATTTCAAAAGGAATACTCTCACTGAATCCCAAAGTGGTCCGAGTGTACCCCCAGTGGTCCAGGAGAGACTTGACGGGGGTCCAGGTTGGCCTGACCAAAAAATGGAGAATATAGTGAGAATATAGCTGCAGAGGGTCCACTGGAACCAACAGAATTTTCAAAGGGGTATATGAAAAACAAATTCGGAACCTCTGACTGGAGGATACCCTGCAATTTCATCCTATTGTTTCCCAAAGTCTTCACACCACCAAACTCCAGTGAATTAATTCAAGTCTTGGCTGGGCTCATCATCAGAGGATAGTTTCAAAAGTTTGTGTTGGATATAAATGTATATCTCTTTATTTTGAAGAGCCTTCCTAAATAAACTGGAAATCTGGATGTTTTCTTATATTGTAGCGAGACATCCTTTTACCTTGACCATACGAATATGCTTCTGTATGCTTGTACATGGAAGCAATATGTAGATGGGTTAGAAAAATAGTTGTGGAGTACTTCTAGTTATTGGTTTCTGTATTGGATGTGAACATGAAATGAATAAAGGGACAATGTGGTTTGGAAGCAGCAATACCATTCGAATATAGACAGTAGGTGAACAATGAGATAGGGCCCTTGATGTAAAAGTTCAAACTTTTTGTAGAGATCAATTACCCTAACACCAAAGTGATATTTTTGCACTCGACACGTGTTTCGCAAACAAGCTGAGCACCTTCAGGGGGAGTAAACTGTTGAGAAATCAATCAGAATAATCTGTAGTTATCAGGCGAAGTCCATGTTGAACTAAAATTAGATTGTAAAGTATATAAATAGTTTACCCTAGTCTTTAGATTCAGTATCAGTTTGCTTCTCTTGAAAATAATAACTCTGTTAGCGAAACACGCTTCAAGTGGAAAAATAACAGTTTGGTGTTAGGGTAATCGGTCTCTTCAAAATGTATCAAAAATAGAAAGTGTAACTTTTCATCCATAACTCTTAAATATCGTCCTTCTGTTATGGTAGGTTGAGTAAAATATTTACTGTAAATAAAATTTCAAAAGAAGCTCTTTTTTGCACAATGACCTTTGTGAATTGTATTTTCATTTATCAAATACCCAAAGAAATAAATTCACACATTTCTATATTTATTGCCATTGAGGTAAGTTGGTATACTCCCTGGAAATAGCCATAATGGCTTGCTTCTAAAAAAATTACAAGGGGTGTTTTACTTTCAAAATCCTAGTGCACAGTATTTACTAGAAATCGAGGTTGAAATCCCCGAAATCTTGAATGCAATCCCTTATTTGATAATTTGCTGTACTCCACCTGAGTGAAATAACCCTCGAAAAATTATATCGAGTACATCTTATCCAATCCATCTTCGCAAAGGACTAATAACGTATATGCCCAGCATGTAAGATGGTGAGATAAGAAAACACCTATTATATCTGTTCACTGTGTTGAAATTTATTCCTAGTAGGGGTGCATCTGGAAATGTAGCTGAGAACAAATAAATCCATAATCCAGTGATTCAATTATATAATTTTAATTTACTTCTCACATCCACTGAAAGTTGCCTACTGGGATAATCAGTTTCGATATATATATATATATATATATATATATATATATATATATATATATATATATATATATATATATATATATATATATATATATAGGTACACAATAAAAATTTGATTGACCCAAAATGAATAGCAGTACACAAGAAAAGTTTCTCAAGACATGCAATGTGTTCCTCGATTGTTTATGATAAAATACTAAATAAAAGCTCAACAAATGAGCAGTTCAATCAGAGATCAATACAGAAGTCATGAAATTGATTTTTCAATAACAATTCTCCAGTGTATACCTAGATGAATACGGCTAGGTATGCTCTAGATATTCTGTCACAAGTCGCCATAAAGAAAGGTTGGTAGGTTTCTCTTCAAATCTCTAGTTATGTGGATCCAATAGAGAGGTGAAAGACTTCGATGATAACATAATTTGAGAGTTTTGGTTCATGACTGTTTCAATCAATTATATATAGATGTGGTTGTCACTGTCAGGGATATACCAAAGCATAGCAGCAATACATTGTATTATATTTTAGGAACACTAGGGAGCTGCATCTCTCGGCACATGTTGATAGTTTTTTTACCATATATCCATCATGTTCGATTCAAGACATATTTCCGTGCCAAAAACTAAGTTCTTCCTGTATATTCTTGATAAGCTAGAATATTGAAGTGTTAATTCGAAATGATTCGATAATAACCATCTGAATGTTGAAAATAATCGTGGAAAATGTTTCTGGACCCATGTCCATATAATTCATGTTTTGGTCAAGTAATCTTTCCTGTCCTATCAAATAAAAAGAAACTGATTCCCCTTCTCAAAAGAGGAGACATTCACTTGGTGGAAAACTATCGTCCACTTTCGATAATACCCATCATTGATAACTTTATTAAGATCATGGTTGACAGAAGGCCAACAACGGATTTCTTCAAAAAACATAAATCATCGGTACGATTTTAGGAAAAATCGCATGACATTGTTCGAAATTGGTGAGTGACGCTGTTGATGGTTTTGAAGAAGGAATACATACAGCATGAGCAAAGTGTTCGATTGCATCTCTCATCAGGTTTTACTTGGGCAACGACACCATAAAGGAGTTGTAAGAGACAAAGGATCTGTCAGTACAGATATAATCATGATTTCCTACTAGCCACCTGTCATATGCTTCTTCTGAAATTTTCGTGATGCAGAAACACGCTGTCAGGACAATTGCTGGTTTGGGCCCAAGAAATTCATGCAGGAATACGTTTTCGAGATCAGGTATGATGGCAGTACCTTTTATGTTCATTTTTCAAAATCTTTCGGAGTTCAATGAAAATACCAACAGTTACCTATCCTACCAATAACTCGAACCATACCTATAATACCATGCATGGAGATTTTCCATCGAATAAAGGGTTCAGACCACAGAACACAAAAATAAATGAAATATGGAAGCTTGGGGTCAACAACCAGCAAGGAAGCTGATGGCGCTTATTTTTTTTCCAAGTATGGTTCCAACTAGGAGTTAAGGAGTAAGAATTTGTGGTGGATCAATATTTGACAAAATGGTTAAGGCTTTCGCGGCCGAGGTTTTCGGTATTACTACTTTTCTTCGGGTTTGAAGGCCGTCGTTCTTTGGAATTTCTTCCTAACGTTTCTCTAGCGCGAGTGGCTAGCTTCTTGAGTGGCTTACTCATCTCTCATCTATTATTCCCATGACTAAACGTTTAGATTTCGTAAGGCGTATTTATATTGATTCAGGTAGTCTATATGTTAATTACTTCTGTCAGGTTCGAAGAATAATCATCAATATTATTAGCACAGGCCGCACTACCTTTTGATTTCCTTAGAATGGATTTGCAAATTTTGTTTAGACTCAACGCTTCTTCTTTTCTGTTAAAATTGTCCGTGTGTTTGTGGATCTCTATCGAGGGTAACCACAGGATTCTGTTTGAAAATGCTAAACTGCTTGCCCCCCAACCAGGGTTACACACGGACAATTTTAACAGAAAAGAAGAAGCGTTGGGTCTGAATAGAATTTGGAATCCCATTCTAAGGAAATTTCGCTAAAAATCGTATAACTTGTGAAATTTGGTAAAATTTTTCGAAACCATTCTGGCCTCGAATCTTTCCAGTCCTCTCGGGTCCAAACGAAAAAAGCTGATAAATTTCCATTTTTCGGAATGAATGGGTTCCAGAGTTATGCTCCAGCGTGAGTTTATCACATTTCTTCTTTGAATATAAAGTTATTCACCAGGAAATTTTTATTGCATACATTCATTGCATTAATGAATAAAGAATGCAACCGACTTATTATTAATCATAATAATAGCTCTTTATTTGCCAAAATAATATTACATTTGCGAGTTTTCTGAAATCTTATACAGGAAAAAGCCGAAGATCAGTGGTTGTGTCCAAAGATACAACCTCTGTTTTTCAGCTTAAGCTTTTAAAAAAGCTTCTACTACTAGGTGATTGGTGATGTAATGACTAATCTGAACAAAATCCATAAAATGAGTCGAATAAAAAAATATAACATGAGAATGAATTCATACATATTCATTTATGCATACATATACACTATTGGTTGTACCACCGTTTTAGTTTTGTTCGCCCCAAACACTCAAGTTCTTCTGGAGATAATTTCTTTCGTAGTTGTGCAGTTTATTTATCTCCGTAAGTTTTTCACTTCAATCGTAAGTACAGCTTGCCCAATACAGCAATGCGCCTCAAGGGTGCCGTTCCTCAAGGGCAAGGGAGGGCAGCCGCCCCCTGGATTTTAGATTTTTCATTCCATACGCCGCGTAAGACACGATAATTTTGCAAAAACCACACTCGTAAGTATTTTTCAAAAACATTTTCATTTCAATTTAATGCATTACTTTCATTTGAAAATAATTTTTCCCCCTCCCAACATTTTTTATAACGGCGCCCATGATGCGCCTGAGAAATGACGTAGATGGGAAGTGCAGAACAATCGGCCTCTTGAAACCTTCAGCCGGTTTCACTGCGTCTTCAGCGACGTGGCGAATTCAGACTCAGAACTATGTTGTACAAGCTGTCGGCATTTCCTATCGTCCCCCGTTATAACGGTGTTGAAATTGGTGCCACCCCTGTTTTGCTCTGGTGTGAGTTTATAAGATTTTTAACCTAACTCATTCATTTCTTGCTACACTTCTGCTTCGAAGAGATATTGTATGAAATAAAGTCGGTAATAAAAAAAGAAAAGTCGAAACTCTTTCAAATACCAGATTACAACATGTTGTAAAGACTTATTTCGTCCCATAAATATGTCCGCCTCGAATATTTTAGTTTTTGAACGTTCCCACATAAATACCTGTCGAAGGAAACAAGCATGTCCACTTTATGCTTATTCTTTGTATAGCAAAATACCACGACTACCTACTCTATGACAAAGAACTTTGGCTTTGGCTTGACAGGAATCAAACGAATTGATTGAATCAGGTGTTCCAGAAAAAAGATTTCAATAATATATATGCTTTTTTACCTGAATGAAGTTCTTTGTTGATGTTATCTCAGGTTCGTGTTATTTCGAAGTATTTCAAACATTTTTAAATTCACGAAATGAGTGTATAAAGCCCTAACGTCCAATGAGAAACATGAGCCATATTTTCTCGGTTAAGTATTTGAAATCATTTCATTTTCGCGTTGAATTAATTACATTCAATGACATCACATCTGTCAAATATTGCAAGTATTTCAAAATCACTTCGGAAAAATGATTCAATTGAGTGGGGGTACGTCAACTTTCAATTCCAAATCCCAAAGAAATATTCGAAATAACTACTAGAAACAGCAAATTGTGTTATCATTAGCATATCCATTTTACTAGATATTATTACCAAAGATTATCTTTGTTATTACCACAGTATACTGCAATAAACTTAATCCAGGTTGAGGTTATGTTATTATTAAACACTGGGTTGAGTTGTGACGTATATTATTTTTGAAAATATTCATTTTTGCGATGATGGAAACGATGACGTTTATAATGAAATGATGGTTTGAAAAAATTTCAAAATATTCAACCGAGAAAATATGGATATGATTTCAAACAAAATAGGAATACCCCCTGTATTCGACGATTTGGGTATTGATAACTGCGTTCGAAGAAAGTTCGTGCAAAACTTGCTTTCAAAATAAAACTTCAAAATGTTTCCCGTTGACCTCCTTACAACAAATAGCTACCTGTAACCGCAGTCAGAATAAGTTTAATTTGATATATAACAAACGCGATTCGTGAGTTATGGCGGATTTATAAAAAGAAGAAATAAAATTTAGTAAAATAAGAGAGTCGGATAGAGACATTTAAGGTAGAGCGTTAGTAAAATGAATGAGCTGAAATTGGGAATGAACAGTAAGCTGAAAGTTGGTCACCGTTCAACTTGTGATTTAAGTCAGGATTTTACACCACTTTGACTACTTATCATAATCAAAATCTTGAATCCCATTTTTGTTAAATCATCTTTCGAACAATCTGTTCAGGCCAGTCTCAAATTCTGGCACCTGTCAGAAAACAACTACTCTCCTGGCTAATACCACGAAGGGCATTGAATTATATCCGACCAGGTGCCAGTGCAGGTTTCTTTACAGAAGTAAATCCTGCATTTGCTTTCGTCGATTTCGTGGGAAATCATCGACTTTATGTTAATGATGGCACTGCCTTGCACTGACGAGTGGCCAAATAGCCCGAAACCGGTCTGCAAGTGTGTCCTTGTGGTACTAGCCAGGGGAGTAGTTGTTTTCTGACAGGTGCCAGCCGAAACGTACTGTGTAGGTAATTTGAGACTGGCCTGAACAGATTGTTCGAAAGATTATTTGATTTAACGCCAGTCTTCAAGTATGCCCACTGACTATGTCAAGTGTTTTTACATTTTCCTCGCAGGAGGAATGGGCAAATTCGGTTTGCTTTTGGAATACCTCGTCCATTGGTAGATGGCGTAATAACTTCGTTGTTCGCATCAAGTTTGGCCGGGGCTTGATACTCGTGTAGGAGTTTGATTTTTAATTATGGGAAATCATCGACTTTATGTTGATGATGGCACTGCCTTGCACTGACGAGTGGCCAAATAGCCCGAAACCGGTCTGCAAGTGTGTCCGTCCCTATAATTGAAAATCAATTCCTTCATTTGTATCGACGAAAGCAAATGCAGGATTTACTTCTGTGAAGAAACCTGCACTGGCACCTGGTCGGATATAATTCAATGCCCTTCGTGGTATTAGCCAGGGGAGTAGTTGTTTTCTGACAGGTGCCAGCCGAAACCTACTGTGTAGGTAATTTGAGACTGGCCTGAACAGATTGCTCGAAAGATTATTTAATTCAACGCCAGTCTTCAAGTATGCCCACTGACTATGTCAAGTGTTTTTCCATTTTTGTTACACTATTTCTTGAGCCCTACAGCATTAGTGTGTTGAAAAAAAAAAGAAGTCCGTCCTAGGAACAGGCAGAGGAAATGTGGGTTGCTACCAAAGCTTGATCATTTTGTAGACACAAATTTGAAAAATATAAAAATATAGCCTACCAATTTTTCAGTCAGGTGCTAACATATAAAAAATATTCTCCCTACCTAAGAATAACTTCGATATGATTGGTCGAGAAATATTGCTGTTTCCACCTTTTTTCTAAAAAAGGGGGAAAAAAAGTTTTTATCCTGTTACATACAACTTCATTTCTAATTCTGATGGCAGATATTTTTTCAAAATTGAAAAATTGTCTACAACATAATTTTTCCAAATATTAAATTTGTTCATCATATCGCTTGTCATTTTCACGTCTTTCACAAGTTTATAAACTTCGACTGGGAGTGAATTGAAAAAAAAATTAATGAAACAGTGATTGAAGAGAGTTCAGGTCCATCGAATTATACGAAGAAGGTGACAGAAAATGCTGTAAATTTTTAATTATAGCCGAGGGCCCTACCTTGTTCTATGATAAATCCCAATGTTTATAAATGAAGTCAATATGAGTTTTTTCAGGGTGAAATAACTGTGTAAATTCTCACATTCCTCCGTTCCCACAAGGATAAAATTGTTAATGACTCCCAGGGTAAAATTCCATGTTACTATTGCCATAGAATATACCATGTAGGCCAGACCAACAGACGTGTGATTAGTAGAGTATACGAACATCAACTTGCTGTCCAGAAGTCAGACCCATCCTCAGCCCTGTCTAAACATTGTCAAGAGACAGAATATAGTTCTTCTTTTATTGTAGAATTGTTAATGAAAATTAGTTGATAATGAACCTATAAAGGTTCGAAATATGTACTGATTGATGGTTTTACCGTTCTAACATCTGGGGTTGATAGTTAATTGTGAGGACGACTGAGTTTTTCTGCATCGTGAATCTAACACACACTTCTCTTCGAGATATAATGGACTTCTACCACAGGTTGATATATGGGGATGGGGGATGGTATAGTATTTTTCACAGTAAATGGTATTGGCTTATTAACTGCAATAAACTACCCGATTTAATCCCATTGTGTAGAAAATCATCTGGTAAAAGATGCAAATGTGCTACAGGGTCGAACTTAAGGAATTTGAATTTTGCATAATGTAGGAGATATACAAGTAATTTATTTAAATGTCACAATTCTGTTCTATATTTAGTTCAGTGTCGCTATCGCTATCCTCATCTAAATTAATTATAATTGGCGCAATTGATTTTACAGAAAGGTACGAGTTTTCAACATTTATAACATGACTAACAGAACTTCTCCAACTCTCGGTAGGAATGTCATTCATACAGTTCCTAATTAATTCTACCACACTACCACTTGAAGTCGGAGAAGTATTTTTTCCGCGCACGCTCGATTTAAGTTGGTGCCACATAAGCTCTATGGGATTGAACACGCAGTAGTAGGGAGGTAGTCGTAACACTGTATGTCCCAATTCTTCTGCAATTGTATCACAAACATACGTTTTTTTTTTTTTAAAACACTTTAACTGCCAAGTCGACTCGGATAAATTTACCTCTGGGCCAATTTTTATTTTCTCACAATTCTACCGAATTCTCATCTCTAGGTGAATGGCAAAAGCAGGAATTTATTTTTTTGGACGAATTCGGAAAAATTTCCAATAGTTTTGGGTGTGTGACAAAATGACTCACCCGGCGTAGATGTCAACAAAAATTCATCCTGCGCCGTGTGCTTCATTTGGACTCACACAATTTTTGTGACCTTGCACCGACTCTGCGTAGTTTGGACGTTTCGTACGACATTGGTGGTTCTATAAAAGTTCTATTCATGTGTAAACAGAACATCGCAGTGGATTCTTTTTTTTTAATTGAGTTTTTTATTCATAACCTTCCACAACCTAAAAAATTATTTATTCAAATTCATTTCATCAATTTTTTTTGTGGTCAAATTCAGAATACTACAAGTTACTCACAAATGGAATATATTTTCTTCACGAAGAAAATATTATTTTGTGAACTTAGACTTGTAGACTTAGACTAATAGTTTGGCCTTCTACGTTTGTATAAATTTTCTATATTAACTCTATTATTTTCAAGTTGTGGAAGGTTATAAACCCAAAAAACTCAAGTGAAAAGTTTATTTTCCTTCACAAAAAATTAGATTCACACAATAATTGCAGTGGATGTTCAATGTCTCAAAATCTGTTACTTTCAACATCTCTGATATGTTTCTGTGCTCTATATGGGAATTCTGACAATCTGCAATAGAAATTACTGATCCAGATAAACTTTCAGCAGATTTCTGAAACAAAAATTCTTCCGAAAATTGAAAATCTACACAACGCGACAATGCATTGCAGCAAGTGTTTTTTCACTATATCCGCTCACGAGCGCAAAAATGGTGTCGATGAATGACATTTCTCGGGGTACATCAACTTTGCGTTGAGTTTCGAAAACGCCAAAGGCTACTTCGTTATGCGGTTGTAAACAAATATTTGTATGTTTGGCGTGTCTTAGCCTGTCAATTTGATTTGTCGCGTGAAGTATACTATCAGTTAGAAAAAAAAACAAAAGGAGTTAGAAGAATGGGCAATGGACTTATCTGACGACGACTTGAATATGAGTGACGATGAAGAGGAGCGTATGAGCGACGAATCCTGTGATGATATCGATGACTCAAATGCTGACCAAAACTATAGTCCAAGTACGACCGATAGTTCGGAAGAAGAGAATCGTCCTCCTACATCAAAAATTGCACAAGAAAAGGGTAAAAGTGAAAAATTAATCCAATGCAAGTAAAGTAGTTTTGAAGCTCATGAACAATTCACTTGATTGTGGTAGGGTCGTTTATACTGATAACTGGTACACCAGTGTGGGATTGGCAAGAAAATTAGCAGCGCATTCAACCCATCTCGTCGGAACTTTACGAAGTGATCGTAAATATGTAACCCCAAAAATATCATTACTGCATCTCTGAATCGGGGTCAAATCTTTGGTGCGGAAAGTGACGATGGCATAACAGTGTTCAAGTGGAAAGACAAGCGAGATGTCCTCATGCTCAGTACAAAACACAGTATAGAGACAGCTAATATTGGCCAGCGTCAAAAACCCGTCGCGATCATTGACTATAACGCTGCCAAGTCATTCATTGATATTTCTGATCAAAGGACTTCTTATTCTTCGCCTTAAGAAAAGCTCTGAAATGGTATCGGAAAATAGCAGTGCAGGTCTTATCGGGAACAACAATCGTAAATGCCCTTTTTCTTTATAATAAAGCCAATGCAAAAAAAACGTCAATAACAAAATTCAGAGAAAAATTATGTTCTCAATTGCTTCATTATTCTGATTTAGACGATATTTATAATATTGCAAGACCAATACCAAACACTCACAAGTTGGAAATTGCAGAGAAAAACAAAAAGGTAATTCGAAGCCGTTGCAAAAGCTGCTATACAAGGTATTCCAAGGCGCAGGGAAGAACATATGCAATAAAAATGGCCAAGACTGTACGCTATATATGTGTTGGATGTCCTGAAAAAACCTCATATGTGCAAGGAATGCTTTTTTAACTTACATAACATTTCATAAGCATTATAATTTGTGATATAATTACGAACTTTTGTTAAAATGTTCCATAATGAAAATTAGGGCCACCCACCCTTATTTCTGTACGCTATGTGTTATAAAAGTTGCTTTACGCCATTACTACTAGAAACCTCATGAATATATACGAGAACTATACGAGTTTCAGAGACACAATGCGGAAAGTACTTTCTCTGCCTGAGCGTCAATATAGCGCACGCGGCGTTCAGTGCATATGCTACGTGCGTCAATATGACGCACACGGCAGTTAAAGTGTTAAAGACTCAGCACTTGTAAAAGTTCTTTTTTTGTATGATTTTCCTCAAAATATATGTCATTTGCAGTCATGAAGTTTTGAATCTCCAATTTGGTATTCATTGAGCCAGGATTTTTTTGCAATTGTCGACTATGATAGCTTGCGTTGTCCATTACTATAACGCTGTTTGGCGGAATGTTGGGTAACAGACAATTTTTAAACCAATCTTCAGAAAGCTCTGCTGTCGTATCTTCGTGATAATCAACACAAGAGTCCTTAATATTTTTGACAGAAAGCCACATAGCGTTTGGGATCCAACCATTTTCTAATCCTGCGTGTAATATTGTGATTCTCTTCCCTTTATTTGATGGTGCTTCTGTTTAACACTTATCAGAGGAATCAGACCATCCTTTGGAAGGGGTGTCATGCGTGTCAAACCACGTCTTACCGAGGTAGAGTATTGGCCGATTTTCAGACCGGTATCTTCTTATTGACGTTATATATTCAGAACGCCAGTTTATTGAACGTGTGGATTCCATTATTACTTGTCTCTTGTCAATTTTGCGATATTTGAAGCCCATTGCAGACAAAGCTCGCTAAAGAGTAGTGAGGCCACAGTTGATGTGAGTTTCGTCATTGATGAGCCGTTGTTTCAGACTTTTGATTGTAGGGACACGCTGCTCATCGTACATAGTGTAGATTTTTCGCCTTATCAAATATTTCTCCCAGTCGTCCAGACTTTTTGTGACACCGGAATCTTTACGCTTTTTTCTTGATTCCATGGAATTTTCAACAATTCGTCTAACTGAAGTAAGAGGCACCTTCGTCAAATTACTGGTTACTTTTGCTGCAGCACCCGCGTTATATCCTTGCTGAAGTAAGGAACTATACACATTTTTTATAATGATTTTCGCGTCACAAGATAAGTGATTCTTCTTTAACGAACCACTGGAAGAAGCACTATTACTTTCTATCCACGGACGCCACATACTGCCTATTCTGTACGTTGGGGTATAAAATCTTCGCTATTAATGTCTGTAATAACGAATAAATGTTATAAAATTATTGCACGCCGTAACACAAGTGAACACTTCCAATGAAATACAAAGACTAAAATGAACAAGAAGTGTGAGCTGTAATCCTCTTCAATCCCTCTCTGAGAAACAAAATTACCTGAATCCGGTCCTTTTACATTCATGATGTGCATCTCGGATTTTACAACTTAAGGGTCTAATTGGTTTTATTATAATCCTCCAGTCAATACCATTTATTGTGAAAACTACTATACGCTCAGGACACTAGACACGGTAATAAGAATACGTCCTCCAATTTCATATATACTCGGTGCAGGTCTGAAAGCTGTCTTCTTGACCAGCTGAATCATCTCAGCGGGTGTAGTGGTATATTACAACATAGTGTTCGACTTGAAATCTTCAATTCTCGAAACCGCATCCTACTTTGCACAATCAATGTTTATAAAAAATCATAAAAGCATTAGCAACATTTCCTGGACGAGATATTGTTTTATCATTTCCGATATGTAACTGGTACAGAATTTTTTATCGTGATCATGTGAATTCTTTCTTCTCATTTCTCCAATTAATTTCCATGATTCCATTGAAATATTGTTGGCCTGAATTATTCTATTTTCATTTTATGTTATTGTTTTGATTATTCATTATACATAACAATGTTTCTATTTTCTTTCTTTCCAACTCCACTTGCAGGCAACATAATTGAAATGCATGACAAATTTGTATCTCTTATTTTTTTGCATTCTTTGTGACACGAGTAGGTTCAGAGACTGAATTAGTCTAGTGTAATTCATAGAATGTATTCAAAATTTGTCGTCAGTAAATCATAAAGTCTTTCTCCATATACTTGAAGACGTTGAATTATTTTATATCTAGGTGATTCTTTACTATGATACAATTACCTCATCGTTCATATACTTATATCTACAGAATGTATTGAGCATTGAGTAATTTTTGTGGTTTCACTACTCAATGTATTGCCCTGAGAATAAATATATGAACTTCGTGAGGTAAAACTGGTTTCATTTATTCAACCTATATATTAACTATTCCCCTGGTAGTAATTTTCAGTTATTGTTGTGGCTCTGTATTATTTATTGAATGTAAAAAAATCAAACAATTAGTCTAAAATTATACAGGAATAAAAACTAAGGGTTTTTGTATGAAATAATATATAAAAACTCAAATCGACTCCTAGTCTCATTCAGTATCGACACTTGAGTACCGTAAAAAAATTGATAATATATATGACACAAATATTGGAGATGGTATATTCATTGTAGAAGCTGGATTAATTTCATAAATATGTCACAATCTGATTCTGATTATGGAAGATCTGAATTCATTAATAGATGATGCTGTAAGCAATCAACCAAACCATATGAAAAAATTGTTAAATTTTATTCCGAATTAAGTTTTTGATAGAAATCAGGAGAAAGTAAAATATTTTCAGTTATCCACGTTGAGAAGTTCTTGGTGAAATTGATACCGAAGCAGTCACTCAACAAATACTTTCCTGGAAATCCCACAGATCGGTCAAATTCTATCATCCAATCTCGAGAAAGTACCGTACAAGTTGAAATTGTTAGGTTTCATTTCCAAAAAAATTGTTTTGCTAGACTTACTGCTTGCTTTTTCGATGACATTCATCCGATAAAATGGTTCATATGTTGCTAAAAGTTAGTCGATACCTGATTCGTTTGTTATGTGATACACCAACAACGGAACCCCATTAGAACAAAATTACAGAAATAAATATCAACAAAATCAATATAATCATTCAATCAATTCCTTCATTTGTATCGCCAAAAGCAAATGCAGGATTTTTTTCTGTGAAGAAACCTGTACTGGCACCGGTCGGATATAATTCAACGCCCTTCGTGGTATTAGCCAGGGAAGTAATTTTTTCTGTCAGGTGCCAACCAAAACCTACTGTGTAGGTAATTTGAGACTGACCTGAACGAATTACTCTAAAGGTGATTTGACAAACAAAAAAGAAAAGATAGGTGCATACTTTCCGTTGGAACACTTTGTATAACTGATATAATATTGGTTGATACTTGATGAAGATCAATGATACCTTTGAATTTTTTATCAATAACAAAATTATTCAGTTAATGTTCTTAACACCGTTTACGCATTAACTACCTCAGTAAATTTCAATAAATAGGGTATTATTAGAAAGACAATTCAACTCATGTATAAAATATCCCATAAGCCGCCGTGATTTTGTCATTATGACAGCGAAAAAACTTTGCCCTAGGTTTTTCAGCGACAAAACGAAACCTAACTCTTGAAAGCAGCATATGGCAACCAGAATTGTAAACAAATCTTTGACGGCGTCTTTGTCAATTTTTCACTTGCGTTGTCAAAAGAGTATATCTGATCTGTGAAAATGAAATATAAGAATTGTGTTTCTAACTATTGTACTTTTCCGTTGAATCGAATAAACTAAACTGTATTCATTAAATTGTCGTACCGAATTACAATAGAGCTTTTTTTTGTCGAAGAAAACTTGACATTTCCATGTTCCTTTCTAAAATGACAATTTTCCATATGTAGTACGAACGAAACTGGAGGTAATTGATAGAATGAATCGGGTATTAAGAAAGGGCATCAAAGAAACAGGAATCACAATTTTCAACGGAACCTGTTTGACTTTTAATTTTCATCCTCTGAAATAAGTAAGCTTCCTTGAAAGTTGTTTTCTGACAGGTGCCAGCCAAAACCTACTGCGTAGGTAATTTGAGATTGGCCTGAACGAATTGTTCGAAAGATGATTTGATTCAACGTCAGTCTTCAAGTATGCCCATTGAGTATGTCGAATGTTTTTACATTTTCCTCGCAGGAGGAATGGGCGAATTCGGTTTGCTTTTGGAATACCTCGTCCATTGGTAGATGGCGCAATAACTTCGTTGTTTGCATCGGCTTTGGTCGTGGCTGGATTCTATGAAGGATTTTGATTTTAAATTATGGAAAGTCATCGACTTTATGTTGATGATGGCACTGCCTTGTACTGACCAGTGGCCAAATATCCCGAAACCGGTCTGCAAGTGTGTCCGTCCCTATAATTGAAAATCAATTCCTTCATTTGTATCGCCAAAAGCAAATGCAGGATTTTCTTCTGTGAAGAAACCTGCACTGGCACCGGTCGGATATAATTCAATGCTCTTCGTGGTATTAGCCAGGGGAGTAGTTGTTTTCTGACAGGTGCCAGCCAAAACCTACTGCGTAGGTAATTTGAGATTGGCCTGTACGAATTGTTCGAAAGATGATTGATTCAACGTCAGTCTTCAAGTATGCCCATTGAGTATGTCGAATGTTTTTTTATTTTCCTCGCAGGAGGAATGGGCGAATTAGGTTTTTTTTTGGAATACTTCGTCTATGGGTAGATGGCGCAATAACTTCGTTGTTTGCATCAGCTTTGGTCGGGGCTTGATTCTATGAAAGATTTTGATTTTTAATTATGGGAAGTCATCGACTTTATGTAGATGATGGCACTGCCTTGTACTGACGAGTGGCCAAATAGCCCAAAACCGGTCTGTAAGTCTGTCCGTCCCTATAATTGAAAATCAATTCCTCCATTTGTATTGCCAAAAACAAATGCAGAATTTTCTTCTGTGAAGAAACCTGCACTGGCACCGGTCGGATATAATTCAATGCTCTTCGTGATGTAAGCCATGGGAGTAGTTGTTTTCTGACAGGTGCCAGCCAAAACCTACCGTGTAGGTAATTTGAGACTGGCCTAAACAATTGTTCGAAAGATGATTTGACAAACAAAAAAAAAAGATAGGCGCATTCTTTCCGTTGGAACACTTTGTATAACTGATATAATTGGCCGATACTTGATGAAGATCCATGATAACGTAATTTACTCTATTCTGTGATTTTCATTAGACAGTTTATGGAACCGCTAAACATGTTTCACTATACAAGAGCTTCTTGTTCAGTGAAAACGTGTAGCCTAAATCACCGAGAGAATAATAGACACTATACGCGAGTTTTTTTGATGGAACATTTTGTTACATTACATACATATTTTAGAAACACTATTATTTTATTCTAATAAACATTTCAAACAGTACTGTTAACAGGTTTGAGTCAAATTTGTTTGGATTCGAAAGCTATTTCGATATAACACGCACATTCATAATCGCTGATAGCTCAGTGTAAATGCTCCTTGTCTTATTTTTTCTCTTATATGTAGGTACAGAACTGATTTGAAAATATTCGGTGCTTTAACGATAAAATTTTAAGAACCGATTGTTTGAAGCAACAATGTAAGATTAAGGCTAAATCAAGGAAGTATTCGACATCAACGAATAATTACTCATTATTCACTAGTGAATAACGGGTATTATTAAGGTCGAGCAAACTGTTTAATGAAAATCACACAATGAAGTAATTTTCAATTAATAGTACGTTATAGTATGTACATTTTATTTCTCACCTCTATTATACAAGGTGTAACTGGAGAAGTGTAAAGCATTTAAGGGGGTGATTCCTCATCGAAAAAAAGATAGGATCTTTCATATAAAGAAACTCCATTGGAGCATCCCTTGTTAAGATACAGCCCCAGAAAGGGGGTACATAAAATTTGTATAACAAATTTTTTTCACGAGCACTGAAAAAGTTACAATATTGAAATTAACCTGACGTTTTGTACTACCAAAAAGACACTTAGCCAGTAATTTATTCGGTTTACCCCATGGTTGTAAGGGGTGGAAAACGCAACCCCTAACTTTTTATCTTATTATTTGTTTACCATTTGAAAATTTATTTCCGATAGCGTGTTTCATTCTAAACAAAAATATCTCCTGGGTTTTTTGCCCAAAATAAACCAGTTCGCAGCAAAAAATTATTTTACGAACAACTACAGAGATACATCGTCATTAAACGATTAAAGGGTAATTGACAAAACTAATTTATTGATAACAAAACACACAACATGTAGAAATCATAGTAGATGTTCAATACATGAAAATAATTGTTATACAAATTCTATGTACCCCCTTTTAGGGGCTGTATCTTAACAAGGGATGCTCCAATGAAGTTTTTTTATATGAAAGATCCTATCTGTTTTTCGATGATGAATCACCTCCTTAAATGTTTTACACACAGTCACACCCTGTATTGTGTTCTGCGTTCTCTAAGACGACTAGACACTATATATACCCAATTGCGATGATATAGTTTAGAATGCCAGATTCTATTGACTTTTTCCCCTGAACATTGTTCCATCTATTGATTCCCAGATTGTTCCCTGAATGTTGTGGGATTTTCCTTAAAATAATGTGAGTCTGGTGCGGATTGCTCATTTGTAAAAATTTCGAATGCAATATGTAGGTATCTACTTAAACTGGACTAAGTGTTACTTCGACAGAAAATTTTTTTGCAAGCATTAAACACGAGCTAAAATCGAATGAGAGGCTTTTTGTAAATGATTATAGGTTTCTATTTCCCAATGAAAAATAATGAAGGGTCAAAATTAGAAAAACTCTGACGTACAGTTGTTGTTTCACAAAACTATTTTTGTCTTTGTTCCAATTCTGATTTTAATATTCAGCGGGAGCTCTCGTTTATACAAGCTGATTCGAAAACTTTTGCATTCTTTTGGTGAGCTCATTCTTTCACGTAACGTGGGTGTGTATTTATTGAAGGTTAGATGAATTACAATATGTTTTCTTCAATGACTCAACATTGGAGAAGTGCAAATGCTTGTTAATAGTTGAATGAGCGTTAAGAGTTGCAGATGCACTTTTATAATCGGACACGGAGAATCTTGGGAAATCCACCGCGTATTTTCCAGGAATTTCAACGATATCAAGGTCAGAGACTTGACGGCATTCCATGAAATCTTTGAATGAATCCAATTTTCGAATTCAGTATCCTGAAAAGCCGAAACTTGTGTTATGGTGCGTTCACAAAGAAAGCTGACAAGTTCCTATTTTCAGCGCTCTCTCCAAGCGCTTGAGAATTTTTTGTGTGTACACAACAAACGCTTGCATTTCAAACCTAGTGTTTTCTCAGCTTTCGTTGAGAAAATGTCTTCCTCAAGTGATGAAGAGTTATTTTTGCTTGAAAATGTCGAATTAAAAATTGGTAGAAGGAAAGTCGGTGTTCCCCAACAAACACAGACTGGCTGGTCCGACAATGGGACGAATGTGGTTTGCCGAACTGCCGCATTCGGCCCGCTTACAGCTCCCGGCTCGGCGAGTAGGTAGGGCATGTCCGCCAGGCCGTAAGGTGGCTAAGAGACGGCTAGCCAACCATTCAGCCTCGGCAAAGCCTTTGAATAACCGATGACGGGCCGATGGTAGATAGCCAGTAAATGCACGGCAGGCCATCGGTGGCTCGGAAGGGGCAATCCTCTTTTAAGCCACCATTTATCGGCCAGACGAATGCGTCGGCGCCCCAAAATATTTGTATTTTATCGAGAAATGTTTTTCTTATGGCAAAGTTTCTATCGAGTGTTCAATAAAATATGGTCGTAGTTGGCTGATGTTTCTGAACGTAGGTTCATATGGTTTCATGACAAACAACTGTCACTTTTTAAATGTCATCTAATTTTTTTGATAGCCAAGACAAACGGTTTGTCATCCATAGGCGACTGTGACCATAACAATTATGAACACCGTTTATTAAGCGAGAGAAATCATAATTGTATACAATAATTATGCATAAAATTGATATTTCTAGCTTAAATAGATGTATATTGAAAATTAGCAATCTCCCATCTGAAAAACAACATTTGAAGGTTATAATAATGGTTTTTGTAAAAAATGTATCAAATAAAAATTGGAATTATATTAACATCAGAGAAATTATTTCAGCAATTTTATAAATAAAAAAAAATATTTATAAACGCATGAAAAAGGTTCTGGGAAACATCCTGCTAAGCAATATTGATAAAAGAATTTAAAAAAATGATACCTCATTTTTTAATTTCAAAATCTAAACTTGAATTTTGTATAATAAAATACTTTTTATTTAAAAAACATTGGACCATTTATTAGTCACACAAAAAAAGTTACATATTCACAGAATATAACTTAATCTTTTATTATTATAAGGAACGGAAAATGTGTACACATCAGGCATCATAAAATGTTCAAAGTTTCAAGCGACTTAACAAAAAAAAAATACACTTATTTTTTATTTTTTCGATTGGCCCTTCCTCCTGCCCTATCAGGAGCATTCTTCAGCCAATTGCGAATAGCATTATCTATTTCGGAATTTGTTGCGTTTGCTGTTGCCTGGTTTCTTCGAACACCTCCTAAAAAATATTGAAATGATGCTGTAAATAAGTGAATGAATAAATGTTTCGACACACTGTGACTTCTTCAGACAAACTAAATTCTAAAATAAATAAAAAATAGTTCATCTGAAGAAGGCATGCACAGTGTGTTGAAACATATTATGTAGCGAAAGTTTCGTAAAATAAAGTGAAAACCATAATTTTCTTCTTTGTAAATATTAAAATAGACAAATTAATCAAACTTTTTTTTACAAATGTATTAAAAATGCCACTAGCGTTAAAGATGTCAGTTTAAGGTAATAGTTCCTCAAATACTTTATGGCATGCTCCCTTATTTAAAAGAACTTTTAAGGCACTCAGGTGAATTGCAGAATTCCCCTCGCTCATTCTGCAAACTTTTACATGTGTGCCATAAAAATGTACTTTCATAGAATAGAATAGAATATATTGCATCCATATTTCATATATCATATTAACATCATTTAAAAAAAACATGATGTTGGATTTGAAAATTGTTGTTTATTAAAAGCTTAAAATAATTATTCTATTATAATAAATTGATATTTTTATATCTTACCATATGTAAGTTTCAAAACATTAACAAGTTTTTGAAAGCTGCCTTTCTCATTTGCCCCTATCCAATTTATACTCAGGGATAGCTCATGGCTCACCAAAAGTGACAAAATTTTTCTGGTTGTGTCGTTTAAATCCCTGCCTCCCAACAACGAAATTGATGCTTGCTAAAAGAAAATCATTTGGAATTAAAATTAAATGAAACAATTAGCATAAAATTTGAAAGAGCAGTAAAAGGTAATAAAAACTAGTATTTTAAAATCAAGTTACCATTTTGTTAAAGTAATCTTCTTCCAATAATGATTCGTTGAATTTTTGAAGCTCCTCGTAATCTTTGAAACGAAGCTGAGCATCCAGTTGTTGATACTGGGTCAACTTATTATTGTTTAATTCCAAAACCAGGCTTTTAACATCCAATTTAACAGTTTGCATGTCACGCAGCAGGCGTTCCATCATTTCTAAAAATAAATTGTTTAAATATTTACATTTAACAAGTAAATTATATTAATTACTTGAAATTTTTTCGCAGTGGCATTTATTATTGCCTTGATTCGGTAAGAGTTCTATTTGATCCTGACTAGGTTGAGGACTACTTGGTAGAGGAAAATAATTATTATTTCGCGATCTGTCAACTGGCTTAAGTTCAGCAAATGATTTTTCCTTTAGCTCCTTTGACGATTTTCCCTTTGGCTCTTTTGGAAATTTTGGAGGAACAGGAATAATATCATGATCTTCATCATCGCTAACGTCGCTTGACTGAAAATAAACGAAATCTTCGTCTCTTTTGCTTGATTTGTGTGATTTTTTTTGTGAATTTCTACTTTCGGAGTCCGTTTGTGATAAATCATCTTCTTCTAGTTTTCTTAGCTTGAAACTTGCCTGCTCATAGTCATCTAAAAATACAAAAAATCTTAAATATGAATTATTATTGTTTTTTTATTTATTCATACATTTATTTACAGGTTACCCTTTGCGACATTTAACTTGCTTATTTGATGATAATTATGCTTTTTCAACCAATTGAAATATTGCTGTATTATTATTTTTGATTACTTACCACTACTATGCTTTACCACGACGGCGCATTTGAGGCATTTATTTCTTAATAAGGGGGTATGGTTTTTAACCACTTTTTCCCTTAAAAGTGTGGACTTCAGATAGACGGGCCAGTAACAGTATAAAATGCTATGCTCTTCAAAAATCCAACTGCTTGATATTAAAGCCATGCTTATCTCCCCATTTTTGCTTTCCTCGGGAAAATCAACAATTAGGTATTGCCTACAATGATGGTAATTAAATAAAATGATAACGATAAAACCATTTCCATAAAATATCACTTAATATATGACCTAAACTAGTGAATCCAAAAAATTTGTGGTTGAATTTTGAAGGAGTTTTATTTTTTTTTAAATGAATCCCCTTTATATTATTGCATTTTGCAATATTGCAAATTCCAGGCTTATTTTATTAATAATGTCCTATAACCAAACTCAGCTGTTTCGAAAATATTCACAGTTATAACTTGATATTTTTGCACCTTTGACAGGCTGTAAAACATTAACGGTTAATTTTAGAGCAATCTCGATTTTACATTTGGATTATCTATTTCAACTGGTTTTTGAGATATTGATGCCTAAAATCATATTATCTTATAATCTGTTAGTGTCAATAATTAATTGATAGCTTATGAAAAATTTATGTAAAAGAATGTAAAATCGACTGTCAAAGTTTTAAAAACTGTAAATATTTCCGAAGCAGTCAAGTTTGTGTAAAGAACATTATACATGAAATTTGCTTGAAATTTTAATGAAAATCCAAAAATGCAATAATACACAAGGCATCCCATTTAAAAAAATACAACTTTTGTCAAAAACAATAATAATAGTCTCCAGATTTTTTTACCTATAAGCTAAAATAAAGTGACTATACCTACTTACTATAATATATACTGCAAATAAACAAAAATTAAAGAAAATGATTTAGTGGACAACAAATATAGTTATCAAAATGTGGCAATAAAATTGCTTTAGAAACAATTTCGTCACATGATTTGCAAACTTCAATATTGCTAAGTTGTACTTCAAATAATGAAATAAATGCACTTTCTGTTGGGTATTTCAAGAATGGTTTCACAATATTAAATTTTTTGCCCTGAATATAAATTTTATTTGACTCTGAAAAGAAACAATCAATAAGCATAATTTCATTATTTTTTAAAATTGCACAATTATTTCCAGCATTAGCAGAAAATGTCCAATTGTTACAAGAAAGTTTGGGATAAAATAATTTATCACTACCTACAATATTAATGACTTTTCCTAAAACAGAAATTTCACTTTTATTGGATTCTGTGACAATGATACGACCTTCATGAATTCTATTTACAACTTGTTGTAAACTTTGATTAGATTTTCTGAGTAACCTCTTTAAAAAACCGAGATAGTTTTCGAAGCAAAAACAATTTATGTTATTTAATGTATCAAATTCTTTTGCATCTTGTGCAAGATGCACTAGAACATGTACATTGTAAATTCCAAAATCTTTTCCATAAATATTAATTGCATTAGTCACAAATACGCGAAGAAGTTTATCAGCATAGTCATTATAAAGCTTATTTAAATCTTTACCCAGCAATATTGTTATGGCATACTTAAGCAACATTAAATTGGCAAAAATATGTGGTGATAAAATATCACTTAAAAGAGGGGAAAAATATAATAAAAATTGGCGATATTCAGTTGCTTTCCAGTGTTCAAGTTCTCTAATGCTTCTTGGTTTCCTATTGAATTCAATAGGCCAAAATTTTCTTACAGCCTTTAATTTATTTTCAAGAGTTTCTAAATTTTCAGGTGTAAGTCGAAAAAGTCTACTACCATCACGCCACATAAATAATAGTTTTCTCATAACACCAAGACAAACTGAATGCATATAATCCACTGGAAAGCTTGATATCATACCAATATTTATTTTGCACAAGGGGCTTATATTTTTATGATATTCATTATATTCTTGATCAATAAACCCAGAATCAGTTCTAAGAGCAGCTTTTGAATCTAAAAATACCATTCTTTTATTAAAATAAGTACCTTTGACAACACATTTATCACAGCCATGATAAGAATTGTGAGCCATTGTTGCTTTTATGTATGCACGAGCCGGTGTGTCACAGCAAAATGACTCACACTTTATATTTATAACAGTTTTGCCAACTTTTAATTTATTTTCATGCAATTCATTAACTTCTAATACAAACTCTGAAAAAAAATCTTCGAGAGGTGGTTTACCTGGCCCACAGTAAATTGCTACTATAAAAGGAGGTTCTTTTGGATGATTTAATACTCGACACAAAATTGGCCAAAAGGAATCCTTAGTACTTTTATGTATTGGCAATCCATCTACATTAAAACTTAAATTATAAAAAATTTCATTCATTATATTGGGGACTTGATTGGGGATAGCTTCATTTTCAAATTTGTTATAAATTTTTAGGATCCCTTGACTTAATCCAAAGTAATAAAATAAACCATTACCCATTTGAATAATATTGACATGTCTGGGTGTTTGTAACAAAGTACGAGCATCTTTGGGCAAGTTATTGATATCTGGATTTGTGGAAAACCATTGCAGCAGTTCGGTTACTGACTTATGTGTTAAATTGTTTCTTAATGCCCATCCTCTTAAAAAACTGCTGTTTGTATTTTCCACAAGTACAGGGTCAGTTTTATTTTCATTATCTGTTTTGCCATGCTCATTGTTAGATTCCTCAATATCAGCGTCAGAATCTGAGCTAAATATGTAATCAAACTCTGTCTCTAATAACACACTTTCTGTTGAAGGCTCTGCCTGTGCTTCAATGCAATCACTGGGTTTCGCTAATCTGTGACTATCAATGAAACTGGAGTTACAAATGTTAGAAGGGAGACTAGAAGTTTCAGATTGTATCTCAAAATTAGGATCAGACACAATTTGGAAATCAGATTGGAAATCAGATTGGGAATTGCTTGGGAAATTATCGACATCTTGTTCAAAATTAGATGCACAGATTGAAGATTCTGTCTTGGGCTCTGAACTTTCAGATCCCAAAGCCTCGTTTATAGAGGTAAAATCACTTAATATTGATTGCATTTGAGTGGCAATTAAACGCCGCTCTTGTCTCTTACTTTTTTTGTGTGCAGACGCCATAATTAGGTTCGAATAAATTCGAGCAAACTACTTAATATCTTTTAAAATTTAATCTAAAGTAGGAGTATTGGATTGCGAGTATGTTACATTATAATCACTTGTACTTACAAATTATTGTCTTGCCCATCATGTAAATGCGACTGGGATTGGGACATTTTTATTTTTTACTTGTTGACTGCTGATTTCTGCCTACGCTTTCTTGAAATAAAGAATACGACACTAACCTGACTTAACCTAACCGGTAACCGGCAGCAGTATTTCACTTCACAAAAAACACAAAAATAATGAAATAATTGATAATCGATTATCTCGGCACACTACTCCCCACCAAATATAAAAATAATAATAATAGTGCTAATATATTATCTAATGCTAACAACACAAATTCAAATGAATAAACAGTAACATTTCAGTCAGTGCATACTTCACAAAAGTACAAGAACAAGAGACACGAAAAATGGCCGCGCCGCGATGACAGGATGTCAGTCAAAAATGTCAAATGATGCGGCGCGAAATTTAAACTCGAATGACACACGGGCCCGTGCCCAATTTGGTACCGCTTTACCGCTTGCTAACCGAACTCGGCCCGGAGTCCGGAAGACGGACCATATAGCCGGTAAAACATCCTGCGGATCGGTTTTGGCACGAAATATGGTCTCCCGGTGGCGAGTGTCCGAGGAGTAGCCACTTTCGGCCCGAAAACATAAAAGCCGCTCTTGGTTTGCCGTTAAGTTGCCGAGTAAAGGCCGATTCTTTGTACATTATCAACGGTATACCAGAAAAGGGCCGACGGGGGTCCAGATCATGGCTACGTCAGCCACCAGAGTACCGTGAGTGCCGACTGGCGGCCGGATGTTTTCCGATGGCGTTTGGTTTGTTGGGTCATGCAATTAACCGCAGAAGAGGTTAGTTTGTGGAATACCACCATCTATTTCCTCAGTTGAAATTGGACAAAGTGAGGTTTTTTTTATATGAGAATGAAGTTAACCACGTTTAGTTACATCCTCAAGAAAATTGAAAGTGTTTTAGTCAAGTGTTGGGAACAGCTGTCTCCTTATACAACTTATCCACATGAACTCTATTAGCATGTAATTTGAGGCGTTTGTCCCACATAGCCCCTCTTCTGAAGACTTGCGATATCAGTTCATCGGCATCCATACTGCACAGTTGTTTGTCACTGACTGGTTCGGTCCACAAGAGCCTGAAAACTAGATATTTTTCACGGCGGTTGGAGCTTGCAAGCGATTTCCAACAAGCGCTAGTAACAAGTTTTCTTTGTGAAAGCACCCTTTTAAGCCTTGAATTACCTTTGAACTTATGCCTCCTAGCGTGACTTCAGACATCCGTCGGAACTCGACTAAACCTACTGAACACCTGTATCATTGACTCAGGAACAGTAAACAAAATATTCCCAAAATATACCCTAAAAAGTTGCTGATCTGAAACTAACTCCGAATAATCTAACCAATTCATTCCTTAGTTACATTTTTGTTCCTATATGTACACCTCAAAGTATTATATCATGATCAAGATGATATATAAAGTCCTGGTGAGATAACTTGGATACCGTTAATGTTGATGTTTTCGTCAAAAAGACTAGACCAACAGCACACTTGAGGTCTGTTTTGGTTGCTGTCCGGACTGATCCCAAACAGAAAATACTAAAAACCAGAACAAACCTTTAATAATAGATATTTCGACGGAAGTTCACATTTATAAAATACAGAAGGCGCCAAGCCAAGTGAACTTCAAATAGATTTTGATGCAAAAGTCAAAATTACCGAATTGGATTCTTACACCATCTACCAAATTTTTCTGTGAACCCCCACAATCTGATGAATCGTGTCGTGAGTTTTTGACAAACCAATATCCAATCAGTGAACTATGAAATATGCTTATTGATCACGCAACCAAAATTGAAAATATTCAATAACTTTTAGGAAATGTTACAAAATAATATAGATTTTTTTATATTTTTATTGGTCTTATGAATTTACGAATTATATAATTATTGTCTGCAACTATCACAAAGATAACATGAAAACATCAACATTTTGTTTACGGCTTAGTTTCGCAGACGACGTACAGAAACTGACACCCGTTTCTCTTCCACAGCTCAGATATCTGCAACATCTGAATCCAAAATTTGGTGTTCTCATAATTCAAAATCCAAGTGTTTTTCTTCTCAAAGAAAGCCGGTCCGTTAGTACCTAGCATCGTGCTGTCAAAAGTGAATGTTCCTTCGGAATCATCTGTTTTCTGTTTCTCAGGAAATATTTCGAATCCTGCCAGCTCCTAATGATTCATTAGACACAAATCCGGTATGTTCCGGAATACCTACTAGTCTCATGTGTGGATTTCTGTTTAGGGTCAGTTTCACAAGGTATGGTCATTTTACTGACAACTTGCTGCATGGTTACATTATACAGAGTGTAATTGAATTAGTGCGACAATTTTCAGAGGGTGATTTTGCATGAGGAAATGATGACAGCTTGCTATATAACTTTTTTCCGAAATTGCTTCGTACAAGTTTAAAGAAAAAGCTATTTATGTATTTCTCTGAAACTGGTCGGGAAATGCAAATGATATTTGATGGGTGTTAATATGTACCTAGTTTTTGTACATTTGTTAACATGCAATCAAGGATTTTATTATCATCAATGACGTGCATACGGGTAACGATATCAGTGTTCTTGAAGAAAAAATCAAACGCCAAACAGAAAGTCGACACTAGCCTAATAGCGTCGCTACTAGAAAGAAATAACAATAACGCGTTAAGATGTTTCATTTTTTGCATAAAAACGGAGCCGCCTACGAGAAAATGGCAAGAAGTTTGTTTGTCACAAATTGAACAAGCTTTTCAAATATGATTTTTAGTTTGGAATGACTCTGTGGCATAACATTTTCTATTCAAAAATATTGATATCATTACAAAGTATGCGCGCCACTGATGATTATAAAGTTTCAAATACATGTCAACAAATTACCCCTTGAAACCCACCAAATTTCATCTGCATACCCTGAGGGGCCGTTCATAAAATACGTTCGGATACAAGGGGAGGGGAGGGGTCTGGCTGAGTGTGACAAGATGTGACAAAGGGGGACGGGGGGTATACGGCAACGTGACGTTCGCCATTTAGAAAATCCTTGGACTTCTGAATAATAGAAATATTATTTATTATTTATATGTTCGTTATGAAAGAAAGATATTTATTAATTTATTTAAATTTTATGATAATAACCAAATGAATATTTTTAATTTTCAGAATTTGTGTACTATCATTTAGAATATATCATACTCAGCAGGGGGGGGTCCTAGTTTTTGTGACAAAATATTTCTAGGGGGGTCACAAAAAGTGTGACACAGCGTGACAATGGGGGGGAGGGGGTCAAAAAAAGCTGATTTTGGTGTGACGTATTTTATGAACGGCCCCTGACCGGTTTCAGAGAAAAACATAGTCAGTTTTTTCTTCAACACCCCGTATCTCGGAAAACGAAGCGTTTGCGGAAAAAAGTTGTATAGCAACCAGCCGTTAATTTATCGGTAATACTTCGGACGCTATGAGCACCTTTTTTTTTAATCTTGAAAACGAGTGAATAGGAGAGTGAGTGGTGTTTTATCAGAAGTACGAATTTTTTGTGTTCGAACAACAGAAATTTGATGTAAAAAATTGTGAAGTTTTACAACAAAATTGACCTGTATCTCCGAAAATATACGAGACGGTCGAAATTTTCAATTGGATTTTTTGTACCCACTGAGCAAAGGAATGTTGTCTCAATGTTGCTGCAAATGATAAATGGGGTGTGTAATGTTGCTTCAGACTTTGCAGTGATGTTGCATTAACATGCCAGCAACGCCGTAACGGCCGCCATTGCAACGTCCATTTGTAATATTTCAAAAGTTATGTTAGGTGATGTTACCTAAGGATATTTCATACACCATTCAAATGAAAGGTTGAATCAACATTTCAATATGATATTCAAATAAAATTTATGTTGTCATGTTGCAGTTACATTTTAACTAGACGTTCCAGAAAATGTTCCTATATATTTCAAAAGTATATTCAAATCATCTTTCATTCAATATGTACCGGGGACCTCATAATCAGAACTTACAGCTACCATTCAGAGACATTTCAGAAGTATACTTGAATCAACTTCTTGTGATTTTGCAAATACTCTGTAACTGAAAGTATACATACTGTTCAAAAGTTTACTAAATTATCTACATGATTTGGCAATATATCAATTAACAATAAAAAAATGCTTACAATAGGAATATAATTTCTCAAAATTGAACAGTAACTCAACATGAAATAGAAATCACTAGCCTTTGACTTTATACCTAAAATGAAGAATACTGTTGTAGAGGCTAACAGGGTTTGTCGAGGGATAGTGAATTCGATTTGATTTCATGTTGTTTGGATGTTTTTATGAGTTCTGTGAAGAAAATTTATATTCTAAGGGCAATTTGTTACTTAT